>OY292402.1:8760284-9109968 GCA_958496205.1 Idaea biselata
GGAGGTCAAGCACGTGAAACAAGTCCTACGTCGCAACAACCTCCAAGTGCCGCGCCACGTTCACAGAAGCCGCCCAAAACCACCTACGGTCGAGAGAGTCCCGGCTATCCTACCTTTCATCAAGGGGGTCACCGACAAAATTGGAGGAATCTTGAGACGAGCTTCAATTAAAACATATTATAAGCCACACAAGAAGATCCAACAATTATTAAGACCTGTCAAGTGTAACATACCCCTGGAGGATGCTGGTATCTACAAAATCGATTGTGAGTGTGGCGCTAGTTACATAGGGCAAACCCAACGAAGTGTTGCCGTTCGGATTAAGGAACATATAGCTGATGTGAAGCACAGACGGTCTCTGAAGTCTGCAGTTTGTGAACACATGCTGGACAAGCCAAACCACTACCTCCGCTTCGATCAGGCACGGATACTGGCCACTGAGAAGCGGTATGTACCTAGAATGCTTCGGGAAGCCATTGAAATTCAGAAACACCCCAACAATTTCAATAGGGAGGATGGCTGGAAGGTGCCGCCTGTCTGGGACCCAGTACTACATTTGATTAAGTCCCAGGCCCAGCCAACAACTGCTGCTAGACAACAGGACACTGTCAGCCACTTTTGCCGGTTGTAGAATATAGTATTTTATATTAGCTTTTGATAAGAATAAATTTGATGTAAGCATAAGTCACCATAAAACAACCCCCAGGAGTTTCTTGTGACTTCTTCTCATGAAGGGGCGCGTTTGCGAAGTCACGTAGTGATAAATTAATCGTTGAAAGGTGATTTGTGCATAGTTGGTAATGATAGGCTAAATAAAATGTAAATAATAAAGTAAAATAATAATAAAGTAAATAAAAGTAATAAAGTTAAAATTAAATAATAAAGTTTAATAATAAAAATTAACAATAAAGTAAATAATAATCATTGCAGTTTTGGAACCTGCGTAGACAGGAACGTTTTTGATAACATTTTAATAGTTTTTAATAATAAGACGGTAGTCTCACTGTAACTTTTTAATACATTAGAATGACAAATCACATCTTAGTCTATCCTGAAGAAGAGACCTGGAAAGGTCTCGAAACGTTGAGCGTTGTAACAATGCTAAAAGTAATAAAAACCACGCGATTCAAACCGAAAAATGTCTTTAATTTCAATACAACATCGCGAAAACAGAAGAAAAATCTACTTAGTTATAAGTTATTTTATGTCTTTCTTTGAATTGATTTTTTTATATTTTTGTTACAATAAAGAATAAATCTCTCTATTTTAAGTGCGTAACCCTGCACTAGGCTATTTTATTATTCTGAATATATTGTACGCATAGTACACACACCGTATTCGATTGTGGCACAAACATAATTGTTGATCAAGTCCAGGAAACACAGCCAAAGTAAACGTTCAAAGATCGATCAAGTCCGGTAAGCACAGCCAAAGTAAACGTTCAAAGATCGATCAAGTCCGGTGAGCACAGCCGAAGTAAACGTTCAAAGAATCAATAAAGTCCAAAAAAAAACGAGCCAAGTCCAAAAAATATCAGGATAAAATAAAAGCACACAGAAAAGTTCCAAACGACAAGCGAGTGGCGACTGCGCGAGCTCAAGTTTAAAAAATGCTAGGAGCCTTCCCTACGAAAGAATAGGAGAGATAACCAGCTATATTGTGTAGGTGTGACAGAGACAAAAAATGTTCGCTAACCGTTAGTGATAACGCTACCTGGAATCTATTGTTTTATATCAATCAAAAAAGAATTTGCAAACCGGAGTGGGTCAGTGTATTCCCTACGGAAGAATAGGAGAGATAACCAGCTATATTGTGTATATGTGACAGAGACAAAAAGTGTTCGCTAACCGTTACTAGTGATAACGCTACCTGGAATCTATTGTTTTATATCAATCACAAAAGAATTTGCAAACCGGAGTGGGTCAGTGTATATTTTGAACGTCATAATTATAAACGCCCATAAAAAAAAATCTCTAGGCGCGATTTCGGTGCCGCCATATTAAAAGTTGCTGACCTTAATATACACTATTATATGACATGGGTTTCAGGTGTGGGCAGTAAAGCAAAAAAAAAAAGAGTCTGTGGCCCAACCCATAAGGCAAAAGTTGCATGGTCCTTTGCTTTAGGATTCCCGGGATGTGTGTTATAAGTTTGAACAGTTCTGCTACTTGTAAAATCATTTTAAAAAACCCCCGACTTAAAAAAACGTTCCAGTTAAACAAAACTAAACTTTAAATAAAAAGGCAAAAGCAATAAGCCGAAAACAAATTTCATGACTCTGAGTAGGTATGTGGTAGGTACCTTACGTTCCCGCGTCGGGGGACGCGGGAATGTGTCACAGAAGTTGATGTTAACCGACCCGGTGCTTATAGTATGGTAAGGTACCTACCACATACCTACTCAGAGACATGAAATTTGTTTTCGGCTTATTATTTTTGCTTTTTTATTTAAAGTTTAGGTTTGTTTTAACTTGGAACATTTTTTAAGTCGGGGGTTTTTTAAAATTTTAATTTAATTTTTTTATTTCACCCTTTTTAGAACAGCGATTTTGATTAAACATACATATTGTTGTCACAAAAGTTAAGTCCTTTCATTTGATACCCCACTCGGGTATATTTGAAAACATTCGGTTTTTATTTCCGAGTTTGACCCTACATATACTTTGAACGGCTAAGCCGATTTTGATTAACCATGCATATTCTTGTCACAAACGTTATTTTCTTTTATTTGATACCCCACTCGGGCATATTTTGATCAAACATAGCTAAGAACACTCGCGCAAAAGTCACCTATCAACCAAAAAAAACTACATTGAAATCGGTTCATCCGTTCGTGAGCTTCGATGCCACAGACAGACAGACACGTAACTTATAACACCCCTCTTCTTCCGTCGGGGGTTAAAAACGTGTCTAAATGGGACACTGAACATCTAAGGCTTAGACTCAGACTTACATTTTTTTGTTTCAAAAATTCATTCACCATTAGAAAGCTACATTCAGTAACATAGGCTACTTTTGTTCCCGATATTCCCACGGGATCGGGACTTTCGCGGTTAAAACCGCGGGATGCAGCTAGTACCAAATATAAAGAGGTAAGATTTGGCGAACGACGTAATAAGTGCCTATCTTCTTCTTCTATTATTAGAAAAAAACGGAAGAGTTTGTTTGGTTGTTTGTTTGTTTGTTTGAACGCGCTAATCTCTAGAGCCGCTGGTTCGATTTAAAAAATCTTTCAGTGTTGGATAGTCCATTTAATGAGGAAGGCTATAGGCTAGTTTGTATCTCGATATTCCCACAGGATCGGGCCTTACGCGGGTGAAACCGCGGGACACAGCTAGTATCAGAATATTTTAGTAAAAAACGATAGTTTGTTTGCACTATTGTTACTATTTTTTCAAGTTCTTTTTCTCCTAACACCCTACCTTTTATCTTTTTCCCTTCTTGTCCATCCAAAGGTTGCCTGGAAGAGATCGCTTCAAGCGATAAGGCTTAGATATTAGTTGTTTATGTTTTTCTTTAAATTTTTTTTTTGTTGGTATTGCAATAAAGAATTAATCTGTCTCTCTATCTACACTTAGAAATACTCAAGCATTTCAGGTTCACTAAAAAGTAAGTACTTAACCATAATAGAATCCAGTAGACACATATGTATAAGTAAAACAAATTTTGTCATATTCCTTTAAAACTGTGTAATTAATAGGCTCCTCAATCGTTATACACGTAATCTCCACTGTCTTCTGTGTCCGGTGTATTCTTTGCGTTTTCAGAGTCATCACCATAATCTGCGGTCTTATTCCTGCATCCGAAACTTCCTACATAAACTTGGTAATTAAAACAGGGGGCAACATAAATGCCTTCCCTGAAAACGAGCGTTTGGCTTGTAGAAACTTCGACGACTTCGTTTGTATCAGCAGGACCTTCATGCGGAAACTTCGATAATCCATCGCTATCGATATTGTGAAATTCTTCTGTCGGATTTGGTTGAATAACGTATAAGCTGTCTGCGATGGTGAGAAGCACTAGGGTAAATATGACGTAGGTGAACATTTTTCTTTCACAAGTTGAGAACTGATGAGTTTCACCTTTGTTCAATGAAGTTTAAGACTGAGTGAATGACATTCTAACGGTTTAATGGTTTTATAGTCACAATAGCTGCGCCCCGCGGTTTCACCCGCGTAAGTCCCGATCCTGCGGGAATTACGGGTTAAAAAGTGTGTAGCCAATGTGTTATTCTAGGTGCCCAGCTATCTATATTCCAAGTTTCATCGCAATCGGTTCAGTAGTTTTTGCGTGAAAGAGTAACAAACATCCATCCTCACAAACTTTCACATTTATAATATTAGTAGGATTGTCGTTTACCTCATGTTCTCTAAGTAATTAAGAGGATAGTCTCCATTCTCTTTCTCCATACAAACGTAGTTTGCATTTTCCTCCCTGGATAAAGACATTAGAGCAAATATGTTTATGCCATAAAACTTATATCTGTCATGCATGACTATGCATCTACCTTTTTATTTTCTTCATTTTATTATTTTTTATTATTATTTTAATTAGAAAAAAAAAGGTAGATGCATTGTCATGCCAGATATAGGTTTAATGGCATAAACATATTTGCTCTAATGTCTTTATCCAGGCAGGAAAATGTAAACTACGTTTGTATGGAGAAAGAGAATGGAGACTATCCTCTACTACTTGGACTACTTAGAGAATATGAGGTAAACGACAATATGTTATAATTTTTACCCTCTATCACATACTCATAATTAATTACCAACCATTTCAATTTAATATAATTTTATGAGTGAGGAAAATTGAACCACAATTTACCTCATTGTGAAGATTATTGTGACTATAAAACCATTAAACCATAGAATGTCATTCACTCAGTCTTAAACTTCACAACAACAAAGGTATTTTAAAACTAGTCAGTTCTCAACTTGTGAAAGAAAATTGTTCACCTACGTCATATTTACCCTAGTGCTTCTCACCATCGCAGACAGCTTATACGTTATTCAACCAAATCCGACAGAAGAATTTCACTATATCGATAGTGATGGATTATCGAAGTTTCCGCCCGAAGGTCCTGCTGAAACAAACGAAGTCGTCGAAGTTTCTACAAGCCAGACGCTTGTTTTCAGGGAAGCCTTTAACGTCCCCTGTTTAAAGGGACAAATTGCATTAAAAGGTTTCGGATGCATTCCTGGTACCTACCGCAGATTATTCATACCCTGATGAGCCTGAAAACGCAAAAAATACACGGGACACAGAAGACAGTGAAGATTACGAGTATCTCGAATGAAGAGCCTATTAATTACAAAGTATTAAAGTAATATGACAAAATTTGTTTTACTTATACATATGTGTCTACTGGATTCTATTGTGGTTAAGTACTTACTTATTAGTGAACCTGAAGTGCTTGAGTATTTCTAAGTGTAGATAGATAGTTAGATTAATTCTTTATTGCAACACCAACATAAAATAAAAAAAACATAAAATAACCTCGCCTACGTACAGTGCCACCGACTTATTTGTTATGTAATCTGAAGTTGGGCAGATTTACTGGGTTGGTTGCGTAGGATTGTAAGTAGTTTGGCTGCCCGACTTCAGATTACATAACAGATAAGTCGGTGGCACTGTACGTAGGCGATTTTTAATTTATTAAATTATTTTTTTATTTCATCCTTTTTAGTATACCTACTTTCAACTACCACTAAAGTCATTAAAATTGTATCCATAACTTTAACCATTGAGGAGTTCTGTGATGAGAAGGTGGTTTCAGATGTGGAGACTCTGAAACCATATTCTTATTCATCGGTATTTATTCTTTATGGCCTTGTGAAAATAAAAAACTGATCACTTTGCTGCACTCTCGAGGTGCAATCCTGTTCATCACTCCGAAGATCCTCATCCGATCTTCACCATTTTTTTATGGGACTAACTGTGATATATCTCCTTTCAAACAAAAAAAGAATTATCTAAATCGGTCCAGGCATCTTCGAGTAATCGGGGAACATACATAAAAAAAAAAAATATCCCGACGAATTGAGAACCTCCTCCTTTTTTTGGAAGTCGGTTAATAATAAAACAATTTAAAGAAAAAAACAAATGACTAATATCTAGGTGACACAATGGGCGGCCTTATCGCTTAAAGCGATCTCTTCCAGGAAACCTTTGGATGGACGAGAACTGATGAGGATAAAAGGTAGGGTGTTAGGCAGGAGAAAAAAACTTGAAAAATATAGTAACAATAGTGCAAACGCTCTATCGTTTTTTCATGTACATACGTTTTTCACCAAATCTTACCTCTTTATATTAGGTATGTTATGTAGTTTAGACACAGGGTCTAACCTTAGATGTTCAGTGTCCCATTCAGACACGTTAAAGGTCATAAACATATTAATTTGCTCTAATGTCTTTATCCAGGGAGAAAAATGTCGACTACGTTTGTATGGAGAAAGAGAATGGAGACTGTCCTCTTAAGTCACTTAAATTAAAGTAGGTATTATTTCTTTACGGACTTGGACTATCCTGTAATTAACTGTAATATATTTTACGAATTAAAATAATATCCAAATCTAAGCAATTTATAAAAATTTCCTTGCAAATTAGTTGTACATAGCAATTAAAATAATTTTCTTAATTGCTGAATGATCAATTTTCATGTTACGTTAAACAAATTAAGTGCACCTTAATTAAAATAAATAAAAAATAAATAAATAAATTCTGTGAACAACACACAGCGCCATCTAGCCCCGTGGTAAGCGACTAAGCTTGTGTTACGGTGACTAGACAACGGATATAATACTTATATTTATTTTATGTATGCACTAACTGTATATAAGAATCGTTACAGCAGTCCTTACAATATTCGTGTCGAATAAATCCACTGTAAATCAGTTCAGTCAGTACCTACTCTGAATAACAATGATGAAGTAATTCTTTGCCTTATTGGCAATTGTTGCCGTCGCTTATGCGGAAAGTTTCAAGGGTGGCACGTGTCCCTCGGACTATGACCCAACTCCCAATGGAACCCCACAAGACCCACATGCAAAATGTTCGGCAGCATGCGTACCAGGGTATACTAGAGGACCCAACGCAATGTGTATACCAATCTTCTACTATATAAAAATAAGTCGGGTTTTCCTTCCTGACGCTATAACTCCAGAACGCACGAACCGATTTCCACGGTTTTGCATTCGTTGGAAAGGTCTCGGGCTCCGTGAGGTTTATAACAAAAAAAATTCAGGAAAAATTTATAAAGAAAAGCTGGAAAATCAAAATCAAACTCCGCGATGACGTATGACGATGACGTATTATTTAACGAGCAGGACAACGTCTGCGGGGTCAGCTAGTCGACTATATTATAAGATAATTTAAAATGACATATTTTTTTCGGCACAAACGGTTGAGTCGACATGAAAACTAAAATAATAGTATATTATGCAACTAGTGAATAAAAGACGGATTTAATGCGAGGGCCGTATGTGAATCAAGAGCAAGTGAAGGATTCTAACGACTGAATCACGACCGTAGGGAGTGATTCATGACGCCAGTGATTCATGGGCCTCAATGTAAATCCGTACTTTATTCAAGAGTTGCATACTATACTTTATACCGTGACTACGAGAAAATAAACCAGTCAAGTGCGAGTCGGACTCGCGTCGCGTACGAAGGTTTCCGTACCACTATTACAATTGGGTACGGAACCCTGAAATGAACACTAGACGTGTTCAGTGTGCGTGAACGCAACCCGTAAAAATATATTTTACCACTGGCGCCAGTCTCAATTCATCACTAACAAAACATTATTTATTATTTATTCATCACTAACAAAACATTAGTATTTGCGATGTATTTTTACCACTAACACCGTATCGTTGCGTTTTATGTTAAAATCACGATTGTTGAATGGTCCTTAAATGTTTTTTTATCTATTTGTTGTTATAGCGGCTAAAGAAATACATTTACTGTGAAAATTGCAACTGTCTATGTATCACAGTTTATGAGATATAGCCTGGTGACAGACGGACAGACAGACAGCGAAGTTTCAGTAAAAGTGTTCCGTTTTTATCCTTTGAATACATCATCATCATCCGAGCGTGGTTCCCGGTTGCATCCCTCTCGAGAGCCCGGGGTCCGCTTTCCTACTTTTACGTCTCCACTTCGCACGATCTTCGGCATCCCGTGTAGTGAGGCCATTTGCACGCATATCCGATCTTACGACGTCAAGCCATCACTTCTTGGGTCTTCCCAATCTGCCGCGGCCGGGCGGAGGCGCCATGGCAAGACATTTGTTTCCCACGTATCTAGCCGGTTTTCGTAGAACGTGGCCGTACCACCGTAAGCGGTATTCTTGCAGTTTGTCTGCAATGTCTCGGACGTAAAGGCTGCCCCTCATGCGGGTGCGGGAGTTTCTGACGCAGATCATTAAAAAAAAAACTAAGGCAATAGAGCCAGACCTATTTATAAAAAGTATCAGGAACTATAGAACTCGACTGCATGCGAATTATAATAGAACTCACATTATTTTTTGATCTGCTGGACAATGCTCTGCTAAGTTCACAAACATCGTGGGACGTTTATTATTAGTCTTTGCTTAATGAAAGTACCGCCTCTTAAAACGTAGCGATTATATCCTTTGTGACCGACAAGACGGCCTAACCGTCATACAAACGCGAACGCCGGCACCGCATTTTGACCTACGTCCTTTACGCCATATTTACGCCTGTATATTAATCCCAGTCTAGTGACGTCATTCACCACTGTATGCGACCGCTGTGTGACGGTCGCCGTTGTTGGAGGAAACCAAAGCTTTACATTTTACTTACTTGCTACTTTTGTATGAAGGCTGCTTTTGTATTGCACGGACACGGCACGGATAACATGCAAAACCATTATATTCGTGCAAAAGTACCTCAGTTCGGACACGGCCCAGGCCCGGCCCGGTCTGGTATAAAATCATCCCTTATTGTATGTACTCTGCCTGCGTAGGGCTATACCAACGCAGAGTTGCCTTATACAACTGTTATTTCTTAATAATTAGGATACTTCCAGAGAAAAGTGTTTTGTGACGCTAATGAGGAATGTGACGATCGATTAGTGACATTTCCAATGGGTAAAGGAGGGAAATGTTGGGGTGCAGCTAGTAGGGATACCTATGGTTTATCTATAATGATATAATATTATTATTCATTATTCATTATTTTAAGGATTACCTACCTGTAATTAAAAGATATTAAATTCTTCACCATTTATATTTATTTAAAACATAATCATTTTTCGGACAGTACATACCCACTTAATTATTACCGATTAAATACAGGCGATTAACTAAATAAGTTCAACTACGCACTTGAAAAAACTTAGAATGCCTCACAATTAATTACAATATCAAACATCAGTCAGTTACCGAAGAAGATCAGGTACCTAACACATTACATGAAAACTGACCAATTGTTAGATTTGAGTAACTTTGACAAAATACACTTTTGTGCCTAATTCTTAAGCAGGATCATCGGGATAGACGTAATCATCACCGCTGTCAACTTCGTTCTCTGTAATCTCGTTGTCATGCTCATCAGAGTATATATAATCTGCAGTTGGGCCTGTAGGAGCAGTCATGCATCCGAAGTTTGTTCTAATTTGTCCTGGAAGACAAGGAACATTTATGAAATCTCTGAACACCAGCGTCTTTGTGGTTGTAACTTCACTGACTTCATTTGTGTCAGCGACACCTTCAGGCGGAAACTCCGATAATTTATTATCATTACTATCGATATACAAAAGTTCTTCTGTTGGAGGTGGTCGAATTATGTAGCTGTCAGCTAAGGTAAGAAGCACTAGCGCAAATGTGACGTAGGTGAACATTGTGCTCTCAGGTATTTCTTTGGGCAATGTAATGAATAAATTATTATTGTGATGATTTTAAGAACTTCCTTGTATCAATTAAGTTAAAGACTGAATGAATGACATTCTATTGGTTTCTTGGTTTTATAGTCGTAATATTCTACACGATGAGGTAAATTGTGGTTTTGTAAGTGGATTGAACCGAAGTGAATACCTACGCTACGTGAAGTGAAGCTGACGTATTATGGAAACAATCTATCTATGCTCTGTCTATTCAGTGACTGGACATTAAATTTGACACATAGCATCCAGTTCTTAAATTATGTACCTACTAGATACCTACTACCACTGACCTAAATTATATGGCCTCGCACTGAATGTTGTGCCTATTTGATCTGCGTAAATCAAATCGGCACAAAGATCTAATGTCATTTTGTATGGTAAAGCAATTGTGCCGCGTTTCATTTCATTTGATGATCATTTGATCAATGATCATGAAGTAATTAAACTAGTCAAAAGTATGAAGCTCGAGACGAGCTCAAGACAGCCAACGATATGCCATAAAATGTAGTTGCGTACATTAATGAATACAAATATATTTTATTTTAATTCACACAGCGCCATCTAGCCCCAAGGAAAGCTACTAAGCTTGTGTTATGGTGCCTGGACAACGAATATCTTCTCCTTCTTTGTCTGTTCCTTTTCCCACTTTAGGTGGGATCGGCTCTCCTAATTAATTTGCGCCAGGCACTTCTGGCCTGGATTGTCTCTAAATCTATATGGACAACGAATATTATATACCTACTTATTTTTGTTTTATAAATAAATACATACATATGGATTTATATTTTAGGTAGGTACCTAATACCTATAATTACTCGTTAATGATTACAGGGTCCTATTATTCACTCCAGGTCTTCCCACAGTAACATCTGCCTTAAAGGAAGTTTGAGAGAGTAACTCGGCGCGTGCACAAGTCATTGTGGTAAGGGAGTATATTTCTACTATGGGATGCCCCACAGTTTCCGTACCTACCTTCCGATGATTGGTCATCAATTGAAAACCTTTGGAAATGTGCTACGTAAATTGCACTGAGCTCATTGTGGTCATTGCACTGAAAACGTTAGGGATTTCCTTGAATGAAATACCCAACAAGTGTAGTACAATTTACTTCGCTACGTAACATTTAACAATGCCGACAACAGTAACACGTATTTTAGGTGATCAAACGAACTTACCAAGTGAAGTTCGATCATTATAATATGAGTTGGTTAATTCGAAGATATATTATGTTTAACTAGTAGTCCCCTTGACATACAGGCAATGACGTACGTATTTTTAGAGAAAATTTAAAAAGTAACAGTTTTACTTCTACCTATCCTCACTCCTGCCGCTCTTACCTCATTCTGTTTAGAGTTTGAAGCAAAACTTCAAGAAGATATTAACTGGGTTTTTGTATAATTAACAACCGTTATAAGGGTGAGGCGGGTGGTTATATATCTTCGAATTAACCAACTCATATTATAATGATCGAACTTCACTTGGTAAGTTCGTTTGATCACCTATAATATAGCGTTGGTTAATTCTCGATATATTATGTTTAACTAGTAGATATTCAGAGTGGTAATAAGTTTTGCTTTCCATGTAGGTCTTAGACATTTGAAATGAAATAATCTAAGTTGAGTATCGAACATAGATATTTATTTCCCGTCTCTAGTCATCTAATATACTAGCCCTTACTTGACCATTGGTGAGTAAGAATTTGAAGGTAAAGACCGTGAGTTTAAGATTTAAGGAAATGAATCTCTAAAATAATAATTAAGAATCATTAATGTTAACAAAATAATGTTAATCTACTCTTTAGACGTCACGTCGGCGCAGAGCCGGTATTAGCAGTCCCGCGTTCCGGGATTGGCGTTTTGATTATTTCGTTAATTTTGGTGAAATGTGCACAATACTTATCTTAAAAAGAAAAATTAAAGTTTTTACTTAGCAGTGCACTGGGCTAGATGACTGTTTGATAGGTTAATTTTATTCAATTTTGTTTCAAAGGTAATTTTGAATTATGAACAATTTATAGTTGTGTATTCACATCGTTATTGTGGCGTGCGTGCCTTACATCATGGTACAAAGATGTCGCATTATGTATGGAGCAGTTCGTGACTCAAGTATAGGTCTTTTTCGGTTTTCTAAATGTGTTGATTTCTACTTGATTAGTTAGTATTTGTGAAGTATCGCCAGATAGTTAAACATTCTGTATCAGGGTTAATTTTATTTGATTCAGAATTTCGACAAATTGTTTTTATTCTTGATATAAAAATCGATTACCCGGCTAATACTGCTGGTCCTGCATCGTTGCCTAATGCGCTTATTTAAGTGGCACGTGTGAATTGTTTACCACTAATTCTATTTACGTATGTTATACAGTACCGTGGTTTTTATATTGAACCAAATGTTAACGTTATTTATAACTTTGGCAAGATATTTTTAACTGTATAGTAAAAATAGCCAAAAGCTACAGGTAATAAATCGGTAAAATTCCTTAATAAAACATAAATGAATGGAACCACTTGAGTATGTTTACCTGTTGTGGTATAAAGCCATGCCTGAGTGTAGGGTGGCTTGGTGGGAGTGTACGGAGGAAACCAATTGAATTGTTCGTGTAATGTACAACGCCATATTTGAGGCGATTTGTCGATGGTAGCTAAGCTTGAATCAGATCGAATGGTAAAGATAAATTTAATTTACTGTTTCTATATGAGATGTGTTTGCACCGGGATTCGATGATTATTTTACTCCCAGGGTTTACTAGCACGGTATATAATATATGTAAATGTTTTTTCCTTCTATTGCAGAAAATTGTCTACGATTCAGAGCTAGCACTGAAAGGCGCCGGTGGCACTTAGTATAGGTACTAGGTACAATCTTGTGAGGGCAATTGAAATTGAGATTGTTGCAATTGAATCTTAAAGCACTAATTTCTATTTTTCGTCTAATCTTAAGCATTTCCACTGGTTAAGAGTTTCGTTAGCGTTCTGTGCCTAATTCTCGTATGTGAATTTTTACCTAATAATAAATATCCAGTGCGAATAAATTGAGCGTATAACAATTTTCAGGAAATACTAACTTTGTCACAATCTTATTGTACAAAATGGAGTTGAAATTTCGTTCAAATAGTTATATTTGGAATATTTAAGGGCTTGTTCGAAATGAGGCCATATTCAACAATGAGTTGTTAAAGGTTTTCTAATTACCAAAGGTATGATCGGTATTCAGCTAAAGCTGCCACTTTATTATATTCATATAATTATTATATAATCTGTGATTCGCAGACTAAGTGAGCTACTGTCATAGGCAGTATGACGTAACTGATTTTTACCTATATTCATCATCATCCGAGCGTTGTTCCCGGTTGCATCCCTCTCGAGAGCCCGGGGTCCGCTTTCCTACTTTTACGTCTCCACTTCGCACGATCTTCGGCATCCCGTGTAGTGAGGCCATTTGCACGCATATCCGATCTTACAACGTCAAGCCAGCACTTCTTGGGTCTTCCCAATCTGCCGCGGCCGGGCGGAGGCGCCATGGCAAGACATTTGTTTCCCACGTAACTAGCCGGTTTTCGTAGAACGTGGCCGTACCACCGTAAGCGGCATTCTTGCAGTTTGTCTGCAATGTCTCGGACATGAAGGCTGCCCCTGATGCGGGAGTTTCTGACGCGGTCTTTTCGCGTCACTCCACACATCCAGCGCAGCATCTTCATCTCCGTGACACGCAGCTCCTGCTTATGTCGCTCAAGCAATGGCCACGCCTCACTACCATACAAAAGGACAGGTCTAATGATCGTTTTATAGACCTGTCCCTTCAGTTTAACCGGCATTTTCGTGTCACAGATGACACCAGTTACCTCTCGCCACTTGGCCCAAGCTGCCGAAATGCGGGACTTGACGTCACAATCGATGTCGCCGGACTCGTGAAGCACAGATCCCAAGTACTTAAACTGGTCTGTCCGCTCGACCATGTGACCGTCAACGCAGACAGGTGTGGGATCTGTGGTATTGCTAGCCAAGTATTCGGTCTTCGCTACGTTGAGTTGCAAACCGCCGTTCTCAAGTGACTCTTTCCAAGCATTTACACGCCTTCCAAGCCGTCCCTTATCCGAGTCCGCTAGCGCAATATCATCAGCATACATGAGCATCCACGGGGGCTGCTCGTGTGCGTCTCGGATGACTACGGACAGTGCGTCCAGTATTACGCTAAACAGAAACGGACTTAGGACGGATCCTTGGTGGACTCCGACTGTAATGGGAAAAGATTTAGTGTCACCAACAGCAGTTCGCACCACTGAATCGGAATTTCGGTACATGTCCCGGATGGTTTCAATATAAGTTTCAGGCACCCCTTTGGACCGCAGCACCCACCAGATCATCACGCGAGGAACACAGTCGAAGGCCTTCTGCAAGTCCAGGAACAAAAAATGCAGAGGCGTATTCTTCGTTCTGTATTTCTCCATAACGATCCTTAGGGCGAAAACAGGGTCCATGGTACCATGACCGGGGCGGAAACCATACTGGCCCTCCGAGACAGTGCACTCCTGCCGGATCCGAGAGTCAACTATACGCTCGTAGAGCTTCATGGTGTGGGACATGACCTTTATACCACGATAACTTCCACACTCCTGCACAGATCCCTTGCCCTTGAACACTGGAGTGATAACACTCAGTCTCCATTGGGCGGGGATTCTGCCGGTCTCGAGTATGCGGTTAAAAAGGTTGGTTAAGATGCCCACACCACGAGAACCCATAGCCTTCCATACTTCGATGGGGACTCCATCGGCGCCGACAGCTTTCCGATTCTTCATGCAGCGAAGAGCCTTGCGCACCTCCTCAGGCGTAATCAGTGGCACAAGTCCTAGATTCGGAGGGAGTTCCGGTGGCTGCACCTCTTTATACTGCTTATTGAGCAGTTCGTGGAAATAAGAGCGCCACCTCTCCTTCACCGCGAGGTCCTCGCATAGCAGGTTACCATTAGGATCTTTTACACAGCGGCACTTGGATATATCCTGTGCCGCTTTGATCCTAGAACGTGCCAACTTATAAATAAGCTTCTGCCCCTCAGACGTTTCCAACTTATCGTACAGTGGCTGTAAGTGGTCCCGTCTGGCTCTGGCTACTGCTCTCTTTGTGGCACGTTTGGCAGACCTGTACGCGTCGCGATCTTCAGGAGAGTTGGACGCTTGCCACTTTTTAAAGAGGGCTTTCTTCACCCTAGTCTCCCTCTGGACTGTGTCGTTCCACCACCAAGTTTCCTTGTCACACTTGCGTCCTCCCTTAGACATACCGAGGACCGACCGCGCCGAATCAGCGATAGACACCTGAATCCGGTCCCAGTGTTCCTGCACCGATTCGCCTTCAGCATTGGCGCATTTGTCGCCGATTGCTGAGGCGAGCATCTGGGACTTGACTTCATCAAGCCTCCACCATCTGATTCGGCGCTGACATGGTTCCGGTCGTTTGTCTTTGGTCTTTACACAGAGATCCATGACAAGGATACGGTGTTGGGCAGTGAGACTCTCACCGGGTATGACTTTGCAGTTGGCCACGTTGCCGATGTGGTGTCTCCTAGTGATTAGAAAATCGATTTGGGTAGCGCGCCCCCCGCTCCTGTAGGTGATCAAGTGGTCGGGCTTCTTTTTGAAATAAGTGTTCACGAGTGCCAGGTCGGCAGTGGCACACGTACGCAGAATTTCTTCCCCTTCCGCATTCCGACTGCCATACCTACCCGAAGCCTCCATGAACACGTTCAAATTCCACCCCCATCTCACCCACATGACCGTTCAGGTCACCACCCAAAACGATTCCCTGCGACAACGGGATTGCCCCAAGTACCTCGCCGAGTTTATCCCAAAACGACCTCTTATCAGCGTCGCTACAACCGACCTGTGGCGCGTAAGCACTTACTAGGTGAGTAGGAACCCCCCCAATAAGCACCTTCACGCTGTAATGAAGTAGATTGTGAGACCTACCTATTATCAGTTTATGCCCTTGAACAATAAAAGAATAAAGATTTCAAGAACAAATATTTAATAAAAGAACAGATAGAACATAAAAAAAACAGACAGACAGACAGACAGCGAAGTCTCAGTAATAGGGTCCCGTTTTTACCTTTAGGTACGGAACCCTAAAAATGAGTAGCGAGGGTAGAAATGGAGTTGGAAGAAAGATAACGTTGGATTCTTCAGCGGAGTCTTCTTCTGTGATTTGAGGCTATAACAGGATAGTCAATTTAATGATGTATCCGTAATCTAATGGTTCCTCTAGGCTTAAGAGGAAATGCAGTCGGAGGACGTCAGAGGGTCTGCCTTCGGTATTCAAATGGTTCCTCTAGGCTTAGGAGGAAATTGCAGTCGGAGGACGTCAGAGGGTCTGCCTTAGGCAGAATTTACAAGCTGAAGAAGTCTGGAGATTTCCTCTTGATAGAGCTTCGTACTTCGAGTAGGTATGTAGATAATTCTTTTCACTTTATAGTTCTGACGGGCAAAGATATATTATCAACTATACAGTTTAACAGACGAGGATATAGTAATCACTTTTAGCGGACAAAGAAATACTATCAACTATCCAGTTCAAGAGTCGAGGATGGAATCTTCGTGAAGTGATCTAGTTTCGGCTTATATAGGGTCGGTATCCGAAATATTCAAAATCTAATGTCGAAAGAATATTGGAACAGTTTTATTTTTTAATATGACCAGTGATATCGCTAAATAAGAAAGGTTGAAATTATTTCATTATAAGACTTTTTAGGTAAGAGCAACCAAAAAGGAAAAAGCATTAAAGACTTTGTGAAAAATGACAGAAAGAAAATAAATTATATTTGACATGACATAAATATACCAAATGTAAACAAAGAAAAATATCAATAAAACTTGAGTAAATTAGAGATAAATGGAAATGAAAGCATAAAAACCACGACGGCAAAAGGTTCACAACTAAACCTAGCATGTAATTACAATTCGGTGTTTCAATGAACAAAAACAAATAGGAATTGTAGGCAAAAGCAATCCTCACCAGAAATGAATACCACAACGCACATAAGTCGGTCGCTAAAGCGATTCACCTCCAAGATATCGTCATGCAACCCCTCAGCGAGCACCACAGCCACCCCGTTCTCTCCACCAGGTGCACCCGTGTAGATCAGCTTGTAGCCATTCCCAATGAGCCGGGATCTGCTGCCTTTCCATCGAGTCTCCTGCAGGAACGCCACGGCCACCTTCCGCCTGGAAAGTACGTCGGCTAGCTCCCTCGCGCGTCCGGTTAGCGTGCCAATGTTCCACGTTGCGAAGCGGAGTTTCGGGGCTCGCGTCTTTAACCGTGCCCGCCCGTGGCACGGTAGCCCTAGTCCACTTGCCACAGGAGTCGGGCGAAACTCCTGCGCGCCGTTATGCGGCGGCGCCCTATCCCTGTGGCCATAAACTCTTCTACTACTTTCCATAAAGATTTGGCAAATTTCGACTTTCACGGGAGCGACTGCCGTCTGACCTCCCAACCCCGAAGGGAAAGTCTGCGCCAGAGCCTCGTCCGTTTTTCAGCAGGTGCACCGGCTAGCAGGTGAGGTTGGCTTGGGCCCAACGATCTTAGTGGGCCCCATACACACCCACATTTTTACCTATATTGAAACGGTGTAATTATGTACAGATATATATTTTATTTATAAAAAATGTTGCGGAACAATTGCCAAGTCAAACGGTAGGGTCGTCAGGAGACGAAGTATTTTCCCTGTACTTCCCGCTCCCTCCCTTGTTTTGACGGGCGCGTAAATGTTTTTCTGTGGTTGCAGCGTGCAGATTGAGTGCCCGTCATAATATCCTAAGTTTTACTTTAACTAAATACTGGGTAAGGTTGGCCATCCAGAGATGTCTCCAGTCTGTTATAGAGGATGCCGCGTGGGAACGACCTTGATTTAAAACTATAATTGTGTTTTGTTTAGTATTTAGTTATTTTATTTTTGTTAGTTATAGTTATCTATAATTACCTAAATGTATTTTGTTTTTAAGATAAAAAGATTTTTCTTTGTCTTATGACATTTTTCGTCTATGGCGGAACTCTAGTATTATATGTTATCCGAAAACTATTTCGTCCTTTTCGGTGTCGAGTGAGGATGTCCTCAGCCTTCAAGTACACCAAAGTCAATCACAGCAATTGTTCGTCTAAGCATGTAGAACAAAGCAGAGGCCCCTTTCAATTTGATCGACCTCACCAGGGCACATGATGTATTGGCGTAGGTCGGTTAATAAACAACAACTAAGTTACTCATAACTTTCGATTCTAAAGTCAGATTAAAGTTAGTTTTCATTCTGCAGATGCAACTGGCTAGGCTAGTTCTTCCTTATAGCAGCCGAGTCGGGTCTGCGTAAGGTTCCGTTATTGGCATTTAAAAATTATCGAGTTTGTTTTTTGGATTATATAATCATGTAACCTACCTGAAACACCGTAAGCAACACTCTGTTTACTGTATGTAAACATTGTAATAATTTTATTGTGGGCGAATTATATTTGCGGCAGCCGGAGGATGAGAAAAAAACCCGAGAAATGATTCATAACTCATTTATTGAGTTAAATCCTAAAACTATGTTACATTATTACTTATAATTAATTAACCTAAGGTGAGACCTAACCGAAGGAAGGTGTAGGAATGCTCGATGTATGACGGTACGCAGCTACTGCGATCGAGGTCACTGCAATTCAGCACTTTTCGTCGGTGATTATTGCGACATAGAATGTGGCGTGACTTCGCTTGGACGATGGCTCACGATATAGAGCGCCGGGATATAACACCTCCACCCTTAGAACGGTAACTATTTGAGCTCGTTGAGGTAAAATGTTGCCGACTTCTATCTGTACTTAGAGGTTGAATCGGGCTTTACAATGGTTTGCTGCACCTCATAATTCATCTATTTTCTGGACGTATAGTTGATCGACTGGATTGCAACAGAGTAGAACAATTCAGAAAGACAGGAACGTCGTTTCTTGCTGTTGAAGACCAATTGTGTTCTTAGTTCGTAGCTCAGTTGCTGCTGTTCTTCAGGATGCGACGTAGATTATTCCAGGCAGATGTAGACTGTTTCAGCATAGTAGGATCTTATTTGGTGTTCAGTCCCTTTTCATAGAGAAATCAGTTCTTACTAGACTTCGGACATTCTGTCTCTATGCACTGAATCTCAATCTCGATGTTGCATAAAAGGATGGGAAGGATATAGAAGTGCTAGATGCATCACGGTGAGTCTCTTAGTTCAGACTACCGCAGCGCTGGTGCGTCTAGGATCAATCAATTGATCTAAAGGTAACAAAAATGGGACTTAGGACTAAAAGAGGAAGCAACACGAGAACGATTCACGTGTACTTACAATATCATTTCTGGTTCTCTCATGAATCGATTTTTGGATTCTCCTCCGAGGCTGCTGCTAGTTGGTAGATTCGGATACTCGATGACGAGGCGTCTTTAAGGCGATTCGCGAAGAATTTTCGAAATTGATTTTAAACTCCGGACTCGCAAACCGCACTTGCGAGTATTCCACCGACTGCGCCAATTATATTTGCGGCAGCCGGAGGATGAGAAAAAAACCCGAGAAATGATTCATAACTCATTTATTGAGTTAAATCCTAAAACTATGTTACATTATTACTTATAATTAATTAACCTAAGGTGAGACCTAACCGAAGGAAGGTGGGATATAACATATATGGGATGTAACAGGCCGGGATATAACAGGCGTAGTTACAATAAACAAATAAAAGCCATATATATATATATTTATATATTTTGTGTAGGGTTCGTTCAACAAAACAAACACGTCCCAATTTACCAATAAGTTGGTATACCTGTGAAAACTTTCTACTGAAACAAAGTATTTAAGTGTTGGATCAGTTATTCATGTCAAAACACGTAAAAAAATACTTTTGAGATAACTTACAGTTTACTTGTATATAAGTGTTTTATGGTAAACTATTGTAAGGGTAATTGTATTTAGGTAGAAATAACATTACTTAGGAAAGAAGAGTTACCTCACGTATGTGTGACTCGCAGTCATAGGTACATAACAATATTTACAGGTACATATACTCAGAAACCAATGTGGCGTAGGAGCCACCTCTTCACCACCAGGAACTAAGTCAACATCGGAGTTGGTTTCGGGCGTTGCTTCGCCTATAGCAAGCGTGTTGGATGTCATTGTTTTTTACCATGTACAATATTTTTTCCGATCTGGCTGTCATAATAATGTACTAGTTTGCCATTCCGAGGATATTTGTGATATTATTGTGAATCTAGGTAAAATTACCTAGAAAGTAACTAGCTGTTTGCTTCTATTTATGAATGACTCCTATTCAAGCGTAACAAATATAAAAAAATATTTAGGAATCAATTTTTATTAGGTACCTCAAGGTACCACGCGTGTAGGTATGAATACCCAAAAGTTAACTCACAGTTAACTTTTGAAAAGTTAATTCACAGTTAACTTTTGTATGGGTGGCTCGCAGTCAAACATGACAAATATTTAGGAATAAATCACTTATTAGGTGCCGAAAGGTACCGTGTGTAGGTGTAAAACACCAGGAAGATAGCTCGCAGTTAACTTCCGTATGAGTGACTTGCAGTCAAACATACCGATGATGTACATGTACAATTAGGAATAAATTCCTTATTCCTAATTGTTTGTGGGTGTAATACACCTGGAAGATAACCCGCAGTTAACTTCCGTATGAGTGACCCGCAGTCAAACATACCGATGATGTACATGTACAATTAGGAATAAGTTCCTTATTCGGTGCCGAAAGGTACCGTTTGTGGGTGTAAGACACCTGGAAGATAACCCGCAGTTAACTTCCGTATGAGTGACCCGCAGTCAAACATACCGATGATGTACATGTACAATTAGGAATAAATTCCTTATTCGGTGCCGAAAGGTACCGTTTGTGGGTGTAAAACACCTGGAAGATAACCCGCAGTTAACTTCCGTATGAGTGACCCGCAGTCAAACATACCGATGATGTACATGTACAATTAGGAATAAATTCCTTATTCGGTGGCGAAAGGTACCATGTGTGTAGGTATAAAATACCTATAAGATAACTCGCAGTTAACTTCTGTAAGGGTGACTAGCAGTCAAACATTAAAAGCGATATTGAAAAAACAGTTTTACATTTTACTATTTAAAATAATTGAATTTAGTTCGCCACGCTCCCGGATGGAATAGGAACTAGCCGAAACCCGACGGGTTTCGAGCAACAGCTAGTAATAAACAGGGACATTGTCAGATGCCCTGGAAGGTAAGTCGCATTTTCTTCTGGATAAATGACTTGTTGCCAGACATACCGGCTACATGCCTGTTGTGTTATGTATTTGGTTTTTTACAAGGTTGATAAGGACCTAGTGAATAGGTAAAATTATGTGAAAGTTAACTCGTGGTTAAGTTTCGTATGAGTGCCTTGCACTCGAACATAACAGGCATATAGGTATTTCATTTAAACAAGGTTGGTAATGGCATATTGAGTAGGTAGAATTACCTCTTAGATAACACATAACGCTCGTACGAGTTGTGTTTAAACGTTAAATTTGAATTAAGTATTTTTGAGGGTAGTTGCATAATGTAAATTGATTCCAGAGAATTGGTTGTTGGATTCGATAAATTGATATCTAGATGATGAGATTTTTGAATGGCTTAATTGCATACGGAAATTTTCAAAAATAAATTTCAGACCACAAATATGAATATTTGTGGAACGATTTTAAAATGCAACTACCAACGAACAAAAATTTCAAAAGAGCGTTACTTTGCAATAGTGAACGTTTAACTTTTATTGATATTAAATGTTATAAATTACTCACATTTTTCTTCTTCTTTTTTCGTTTTTTACAAGACAACGTGGTAACGTCTTGTCACTGCCACGTACGAAAAAGGAATAAGGTAAGAGCGGCAGGAGTGAGGATAGGTAGAAGTAAAACTGTTACTACTTTTTAAATTTTCTCTAAAAATACGTACGTCATTGCCTGTATGTCAAGGGGACTACTAGTTAAACATAATATATCGAGAATTAACCAACGCTATATTATATGACAATACCTCAGCATTGTTAGATCTCGAAAACAGTTCTTTAATTGTTGTTAATTTTGCAGGATTGCAGCAAATTACATACTTACTAAAAAAACTTTAGCTTAACTTTGCAAAATTTCCAAAAAATGTTGAACCATTTTCGGAAAAATCAAACAATGCTGAGTCATTGTAGGGTAGGTACGTGCTCTGTGGATGTAATACCTACTTTGTTTTTTAATTTCAGACTACGATCTGACGTTTTGGTTCTTTGTATTTGACATTTTTTTTCAGGAATGTGTGTTAAATCATACTTTACAATTAATAAACGAAGTATAGGTGGCCTAGCTGCTCCTGACGATCTTGAATGACCGTGCGGGTTAAGCAACGCTTGGCGCGGTCATAACTTGGGTGGGTGACCAATAGTAATTTGTGTAGTAAAAAGTTACTTTCTCGGGCTCCTCCGGGCTTCGGAAGGCATGTTAAGCTGTAGGTCCCGGTTGTTATCTCTGATAGCAGTCGTTAGGTCAAGTTAAAGGTCTTTGGGCGAACAAAAAAACTCTAACTCTAACTCTAGGTGAGCCACACCACTACACGAAAAAGAAAGACAGAAGAGGAAGATTTTGTATATATATATTTAGCACTTGCCCTGCATGGTCTAAGTTATAAAATACAGACATTTGTACATATCCATAAATTTCAATTTATTGTACAATAAAAACATTAAAGTACCTACCTATAATCGTAGGTATCAGCATAAGTAACAACGTACCTACTTGACTTTTGAATACAAGTTTAGCAAGGCTGAGGGCCTTGGTAAACTTGTACCTATGTACCTAGTACCTTCACTAGGTAAGTATATACTTTAACTAGCTGGGCCCTACGGTTTCACTCGCAGCTATCTGCATATCTAGTTTCATCGCAATCGGTTCAGTAGTTTTTACGGGAAGTGGTAACAAACATACCTACTCGATTACATACATACTTGTGCTTACTTACACACAAACTTTTATTTTGATTAGATTAGTGATTATAAAGTTCTAAGTCATTACTTACTTATTTGGTATCATTATACCAATCAAGCAGCTTGAAGCGAAGAATCTATCTATGATCTTTGTCACTTTCTATTACACTGTACACAATCTATAGGTACCAAAATGAAAGGTACTCACTTGACTTACAGATGTAACAACGCATACCTAGGTATATAGCTTAATTAAATTTGGAGAGTGTGTTCTTTATGTTAGCCAAGGTTTTTCGAAATACTTCGGGATCTGTACTAGCCGTGTCTTGCGGTATCACCTACCGCAAGACACGGCTAGTACAGTCACGCAGCGTACTACGTGGGCGATCGGATGCGAACGCGAAGCGGCGCGGTGCGGCGCGGAAACAAGGAACAGTCGATAGCTATTGAAGTGTCCTACGTGACCAAATGCACGTAAAGTGCGATGCGGCGCGACTCTCCACTGTTCCTTGTTTCCGCGCCGCACCGCGCCGCTTGGCGTTCGCATCTAATCGCCCACGTAGGACGCTGCGTCAGCCATTGGACTGTAGAGGATTTGATGGTAAAAGTTTGAATAATTATTTTCTCGGAACATCCAAATAAATATTCAAACTTTCACCATAGGTATTGATGTTAAATCTGACGCAAAATATATTTATATTTTTTAAATGTTTATTTATAATTTATGTCAATAGGTAACCTTATAAATAATTATCACATTGCATAAGAACTATTTAACAAACTTAACAGAAACGAATAAATTAAAACGCTCCAACGATTCAGCAAATTAGTTGTTAGTACTCTGTAATATCACCGGGCAAGCAATAGTCTCCTTGTTTGAAGTATCCTGTGGGGCAGCCTTCAGCTTTAATTCCGGATCGAGTCTCCACTGCTGGAGGCGCTTTCGACGTAGACGCAACAGGATTCCCCTGTGTGGTTCCATCTTCCACAAACGTCACTGGGTGAGATTGTCGTATGACATTGCTATCAACACTGGCAAACAGCACAGAGCACGCGGCGATCACAACAATGATATTTATAGACAACATTTTTGTATTTAGAGAGTAAATGTTTTGGAGTCCTGAGTCCTGCTCCTTTGACCAGTTATTAAGTAATGTGAGTTAAGACTGTGGACATTATCCTTTTATACGCCGTTCAAATGAGGCAAACGTTACGACACACTGTATCATTTTCCCTGTTATTGCGTAAATTCACTGTTTGACGGACGACAGCATCTGTGAATCAGTAGGCACCGGGTCTATAAATATTAAAGTTGCAAGTTGTTCGATGAGATATGGGAATCCCGGCACGAGTCCTTAATTGAAATTCAAAGGTTTACTGTGTTTACTCTTTGATTAATTCGAAATAGAATAATTGTTATTCAATTATATTTGTAAAACTCATTTAAGAATTATCTACACTTCTACACTAATATTATAAAAGGAAAGATTTGTATTTTGTATGTGTGTGTCGTATGTTTGTAAAGAATAAACTACCGGACCTATTTCAAAAATCCTTTTACTAAAAGCAAGCTACTTTATCCAGGAGTAACATAGGCTACATTTGATCCCGAAACCGCAGGACGCAGCTAGTGTTTAAATAAATAGATAGCTACAAAAATAATACATATTACTTTCATCATTAGGTACAGGCGTCACAAAACACCGCTACAAACGTCGGCCCATGAAGTCATCCAGCATAGATACAGCACACGCTGCTAATTGTTTAAAGTAATACGTTCTGCGTTTTGTGGCATGGTTTCTTGTGCGCGGTGACACTATAACGGCCGAATACAGAAACGCAACTCAAAATTTGAGTTCTACTTAAACAACTAAGCACATATCAGATTAAAAAAAACCATTTCCAGGCGTACTTACGCCTCAAATTTTAAGTGGCGTTTCTGTATTCGGCTGTAAGCCTATAAAATAAACTACTTACTCCATCTATATCTATACCTACATATAATAAAATCGTAACTCAGCGGTGTCTGTTTTTGGAAGATATAAAAAAAATATAAATTGTATGGGTATCTATGAACGCAGTAGAACCTATTTTTCTGTTTTTCTGGTTGTCTGTTTGTCTGTTTATCTGTTTATCTGTTTGTCTGTTTGTGTGCCTTTGTGCCCGCTAATCTCAGAAACGGCTTATCCGATTTTAACCAAATTTGGTATGCAGATAGCTTTAGACCCCGATTAACATATAGGCTATTTTTTATTCGGATATTTTGTCCGGTTATCCGGATAAAGTGATTTTTCTGCTTTTACTTAGTTAGTTTGAATGTTGTATTGAAGAAGTATGTTGTGTGGAATCAATACATGACTAACCGGATATCCGGTCGAAAATAAAAAAAACCGGATTTCCAGTTTTTTTTCAGGAAATTCCTAAAATACCGTATACCTTTGTCTCTCCATAATATATCCGAATCCTTCGGACGTACGGAAATTCTTTATAATGGTTGTTTTTAACCGACTTTAAAAAAAAGAGGATCTGCTCAATTCTACCCGCATATTGTTTGTATGTGAATATGTTCAAACCGTATTCCGGCATATAAAGTCCGATTTCGATCATTCTTTTTTTATTTGGTAAGTGAGAGTCCCGAGTTGGTTCCATAAATTGTTGGTGAAGATCTGATGAGAACCTTCGGAATGATGAGCAGAATAGCATCCCGCAATGCTGTAAATTACTAATTTTTGGACTTCCATCAATAGAATCGGCTTATTAAGAACAAGGTACAAATTGATGGACCACCTGAAACCACCTTCTCAAAAATTCTTCAGTGATTCAACTTACGGTTACAATTTTGATAATTTTTAGTGGCAGTCGAAAATTCAATAAAAAGGATTAAAAAAATATAGCTGTAATCGGGCAGTTTTACTGAGTAGATGCTGATTGCATGTAGTTTACGTGGCACGATGGCAGCTGTGGATTCCGATTCGAGGGTTCGGCGTTCGAATCACAGACCGGCGCATTCCCTTTTTAAGGAACGGTGGCCTACCGAGCCGAGTGATGGCTTCCGATTCGACGGCTGCGCGTTCGAGTCACGAGTCCCGGACACGACGTTACGTTTTAAATGTTATCGCTTCCAATTAATTCCACTTGGGGAATTGGGTCTTGATGGATTTTTTTTTCGGATCTATTAAAGAAAATACTAAAATGGATAGTAGTAAAGTTGGGTGCGTGCGTTAAGCTCAAACTACACGATGACACCGACACTTTACCTATAACAGCCCACACCTCAGCACACATCTGTTTTAGGTAAAGTGTAAGTGTCCCCTTATATTTACGCACTTCGTCTAATTTGTGTCCAATTCGTCACACGAAAAGAGACACAGGAGTAACAAGTATGTACCTATAGGTCTCCGTCTTTTCTGAGATACGGATTGGAAACTGTCACCACGTTTGTATGGAGAAAAGAGTAGGTCTAAGGGTAGACTTTTCCCATAAGCTCCGTACCTAACCTAACCAACTGTGCTAGTTTGTTAGTATTGTCTCTTTGCTCTACGGTAAAGCAGAAAGCCTGGGTTTGTATCCCACAATCCCACCAAGAATCGTCAACACGAAAGTTCCGTCTTGTCATTCCTTATTCTCGCTGTGACGGAACAACGAAACAGAATCATTTGCTAAAATTTGTCTTTCCGCTTAGGTACAATGACTCTTGACTACCTAATAGTAGGTACGTCGACTAAACTTAAGTGAAAATTGAAAATGGTGGGAAAATTATTTAGAAATAGAATCGCGTGCACAAGTATTGTTTCTTCACACGAAATGCATTGGTATCTATCGAAATGACACCAACGATTTAACATTTATGCTAAATTCCGATAACACTTAAGGTTTGTAAAGCTGCTATTCCATTACTTATTACAAATAATAAAAATGAATAATAATAAACGCAAATGTGACCTCATACTTGTACGTAAGTACAAGTCTTGCCTAATGGAATCACGGCATAAAACTTGTGGTGTTATTTTACCAGACTTTCCAAATTAAATGGCATGGTTTCTTGTGCGCGGTGACACTATAACGGCCGAATACAGAAACGCAACTCAAAATTTGAGTTCTACTTAAACAACTAAGCACATATCAGATTAAAAAAAACCATTTCCAGGCGTACTTACGCCTCAAATTTTAAGTGGCGTTTCTGTATTTGGCTGTAAGCCTATAAAATAAACTACTTACTCCATACTACTATAAAACATAAAACAAAGTTGGATTAAAAAAAAATAGTCAATTAGAAAACTTAAACCTAGAAGACCGCGTTTTGTTAGAATGAAAACAGAAACCGCAATCGTACTTGAAATAAAGTACTTACTAAAACATAATAATAATTTATCGTCATATTTATGAAATAATATTTGTAGGTGTGTGACTCAGTCGTCAAAATAAAGCTGTTTCTTCAAGTTTACCCAGTCTTGAAGGTTAGATTCAGTGTTCTTAAGACCATCCATCATCGCAAATTCTATATAAATGAATTCCAATATTTTCTTCTTTGATTGTGCTTCTACTATGCTCTACTACTAAAAAAAACAATCTTGAGTTTTTTTATTTATTTTTATGTGTGTATTTTTGTAAGTATTTGTTATTGACTAAGGTCCAAAGCAATTTGGTAATATCATTAGTGTACCTACATTTGTGTAAATAAAGCAGTGAATGTAACTGTTAATATTTGGCTCATTTAATAAACAAACACAATTGCAAAAATAAACGAAAATAAAATTCTATCGGTTGTGGAGTCGGTAACACTAGGAAACTAAGTACCTAGTAAGATTTGCCTAAGTAGTGGTTAGGGTAAAACATTTATTAATAAACGGTAATTTATTACTAATTAATTCAACCATTTATTCAATTAAATTCAACCGTCTGTTACGTAAATAAATTGATTCCGTAACACTGAATGTAATATTATGTTTTTCCTTCAGATCATTATGTACAATGCACTGCAAAAGTGAATGAGGTAGGTGTTATTGTAGAGTTCTAAAATTGCACTAGTAATTTATTTTTGCACTAAAGTAAATGGTTATAAAATAAACTCCGGTTTACTTTGCGTCTTAAAAATCGCAACTTTTTTGTTTGACTACATTGTCAACCTAGATATAAGTTATTTTATGTATTTCTTTAAATTGTTTTTTTTTTATGTTGGTGTGACAATAAAGAATTAATCAATCAATCAACTAGTTGCACGATCGATAATTTCTAACTGCGGTTTCAAATGAATTTAAATTTGAAACCTCGGAATGTTAAAAATGAAAAATTGTTTATTCGGTTATTTTTAAGGTTTCCATACGGTAAAAATCAAAATGTAAAAAATTCAATCGTTATAAGATTTCTCTCTTGTCTTGCCTTTCATTAGTTAGGCATATTATAATTTTACTGAATAAGTTTAAAAGAAAAACCATAAGAACCTAATAATCAGAATGAATAAGAACACGAAGCGCTTAGTTACGTATTATGAGACATAACTCCGACCACGTGGGGCCGATTGGGTCCCCT
Organism: Idaea biselata; assembly: GCA_958496205.1. NCBI lineage: Eukaryota > Metazoa > Arthropoda > Insecta > Lepidoptera > Geometridae > Idaea > Idaea biselata. The sequence goes on from OY292402.1 coordinate 8,788,705, forward strand.
AGAGCTCCGATAAAGATGAAATACGGGACGGGTTACTCAGATTATAGCAATAAATATTGCAGAAAATATGCCACGTATCGTAACGGCCAGTAGGACTGAGATCCCCGGAGATTGGTTCACATGTTCCCCTTACTTAGAGATATTAGCCACTAGAGTTAGGTGCTGTCCTTATAGACAGCTCAATGGCTTAACTACTACCCAACATGTTTCTGTTTTATAACAATGTCGAAGAACATTTTACAATTGAATTCGATTTAGTGTACCTACTTACATACCCTACTCATAGGTTTTTAGGGTTCGGTACCTTTTGCTAACACTCCATTGGCCGTTTCAAAGTCAAAATTTATTCTATTCACTGAGAGCGATTTATACAAATACCTGATCATTTTGAAACGTCGTCGACTAAGGACTATGATTAAGTGTGGTTTCGGATGCACCCTCCGATGAGAAGAAACTCGATCATGGGGGTCTATCTGTCTGTCTGTCACTAGGCTGTATATGTGATAGCTAGACAGTTGCCGCTATAGCAACAATATTTTTTTTAAGTGGGGCTTCCATTCAACAAACGTGTTTTTTTGTAATAAATAGAATTTATAATTTAAGGTGCTAATGTAATCTTTTATTATCTAAAATGAAACCTGCCTTTTGGGACAGAGGCCATGAAGGCGCACAAGTTTGCGGACATCCCTGATTGACATACGTTTCTTTTGAGCTTTGAGCATTTTGGGTGTTGGGGCCCTGTAGGAAAATGTTCCTGAAGAAGTTGTCAATGTGTTTTGTTGATGCATCTGACTAAAAACTGGCAGTTTTTATAGGGAACGTCGCAGTATCTTGGCCATCCGTTTCTAATTGTGTTTTATTTATTAATACGTAATTGTTACTCACTTTGAATTAGAATTACCCACTCAATGATTCACGTTATAAACGAGTATTACCTACTCTACAACGCAATTTGAATGAAATTTATGTGTGGGTGACAAATTTATAACAACACTATTATAAGTACCTACTATACATATAACATGTGGATACTAACAAATATAATAATCAAACAATATTTTATCAGTATTTATTTGTACCAGGCTCGTATACCTACCGGTGCAAAGCATAGCTATTGCTATACAACGCGGCAATACTGCCAGTGTTATGGGTACCTTTGGGCCGGGTACAATTCGGGGTGGGTTATTTTTAATATTTCTTTCTATAAGCATAAGTGGTTATTATTTAGTTAGTTTCGTTTTATATTTCTTATAATAATATGTAAATAAACAATAAATGTATCTAAAATAAACAATATTAAAAAGTTTAGGTAATTTTAATATTCTAATAAGTATTCTACGTAGTTGGTATACTCATAATCCGGTAGACAAGTCATTTTACTACTTCATTACCATTGAGTCAGACCATTTTTTTGATCTATTTATTAGGTTTACCTAGAACTAAAAGAGACTTAATTATTTACAATAGATTGGTTGAAAATAATTAGGTATTACATAATATCATTATTTTAAAGATATTTTTTTTAATACTGGATAAGTTTTTAACGTTTAGTTATAGAAAACGTGCTCTGGACTCTCGCAACCAAGGAAAATTGGAGTTTTATATTATGTGCTTACGTAAATAGTTGTTATATGACGATTCCTGGTACAACTTGGTTGTTCTCGATGACGCTTTGATGAAGAAATACCTACTACAAATAGGTGTATTTGGATTATTCTCATAAAAAAAAACTCTCACAAAGACAGATTCTTAAAAAGCCAGATTATCAAAAGAACAGATTCTCAAAAGTACAGAGTAGGTACCTACCTACACGTACTAAATAGAAAAATAATATGCCTACGTATTTTTTTTATTTTAAGGAGTATAACAATTTTTTGTAGGTATCGTAAACCGGGGCTACATTGAATAGGTTTCATTGTTGTCCTTGTTCTTGCCCTTCTTTTCTCTGTTTGTTAAAGTAGCCCCAAAAAGTGTCAATATTACCCTGGATGTTAAAGAAGCCCCGGTTTACGGTACCTACTAAAACATTTGTGTTAAAAATATTTCTACTGAGATCAGGAGATAATACCAACCCAAAAACAAGTTATAAATATGATAACAACTATTAAATTATCATAATATGAGTTAACGTCACAAAAATGCATTAATACAAGGTGATTTTAATATATCGCGACCAGTCTTTTAAAACTAGTCAATTTATTAAATTTCTACTACATGATACTTACCTACTTAATAATTTTATTCCTACCAATATTATAAACTAGCTGAGCCGACAGGCGTTGTCCTGCCCGTTATAGTAAGTTTTTATATATGTATATAAAAAACCGGTCAAGTGCGAGTTGGACTCGCGCACGAAGGGTTCCGTACCATTATCTATACCTACAACAAATTTTGTTTTGAAAGGTAAATTGCGGTTTACGATTTATGACGTTTTTAAAAAAAACTACTTACTATATCTCGTTCAAACCAATTTTCGTTGGAAGTTTGCATAGTAATGTACATCATATACTTTTTTTGGCCTTATCATTCCATTATTTAAGAAGTTACAGGGGGGGGGGTCCAACATTTTACTACTTTGTAAGTGTCTCTCGCGCAAACTATATAGTTTAGAAAAAAATATATTAGATACCTTACTATCATTTTTGAAGACCTATCCATAGATACATGTATAGGTTTGATGAAAAAAAAAAAAATTTGAGTTTCAGTTCTTAGTATGGGGAACCCCAAAAATGTATTCTTTTTTTCTATTTTTGTGTGAATATCTTTATGCGGTTCACAGAAAACATTTACTTACCAAGTTTCAATAGTATAGCTCTTATAGTTTCGGAGAAAAGTGGCTGTGACATACGGGACAGACGGACAGACGGACAGACGGACAGACGGACAGACGGACAGACGGACAGACGGACAGACGGACAGACGGACAGACGGACAGACGGACAGACGGACAGACGGACAGACGGACAGACGGACAGACGGACAGACGGACAGACGGACAGACGGACAGACGGACAGACGGACAGACGGACAGACGGACAGACGGACAGACGGACAGACGGACAGACGGACAGACGGACAGACGGACAGACGGACAGACGGACAGACGGACAGACGGACAGACGGACAGACGGACAGACGGACAGACGGACAGACGGACAGACGGACAGACGGACAGACGGACAGACGGACAGACGGACAGACGGACAGACGGACAGACGGACAGACGGACAGACGGACAGACGGACAGACGGACAGACGGACAGACGGACAGACGGACAGACGGACAGACGGACAGACGGACAGACGGACAGACGGACAGACGGACAGACGGACAGACGGACAGACGGACAGACGGACAGACGGACAGACGGACAGACGGACAGACGGACAGACGGACAGACGGACAGACGGACAGACAGACATGACGAATCTATAAGGGTTCCGTTTTTTGCCATTTGGCTACGGAACCCTAACTACTTACTACATACCTTACCCTACTACAAATCTCAATTACAAAAAAGTAATGTCCTTCTCCCGGTTCTAAGCCACATCCCAACCAATTTTCAGGGAAATCGGTTCAGCCGTTCTTGAGTTATAAATACTAACACGACTTTCTTTCATTTAAATAGATATAGATGTGAAAGTGTGTAAGTAAATAAACGAGTATGATGCCGGCTTTCCACTGCGAGCGAAGCGGAGTCATTAATGTGTCAGTACAACATACAACGCAATGGTACTAAATCAATTGCGACTAACCTTAATTGGTATGCAGATAGCTGGAGTTCTGGATTAACACACAGGCTACCTTTGATCCCGATAATCCCACATAGTCTTATTAATAAACGTAAGTATGGTCATACATACGGGAATTCTCCCGTATGTTTTCACTACTCCAACCATTCGGTCGGAGTAGTGAAAACATACTTTGTCCTTTTCCGTGACAAGAACTTTCAAAGTTGACAGACAAAAACAAAAAGTGGTAAAATTAATCCGACCTAACTCTACGTTTATTAATAAAGCTAACAGTGCTCAATATTTCCCCTGGATTTGACTAAATTATGACCTAAAAAATACATATCATTAGTGGTTCTACTACGTCACACATATTACTAAGTTACCTACCAAACCTAACCCCTTTCGAACAGCATTGTAAGCAAAAAAAGTTTGGAAAAGTCGTTCGAGATTTGCCAACTCACTCGCTTGATGAAAAAATGTTTTGCGAAGCCTCTTCGTACTAGCAAGTCATGAATATCGATTGTGATACACCTTGCTCTTATTCTTTACAGATTTAATAAAAGGAAAACACGAAAATACTTTATAATAAGTAATGTATTTATTAATTCTAATATAGAAAGGTAAATGTAAACTAATATATGTAGGTACTTATTTATATTTTTCAAAATTAGATTTACACTCTTTTTACACTCGTATTTATAGTCAATTCTAAGTTATTACTTGTCTAAGTAATGTGTCTGTCACATTTTCGTTGACGTTAAAAATCACTAATAAGAGCGAGCGCGACATGGCATTGCTTAATAGTAATCACTCAGATTCGTCTATAAATACGGGTGTTAGTAGGTATAAGAAAATCCATTAAATAGGTATAACTTGTACCATTTTATTGTGAAAGAACGAAGAACTATTTAAAGTGTACAAAAGAAAGTACCTATCCACAAAGAAATAGTAATTCATTCATCATTCATCAATAACTTTGATAATGCACTTTTATCATCAAAGTGGACATTATGTTCGACGACCTCTGTGGCGCGTCGTGCGAAAGCGCGACTGCAGTGCAGGAGGTTGCGGATTCGATTCCCGCCGGGTGCAAGTATTTATGCTTATAAAATAAATATTTGTGTCTGGTCTGGGTGTCCCTCTATGTATAATATGTATGTATTTACAAAAGAAAAATATATATAAGTATTATATCCGTTGTCTAGTCACCGTAACACAAGCTTAGTCGCTTACCACGGGGCTAGATGGCGCTGTGTGTTGTTCACAGAATTTATTTATTTATTTATTTATGTTGAAGTAAAACCAATAGAACTTTTAAAATACATGTGACGTATATTACTAGCTATATTATGTTTTTTAATTTTAGACTATAATCTGACGATTTGTTTCTTTGGATTTGTCATTTATTCTTCAGAAAGATGTGTCAAATTGTAGTCTACAATTAAAAAACGAAGTATAGGTACCTATATTGTTTCTATTTACTACCTACGCGTCTTTCGATGACAAAGACCAAGCATGAAACAAAAATTCCACTTACTAAAATTTTAAATGGCAACCCCTCGTCGGTCATTGTCAGCGGTTTAGTTTTTGCTTTATCGCGATATTTACATTTAATTCTCTTATCGTAAATAAGATCATTATAATGTTTCCTTATTAAACCAGCCGCATTCACATTATGAATGTAATCATCAAACATATTCACCAAAACTGATCCACGGCGGAAAAAAACTGCCCTCATAACTGTTGTTATGGGGTGAACTATTTCATATGCTCTTAATTCACATTGATTATCCACGAACATCCACTTCATGGCATCGTATTCTAATTCTGCAATTAAATTAAATTGCTCCTTGTCTTCGGAGGCCATCAGGTTTGTTAAACATTCTAGTCTATTCTTACAATCAGGTCCGTAACGGTATTCACTACGTCTTGGAATCTCTCTAGTCACAACAAGTTTATAATTGTCCCTAATTTCATAAAAATCCTTAGGCTCGTAAGCTTTTATTGGATTTGTTTTTGTGCAGGCTAAAAATGCTTGTATTACATTTGGTATAATAAATACAGTGACGAAAAGAGAGGTTAACCATATAGCTTCGCCCTGTCCCAGTTTAAACTGACGCAATGTGGTTCTGTTTAGAAAAAAACCGTAAATAGTCAAAAAATCCCGAATTATATCGGGATTGTGTTTAGAGAAAATTGAAAAATGATGTGCCAGTAGGCTAAATATGACGAGTAATATAACTACACATATAATTATATAATGAGTTCGAAAAAAAAGCGATTCCCATAAATCTACGTACGGCTTTTTGGATACAACTGCTACTATTCGATCAAATAATATTGGATATCCAAAAGAAAAATTGTTCAGGCTTTCGTAAGTTACGAAATATCCACCTATCGCACCTTCTATTTCATTATTTTTGAGTTTCTTTAATATAGACATAAAAGTTTTGTTACTAAGAATTTGCCCCATGCTATTAAATTTTAGAGGGTGTTCAATTATATCAATATCGATGCCGGTGGTCTCATTGAAATGTCTCAAAAGTCGCTGCTCAACCCCTTCCAGATTATCTTTATTGAAATCAGTCAACGGATATAAATGGTAGGCTCCTATTTTAAATCGGCATTTCTGAAACGAGTCTTTACTTACATTGGTAAAGATATGGGATTCTTTTAAGTCAAAACATTGAGCTACCTTAACAAGCCGTTTTATTCCATGACAATAGTGGATAGGAGATTTAAAGGCATATACTTCATATTCCTCTTCTGATATTCTTCGAAGAACTGTAACGTTGTACATATTGTGAAAAACAAACAGCTTCGCCATGTTTCTAAGTTGATGTTTTTCTAAAGAATTGACGATTATGATAAAATTAGCTAATGGTCGCCAATTGTTTTCTATCCTTGTATTATTGACAGTATATTCAACGTCGTACAATTTATTCACACTCATTATGTACACATATGGACTTACAGGGTTAATATTATTATGGCTACCAGATAAATATCTGATATTTTTTAGACCATTTATGTCTTGTAGAGGTAGTATTGATTCACTATCTGCTAGTATCACTCCATCCTCAATATATTTGTAAGAATCCGTAAGTTTTTCCATTATTTTTCTGAGACAGGTTGCTAAATTATTGGTTGGTTTCACATTTGCAATGATTTTTACGTTTGCTTCTACTGATATTACAATAGAACAGAGATAAATACATAATAATATATTGTTCATTTTTACTCTGAAATATGTGTAAGTAGTTTAAAACACGAAAACATAATGATGGTCCATCAAATTGAATTAGAACATAATACCAATGATTACTGAATACATTAAAAAAGTACCCATTTGTGACTATTGTTAGAATGTCCATTTCGTTTTTGATAAATTGTTAGAAATAAAATGAACAATGAGAAAATAAATTGTACAGAATAGTAATTTTCATTGATCATAATAGGTACCCCATCTTTATTAAACTAGGTTTAGCTGTTTGAATACTTATTAATAAACGTGGAGTAAGGTCGGAGTGATTTGTCGTACCTAAGGTCGGAGTCTGATCTGGGTGTCACTCTATGTATAATATGTATGTATTTACAAAAGAAAAATAAATTTAAGTATTATATCCGTTGTCTAGTCACCGTGACACAAGCTTAATCGCTTACCACGGGGCTAGATGGCGCTGTGTGTTGTTCACCGAATTTATTTATTTATTATTTATTTCACCCCTTTTTGTTTCTGTCTGTCAACTTAGAAAGTTATTTTAACGGAAAAAAGACAAAGAATGTTCTCGCTACGACGACCTTACTCCACGTTTATTAATAAGGCTATTAATGATTTTACTAGGAGGACTTTTACTACTTGAGGATAACATATTTTCAGCAAAATATTTTTTAAAATACATATAAAGCCATGGAAATCTAGTCTCTTTGATGTGTCACAGTCATAGGTGTACGGAAATTGTGTGTCAAACATAACTTTTTCAATACAATAAATAAACAACAACTTCGGAGTGTGTTTCTGATTGAATGCTAAAAGTAAACACAGTGGAAATGGTTGATAAAAAAAAACAAAATATTAAGCTACAGACGTAGGTAGGTACATAGTCTTGGTAAGTATATCCAAATTCTTAACTGAGTTTAAAACTGTAATAAGTTGTCAGAGAACCCATAAAATCTTAAAATAATTTGGCTTTTAGCTTCAATACCATTATATTAGGCATAACAAACTCTAATACTCAGTTTTAAAGATAAATAACTGCTACTTCTCTATGTATTATGTATGTATTTACAAAAGTAAAATAAATATAAGTATTAAATCTGTTGTCTAGTCACCGTAACACAAGCTTAGTCGGGGCTAGATGGCGTTGTGTGTTGTTCACAGAATTGATTTATTTATTCTCCTAGATCAACGTGCTACATCTTAGATAATAAAGTACATCACTTACTATTTGGGCACTATCTTATCTGTTAGTAAGTGATGCTCATCTATTGTGTTTAAAAATAAAAACTATGTTAGAAATATCATAGTTAAGTAGGACATCCTTACAACGCTTTTCTTATCGAAATAATAAATATAATATGTACCTAGTATATAACAGTATAAATATACATAATATGTAGTAAGTACATAAGAGTATAAATATACATGTACCTAAGTGTGTTACCTAATGTGTTATAATCAAAAGAGAAATGTTATAAAAAGAATCGTCCATTGCTTTTACGCAAACCTTCGATGTAGACGAATTTCGCTGAGACTGACAGCTCTAACGTAGTCGTAATTTCTCCCGCATTTTCTGGAAATATCAAAGTAGGTACTTACCTACCTATTTACACTTATGTGAACAATACAAGTTCGTAAATACTTTTCATCTCATTTCTTTTATAATGATTTGTAGATTGAAGATTGTTGTGGGGTTTTTCAATTGAAAAAATCATGAAATGGAACGGAGATTTAATTTTAACTATTTAATTGGAAAGGTACTTTCTGATGATAATTTTTTTTGTCCAGACCAAATTTATTTTTAAATAATCTCATCTGTCGTACTTAGGTACATACAACTGGAGGCTCTATTAGAGACTAGAAGGAGAAAAATCACCTGGAGGGTTACTTCGGTTCGTTTCGATATGACAACGATACGATAATACGATGGTTCTACTGTCACCCTACTATCAGAGTGTGACAGTAGAATCATCGTATTATCGTATCGATGTCGTATCGGAACGAACCGCAGTAACCCTCCTGTCGTTGCTGATAGTGATCCATTTCAAACTCGTATCTGACGGACGAGCTTCCCCAGTTCCAAAGTCAAACTATTCGGGAAATTACTCACACAAACACCTTTATAAAAGAGATGAATTGAAATTCGAACTTTGTTGTTAGAATACCCACCATCTAGGCAACCTTAGGTCATATTATTATATTAGATGTTTTTAAAAAAGAACGCTTTTATTTTGTACATAGGCAAAATAAAATAGATAAACATTTTTATATCATTGTTCACCTACTTAGATGTACAAATACATGGCCTTGAATATTTTCAGCTTTTCCGAATTCTTGTTTTCGTCGTGTTTACATTAGACGCATAAATTTATGTCATCTTTCTGGATTTTTCACTATTGTTTTTTTAATGCTCTCGGGTAGAACAGGGTTATTTGGAATTCTTTGAGACATAATTACTACGCGTCCGCCAATGTACAGTCATTGGCACAGTTATTTAGCCAATAAACTTGTTGTTAAGAAAAAATGTACCTACTATTTATGGATTTTTACGAGAACATGAGCTTGATCTTATTTATAAAATTTCCATGTCACAATGTTAGTTACCGTACTCCTCCGAAACGGCGCGACCGATTTTTACCAAATTTTATATGCGTATTCAGTAGGTCTGAGAATCGGCTACTATCTATAATTTATAAGGCAAAACAACGTTTGCCGGGTCAGCTAGTTTCAATATAAATTAGAATTAATTACGATCCGATTTACACTACAACGTTCGCCGGTAGGTGTCACTACGAGGTCTTACTTGCAAGAACACAAGGAGGTGCTTTCTTAAAGGTTTACCCGTGGCGTAGCGGCTATCGCGCTGGGTCGGGATACCAGTAGTAGCGGATTCGAGTCCCACTACTAAAGTTTTTGAAATATTTTTTTCAAAAAGCAGTATTTCCTAAGTGTGGTAAACTCTCAGAAACGCGAATTATTTGCTAATAACCTGTACTTAGGAAGTTAAATTCAATACTTGTTTCATTTGTATTTTAGTGCCACGTACTTGTAAATTGTTCCTAACAATAGCTTTAAAAATGTTTTAAACTACCTATTCTTCGTTCATTACTACCTTGGCGAGGAATCAACTCTTAATTCACTCGCGAAATCGTTTTTAACTCATTAACTAAATAAAAAACACAATTAATATTGACGAGGATTATTTGGATAGATGTATTAAACAGCTGTTAGAAATTGACAGTTGTATTTATTAATTCTTATCTAGGTATTTAATAGTAGATTGTATACCAAGGGAGAAAAGACTATTTTTACGGCGAGAGTGTTTTTTGAATCCAGAGAGGAGCGAGGGATTCTAGAGTAGAATCCCGAGCGTAGCGAGGGATTCTTTTGTAGAATCCTGAGCGAATCGAGGGATTCAAAGTATCTCACTCGAGCGAAAAATAGTGTTTGCTCCCGAGGTGAACATTCTACTTTTCATCACCCACTATGAGAAAATGAGTAACGTACTTTGACCATTGTTCCCGTCTGACAGTAACTACCAAGTTTTATCAAAACCTGTCTTTTTCTACCAAACTACCATTTTCTACCAAACCTACCATTTTCCATCAATAACTACCATTTTTTACTACATCCTACTATTTTCTACTACATCCTACTATTTTCTACCAAAAACTACCATTATCTACCAATACCTACCATTTTTCACCAAACCTACCAATTTCTACTAACGTTACCATTTCTTACCAAAACCTACCATTTTCTACCAAAACCCTCCATTTTACCAATATTCTACATGTACGGTCGAACACCCATCGCTCACCTATCAGACACATGTGTTGCTTAACCTGCTCGGTCAATCACCCATCACTTACCTATGAGACACGCAGTACGGTGATAGGAACTCTTTGTTAATTAAAACTTTTTAAAAATATTCACATTCCAAATTCAAATCTCATTATTGCCCTGCTAACAGGGCAATAATGAGCTATGAAAATGCCTGTTAGGAACATCGCCAGCAAAGCGCTACTTCAGGCCCTGTTTACAGGGATTAGACTAGCTCTTTTCGAATAGATGGGATGAAATAGTAGATTGTATACCAAGGGAGAAAAGACTATTTTTACGGCGAGAGTGTTTTTTGAATCCAGAGAGGAGCGAGGGATTCTTAATAAATTAGAAATATTTAGAACATTATACCTATTATTATTTTAGCCTCTTAGCTGTTGCGTCGCGTATTCCTATCTGCCATGACAATGCTATTTGATTTTTTTCATTATCTTATTAGAATAGAAATAAATACACAAGGGGTATGGTCAATAATGGTCATGGCATGAATTTTGCATGTAGGTTTTATGGCATAAACATATTTCCTCCAACGTCTTTCTTTATCCAGGAAGGAAACAGTCGACTACATTTGTAAAGTTTGTATGGGGAAAAGAGTAGGTAGACTGTCCCGTTAATAGAATTCGCAGAGCTACGCTGACGCGCTTTTGCTGCGACTTATTATCAGTGCTGTGCGCGTATTTTACGCAAGAAAGATTGTAACTAAGGTGATCTCAAAATAAATGAGAGGTCTATAGTTCGACGCGAGTGGGTTCTAATCAATTTAGAGTAGGTAACTGTCTAATATAATGACAATTACCACAGCTGTGATTCTCATATTAGAAATCATATTGCGTTTTAATTGGAACTTGCAAGTTGCAAGTTACTGAAACTTCATCTTTGGTTTTCCCTATATCGAGTCAAGTTAACATTTGTTGCTAAACGCAATTGTAATGATATTTTAGACAATTCTAATACGGCTATCGGGGGGGGGGGGCAAAACACGGGGTCTCTACTTTAATTCTACGAACGATAAAACGAACGATAATTTAAGAACAAAAAGACAGATTTTCTTTCTATCGTTCGTTCATCGAATCAAAGTATACGGTTCGGTTCTATAAAAATTAGGCCCTCCGGTTCTATAAAAATTAGGCTATTTTGTTAAATTAAATTAGGTTGGATCTTACCTGAATATACTCTACTATGTTATTTGAATTGTGATTTCGCAGTGCACGTATTTTGACATTATTTTAACGTCTTGCTCACGAAATAAAACATTAGATAATTAACATTTGAATAGGTTCGTAGATTTTGTAACAAAGTGAATTCAGTTAAACAACAAAAAATCAGCGTAAGTAAATAAAATACTTTTACGTTTACAAAATACGTCCTATTAAAAAGAACCCTTTCAAAACATGATTAAGTAAATTAAATGTTTACCGATGAAAAAGCCTGTGAGCTCCGTTGTATTGGATTACCATTGTTACGCCAAGGCGATTCAAAAGTAGAGGCTTTCAATTAAGTTTATACATTTAGCTACCGTTCAAAGCTTTTATGAATAGGTCAAAAGGACTCTGTATAAAGAAGTAGGTAAACAAAGATCGCCCTTGGACTTTCATACTGCAACGTATCTGTGCGGTCACTCCGTGGCCATTTGTCAATTGATACGCAATATAATGAAGGGTAGGTTGTAACGTTGGAGCGGGCCGGTTGCCGCCGCCGACCCACTGCCACTGGGGAGGCCGGGAGGCTGCGAGCGGCGAGTGTGAGGCGCCGGGGAGGTGCGTGCGCACTGCGTGATCTCTCTTTCTCTATCTCATCTCGTGTTTGATTGTACAACGCGTCTGTGTGACCCCTTGTCTATATTGGACCTGATGTTGCTTTAAATTGATTAATTCTTACAGCATTTTCGACACCCGGATATGATTTGGAATAATTGTTATTATGTAAGTATTGTTGGTATTTATTTTTTAATGGTTAAGTTAGAAATTATTGATCGTTAGCGACTTATTATTAAGTATACAGCAATAGTTCTATCTCTTAAATCTAAATCTCCATATTTAGATTTTACGAAATATTGACGCTCTATGTAATAAAAGTTCAAACAAAGCATACAGCCATTGAATAATGAAAGGTAGGTATGGGTACAGGATTTTTTAATAAATGTTGTTGAAGTATATTTTAGGAGTGAAAACAAATATATCAAATTATCAATAAAAAGCTTAAAAGTTCTTAACAACATAAAAAATTTAATAGAATCTATTAGGTCTCGTCTCTGAAGATCATGAAAAGCGTCCCTGTGTAGGCGTCCTAAAGAGAGTTTTCCACAACTCACTAACACCGATTCGGTACTTGTACTCACGCAACTTTTAACCCACACACGTGCGTATAGCAAAATAAGCGGCTGAAAATAGGGGGCGGTGTCGGGAAAGTGTTAGCCGTCTCATTTCCGCACGGTCCCCTGTCCCATTTCAACAGGTTTCGCTTTTCAGCAGTTGCAGTAGAACGCGTGCCTCTAGTAACAGAGCACAAACTGTGCGATGAACAGTTTCGCAGACAACTCCGACACCACCTGACATTCAACCGTGTCCTTTGAACTCCGCCATCGAGTATTAGTGAAACGGATACACTTATCTATTTATAAATGTAAATTGTTTAAAACGATGTGCGTTCAGTATTCGAGTGGCTGCGGAGGTGTAAAATTCGCGTTCCCGCGCTGAGTTCGACTCCGATCGCGCTTCACGTGTGGGGATGACCGCCAAACTTTACTGTGCCAAAACTATCAAATAAACCCGTGTCGAAATGCTTGTTTATCGCCTAATTCATCAATTATATGGTGAATTGAAACCAAATTGACAGCTGTATGGACGAGAAAAGTTGACAAGATGTAAATCTTTGGATGCTCACCGTGTTTACCTCTCCAGTGTTGTGAATAACTATTAGTTGTACAAAACTTGGACCGATAATGTAGTATCGTGAGGGATAACCTCTATGGACGCGCAAAGGAAGAATGGTTGTGATTATAAATGAAAAATAAAACAATGTGCTATCATTTCAGTCCCACGGCTGAGTGGTCTAGTCAGGTTGTACTTCGTAAGTTGTGATTAAAGTTAAATATATATCTTCTTAGTTATCTGTTAGTGATCTATGTATACCTAGGTACGTACCTGTCACGTTTCTATTTCGATTACAAACGTTATAAAGTTGTCTTCGTTTCTTTCGCTCTGCCCTCGATAATTTCCCAGGAGGTTGTGAATTCTACTATAAACAAACTGAAGTGAAGGCAAAAACTTGGAAGCTCGATTCACATTCAGATGTGGTATAAAAGTGCTGGTTTACTCTGAAAGTGTATGTACTTGGACATTTATTGTGTTTGTGCTGTACACATTGACGGAGTCTCCTAGCGGAATTTATAAGGTAAGTTTCAGTTTAGCGCTTAATGTTTCTTTTAAAAACACGTTTGTTTCGTGGAAACTACAATACAACTTTTGCTTCAGACAGAAAAAAATGTTCCTGTCTATTTGAAATTAGAGATTTTTTTCGGTTTTTATCGCGTGGTGTTTATTACATTTAGCATTGTTTCAACGCTCAACGTTTCGATACCTTTACAGGTCCCTTCTTCAGGATTGTGGCATTCTTTCTAATTAATCAATTTTAAAAGCTCAAATTCAGTTGAAACAGGTATGCTGTTTATATTGGAAATGAAAATTCTGTTAAAAGACCGCTCCACGCTCATCCTCTAAAATACTAATATGACTACAATATTGTTTGCTAAGCCCTACGGGTATCATGTATGTACTTGATCCAATTATATTGTCATCTGTAATACTCATGAAAGCAATAAATAAATATGAATATGAATATGAATATGTGGTCAATCCAAAAATGTCTTTAATTTCAATAGAACATCGCAAACTGAAAAAAAATTCTGGGTTCCTGTCTATCTAGACATTACAAGAGTTTATTGTTTGTGACAGTAGCTATCTAATACCTACTTTATATCTTTTCATTGTCGATGAAGGCAGTTTTACTAATGAAATTTAGATTAATGTATTGTATACCTAATATGTAGATATAGGCGTATAGTCAAACAAACAAGCTACGTCATTCGTCTGGTTTAATAAGCACCTTTTGAAGGCTAGATTTTCAATAAATATCGCGATCCGGATTGATTTATTTGTGGATTGATTATCCATGGATCTTTTAAATTGATCATCAATAGTCTAGCTAGCAATAGCTAGTCTATACTCTCAATAAATATCTCGATACAAAGCGGATCGCCATATTTATTGAATGACTTTAGCCTTTACCCCGGTTGGAGGCCGAAAACTAAGCTAAGTTAGCATAACTTGGCTTACATAGTTGACGCAGTTTTCCATAGTTGCAAATTATAGAATGTTACTGTGAAAACCGCTTCAGCTATGCCAGCTAGGCTGTACTTCCTTAGCTTAGCTTCGGTCTGCAACCGACTTTTATAGCCTATGTATGGAGAGCCAGGAAAAAAAGCTTTCAGGTAAGACACAGGTGCATATCTCTGGGAATTAAAAACTCACGTCAAGAGAACTGCTTTTACCACAAATGTGCCAATAATCGAAAATTCATCAATTTTTATTATGTTCTACATATTTTGAAGAGCTCGATGTTGTTTCAAATTTCTTGCTCCCGCGACTAGAGTACCTAGATCTAGGTAGTCAGACGCGACTGCTATAGTAATCACAAAATTACAAGCATCTTGAATAATATGACAATAAAGCCGCGAATATGACAAAATCAATAAAGAATATAAATTTCGAAGTAGTATCTACTCGTATTTCAAAGAAGTGCATATATAATACGTGCTTTTAATACAAATTCTCACTAACAACAATACGTTGATCGTAAAAAAACCTAACTACCTGATTGAACTTTTGTCTAACCTACTTCCAAAACTTACGAAATAGAACGCAATCCCTTCGCGCCACTAAAACCTGATTTAGCCAAGTCAATTACAGCAGCCTAGTAGTACCTATAGATACACGATGTTAGGTATTAGTTTGTTCCGTGTTGGTCACTAGTCCCAATAGTCAGAGTAGTATGGCTTAACAGTTGTTTGTGAGCCAAATCTTCCCGCCGCCGCGCGCCGTCCTAATGTATTGTCCGAGTAACTGCCAAGGCAAATTCTGATGCTATGATACAACGCGACCTTCTATTGTCTACGAGACTAGGACGTTTTCTGTTAATGGTTTCTTGATTTGATTATAGTTGTTATGAAATACGAAGATTATAGGTAGTGCCAAATAAGATTTTCTACTCGATTTAAGAAAACATTAAGTAGATGAACGGTCAGTTTCTTTATTGTCTGAAAAGTTAATGTAACAGCTCTAACAGTGACGTCACACAGAACATTTTGTATCGGTACGACATTTAACTCTTACTTTGACATTTACTTCAATTACGAGACAGCAGAAATATATTTAAGGAAACCGACAAGTCCTAGGACTCACGGTTCGAAGGCATGGGACATTGGACAATCCGGAGTAGGCTCCCGTGGCGTCTTATTGCCTAACGTCTCTAAGAGGAAGACCTTGCCCTACAGTGGGACAAAATAACGGTCGATACTTAGGCATAAATTAGATTAAGATTAAATTAGTAGGTTCACTCACAATAAATTAAATAGGTTTAAATGAGTAATATCTAGACAATTAAATTTCAGTTGAATAAACTGACAATACCTACATTGAACTTCATAAACTATCGATTTTACGAAACATTACCTCACCTACTTAGATAAATTTAACGACTAATGTATTCTACATTTAAACCACAAAAAACAATGGGTTGTTCTAAATAAAGTGACGAAACAAAAACCATAAAAATAAATTACCAATTAGTGGCAACGAAAGTATTTTTAAATTGTTAAGAGAATATAAAGAAAATCTTCATATCCGCCAATAATGTAAATAGCATAGCACCGCGCTGTTTCACTGCTCAAGGTTTACAAGCGGAAAGAATTGGATCAAAATAGAATGAAGTTTCGTAGATTCGTCACCTCTGTCACTTCTTTTGTCGCTGAGTGTCGTTCGTGTTTTGAAATCGTAAATAAATGGGTGAAAATGTGTTCCTCATTATACTACATGTTAAAAACAGAGCATGATTCTTAGATGAAAACAAAAGTAGGTAGATACGGTATATTCTAACATTGCGTATTCGAAAAATGAGCTAAAAACACCTACATGCATTTTCATAACTTTTTGTATTTTTAAAAACATTTGTCTTGAAGAATGATTCAGGCTTTGTAAATAAGCAAAAAGGCATTCTTATGGATGTCAAAAAGAAAATCGCAGTGTGACAGCACGTGCTCACGCGGCAACGGTTCGACATACGACTGAGGCTTGTGCGTCAGCTAGACGCAGTTTTATCGTCTCATTTTCCGAGACTAGGTCCCGTATCTTTAGGTTTTTGTTTTATTCTAAGGCATGATTGTGTAGTGTACTCGGAAATTTTAATTTATATTAGGAAAACGGGCTGTGCTTTATCGCAGGCGCTTGTTGCTCTTACTGTGCATCCACACCGTAGTAGGTACTTCTTCTAGAACAACATTTTGTGCTACCATAGATAGATAGATAGAAATCTTTATTTGCACAACATAAACAGAGAAAATACAAAAAACACATATACAAAAGTAAAAAACAAACAAGCTTTAAATTAAGTTGCACAAATGGGCGGCCTTATCGCTGAAAGCGATTTCTTCCAGGCAACCTTTGGATGGAGTAGAACTGTGACAGCTTGAGGCAGTGCACCTAGAGATAGATGCTAATAAGAAGTACCCGATAGCAATATGTTACTAATTGTTAGATTTGCCTTGTAATATTTATGTTAAGTAAGGTTAAAATCATTTTTCGTTTACTTTTAGCATTGTTTCAATGATCAACGTTTCGAGACCTGTAAAGGTTTCTAACCAACATCACGAAAACAGAAGAAAAAATGTTAAGTAATGTTGCCTAATTTTTGAGTCTACATGTGGTAACATCGATGACATTGTTAGAAAAGGAACTTATTATTAGGTATATGCCGTACAACTCGCTTGTTAATGCAAGTTTTCTTTCTAATATTTTGTAATTGTTGGCGGTATCGACGAGATAAGTAACAAGTAGTAACCAGTATCAAATAGAAACTAGTAGTCACAAAAGTCACCAAAAAGTAATGTTATCGGGTTACTAAATGTTGGCCAGCAGAAAGTAACTGCGGTGTGGAAACTCCATAAATGCTAAGTCTGGTACCAATTTTTCTCACAATTGAGTATTTCTTTCATATGGTTCCTGCTCTGTTTACACTTATTTAATTTGGCGAAAAAAATCGTGAATTAGGACGTGCTGAATCACTTTTAGCAAATATTACAAATAACATTATTATATTTTATCTTTGACATCTACCTACTGAATGCAGAATGCAAACAGCTTGATTGTAATTAATGATTTTTCAAAATACATAAAAAAATAAACAAATACTTAATCGTGTTGTATCTAGACCTACATAGCATTAGCTAAGATAAGTAACTCTATGGATAATTAAAAAAAGAACCAATTTACACTTGATTTTCAAAAGAATATAGGACAAAGCTTAAATTCGCTTCTACTCTATATTACTCGCTTGCTAAGGTATATAGACTTCGCAAATAAAACCACGGGGCGTAAACGCCATAAATTAATATTTACACACCTAGTTATCTTACAATGAAGTAAGTGTTTACTAAAGTACCAACAAACATAATTCATGACTGAGCTTATTATCATTACGCTTACGTCGTCGTCGTTAGACGCAAGAGTACTTACTCTCATCATAAAAACGACTTCAGATTCTTGGGTTTCAACTAAATCGCAACTCGTAAAATAAATATGATTTCACAGTTTTATTTTGAGACGTTAAAATTAATCTAAGATGAGACGTTTTGACATCATAAACGTTTCATGGTGCACGGAGCGTGACTTTTGACTTCGGTGTTATTCAAGACGCTTGTTGGGTCGTATGTCGTATCCGACCAAGCATTTTGCTTCAGGTGATTGCTTCCCAATTTTCTTCAAACGTCCTTTCTGTTGGGTTTTTCTTTTAGATATCGTAGACAGATTGATCGATTACTTTATTTTTCCAATACATAAAAAGAAAAGCTATTCAAAAACTACCAGTGTCTAGTTGGTATACCCGCGTAAGTGGTCCCGTGGGAAACTCTTTTCTTTGTACATATTACAAAGGACACATTACAAAGAACCGACTTCAAGTGTCTACTCATACAACCAGGACTATTATTTGCAATTCAAAAATGTTATGTTACCAACAAGCTTGCTCAGTTCGATAGCTCAATAGAACTAATTATATTGCAGTCATCATAAAATGACTGACTGTATCTTTTCCTAGCGAATCATTAGTAAAATTGGCTTCATTTGAGTAATATAATAAACAATAAGAAATAGCAAATAACGAACAAGTTAAATTAATAGTTCTCTAGCATATTTAGGTATATCTATTTGAGTTACGGCAAATACCAAATCATGGTTTTTCATAAAAGACTTGTTTGAGGACAAGTTCAAAGAAAAAATTGAACCTTTGCTCTTTCCAAGAACGCCTAATCTGGATAAAATCATTAAATAGAAAGAAAATGTAAATAATAAATGAAAGAAAGATGCGAAAACAAGATTTCTTTGCGAACGTTGTGGTGGCTGGGTGGTATGAAGAAAAAACGTGAATGTAGTTTATAAAAAACATGTTTTTTTCTTATTCAACATCTTTGACAGAGATTGTAGAATAAACTTGTTTTGAGCTTTTATTAAGAGGACAGTATCTCTCCATACATATACGTAGTCGACTGTTTTATAATAAATAATAATAAATAACCTGGATAACGACATTAGAACACATAATATGTTTATGCCATAAAACCTATATATCTGCCATGACTATGCCTATACGTTTTGATTTTTTTCATTTTCTAATTAGAATAGAAATGATTTTCAGAAAAATTAAAAAAGTCATGGTCATGGCTGATATAGGACTTATGGCATAAGCATATTTTTTCTATTGTCTTTATTCAGGGAGGAAACAGTCGACTACGTTTGTAAAGTTTGTATGGAGAAAAGAGTAGGTAGACTGACATCTTAATTACGACATTTATGTATAACACACAGGTTGTACCTACCTACCTACCTATTCGTCGTTGTCTCATTGTTATTTTTCAACTCCAAAAATAATCTTGTTATTTTGAGATGAAACTGCATTTTTCGGTTTTAGACCCGTCAAAAGCGAACAGGATCTGGAAAGACCTCGAAACGTCAGACTGAAATGCTGAAGAGGGTGGGTTGGGTACTGTTACCATTTCCATACAAACATAATACCAAAATAGAATTATGAAAATTTGGTTTTCTATCCTAATATCGGTATTATTCGGATTAAGATTTTATTTTTACACCACAAGGTTATCCAAAATATTCATTCGAAATGAAATAAAACGGAAATACATTTCTTTCATTTTTACAGCGCCATTTTTTACTGCGTAAATTACTTTTTATTGGAAATAATATAAAACAAATGAGATGTAAATGAGATATAAACTAGTAATATACGCTGTAAAAATGAACGAAATATATTTCCGTTTTATTTCATTTCGAATGAATATTTTGGAAAACCTTGTGGTGGGGTTAAAAATAAAATCTTAATCCGAATAATACCGATATTAGGGTAGAAAACTAAATTTTCATAATTCTATTTTGGTATTATGTTTGTATGGAAATGGTAACAGTAGCCACACTCTTAACACATATCGAAAACTGAAGAAAAATCTCTGCTACGAATTTGTCAAACATCTTTTAACATAGGTAGGTGTCAAATCTCGGCGCTATCAGCTTTCGGCGATAAGGACGTCCATTGCGTTTCCTAGATTTAAATTGTTCATATGTTTTATTTTTATTGTAATATGTAATATTTGGTGTGTTAATAAAAGAAATTATCTATCTATTGAGCGTATATCTTTCGAGCGCCGTTTAATATAATTTCGTCTCGTTTGAAAAGGAAATTCCGACCTCATTGCCCTATGTAATGATAAGAAAACAGAACCTAATTGAAATAATTTGGGTACGAGTAGCTTTTTCCTAATTTATAACATTCATAAAAATGTTTTATTTTACGAATTATTTCTAATTGTCTTTTTTTGTATTGCTTTTTGCGTGCAAGTGCAGTTACAAAGGGTTTTTCATCTTACCGTGCAATATTGGGGCTTAATTGTACAAAAAAAGCTTACACTACAGTTACAGTAACACTAGAGTTACAGATCGTTGAATACGAGCCGAGTAAAACCAAGAGACGCAAGTATTACCTAAAACAATAAAACGAAAAATATTTTGTATATCAGTCAATGAACTATATGCGATTTATTTATTTTTAAAACTCTGAAAATATTCATTTTATATTTCTACAGACATATAAAATACCTCGAAAGAAAATTATTATGCGATAGACATTATTTCTAATCTAAATAACAAGTCTCGTTTATTATAGTACTTGCTTTGCGCTACGGTTTCACTTCACTCGTGTAAGTCCTGAGGGGGTAGGTCATCCGTCCTTCAAAACCGTCAGAAAATAAAATTTTCGATGGACGATAGATTTTCTTCTGGAATTATCGTTTTATCGTTCGTAGAATCAAAGTAGAGGCCCCGATTCTTTGGAAATATCATTTTATCAGCTAATATACATCTTTAGCTAACTACTGTCCGAATTTCATAACAAAACAATAAGTCGGACAGTTTTTGCGTTAAAGAGTAACAAACATACACCTTCCCTCTTATAAAATAATATAGTAGAAAGTAGGATAAAATTAAGAGTTGATTCTCTGACGCATTGCGGTATTAGAGATGAAATAAAATTGTTTATTATCGTCAGGTTTAAGTTAATTATGAGATAGAGGTATAATAAAACATTGATATAATATGAACATGCTGCTGCTGGAAATAACACTAAAATTTCTTTTTTAATTTATCTTTTTCTTAAAACTCTATATTTTGATAACCAACAGGTAAAAATAGAACTAATAACAATAGGTTGTCTGGAACAGATTTGGACGAGAAGGAACGGTTTTAGTGATAAGGCCGCCCATTGTACCTTTGCTGCGTACAATTCGCTGTGAGTTTTTGTAATGTATTCTGAAAATTTGGTACAAAAAAGCGCCTAATCTAATCTAAAAAAATATATCTATCTTCTATATATTTAAATATCTTATTAGTTTGAAACAAGGTTTGACAGTTTCGCCTACAGACGAAACATGTTACACTTAGATTGATTGTTTATCACTTTATTCGCACAAACACACAAAAAAAACATCAACAAGAAACCTTAAAATCTAAAAACATAGAAGTAGGCTAAATAATATTATTTAAACTTACAGAAGACTTGACAACAGACGCTATACTACCATGATATTATTTTGTCATTATTTACTTAGACGGAAAACCACCAAGCACGCTATTAAGAAAACACTAGCAGATTCATTTCAAATCGATCACTGTACTAAGAACCGCCCACCCAAAGTTGATAAATTAATTCGACGGAATAACCAATTCTTGGTCCTTATAAATATTTATCTTCTTTAATTCAAAAGAGATGCATAGATACTTTGTCTAACGAATTACTTAACTAAGAACGTGCCAACAAAAAAAAATCTAACAATAGAGCGGAGAATTTGAAGGGATATCCCCCTGGCCCAGTTTGCTCGGTGTTCTTTCACAGTGCCTAATGACGTCGTGCTCGAAAAACTTGGAAATATTAAAATGAACAAGTACTTGTTTTGGTCGTAAACCGGGAATGGCTCAAGGCCTCACGCCTCCGTCCCTACTTCATAGACAATGTGAATACGAATGTGCGTTTCTTGATTTTTTATTCAGTTGCTTTTTCCTCTAACAATGTACCTACCTACTGTCATTAGAGTGTGTCAAATTGAGCCTGAAATTCTTTGTCAAACACCTTTTCGGGAAGATAGGCTTTTTTGGTACATTAGCTTTCTTCTTATTAAGAAAACAGTAGTTACAGTTAATAGTTTTATTTGATTAATATAATAAATAGCTGCGGCCCGCGATTTCACCCGCGTAAGTCCCGATTCCGTGAGAATATCGGGATTAAAAGTAGCCTATGTTACTCAGGGTGAACGTAGCTTTCTATTTTTTTCAGAAAAAATAGTCTTACACCGTCACAAACGACCCTATATGGACTCAACATAGTGTCGTTTGTGAATTACCGTTAGTTGCTTTGCTAACGGCCGAACACTCAAACGCTACTCAAATTTGAGGGCTACATAATTAAGCATCTATAAAACTCAAAAAAGCTGCTTAATATTTAACTAGCCCTCAAAAGTCAAAATATCTTTATTCATTGAGAGCAATGTATGCAAAAACATGACCATTTTGAAATGTGACTTTTTGACTAAATACTATGATTTTAGTGTGATTTCGAAACATTCTCAAATGTTAAGTTGCGTTTCAGTATTCAGCCACAAGTTAGATAAGCTTAGACACGGTCACTCAAAATGAGAACCGTTTACTTATAAAAGATATGCTAAATCAGCGTTTACCAATAAAAAAAAAGGGAAAGGAGGTCCGTATCGTTACGGAAAACGTAAGGAATACCGGGATTTATTCGCCGGCTGTCCCCAATGAGTAATGCTTTCTGCGATTTAGGTGTCAACTCGGTAGGAGTCCGGAATCGATGATTTTTATTTTGTTTCATTTCCTCGGGGAATTGGTTCCAGTCGATACAATAGATAGTCAAGGAAAAAGTAATTAGCGAATACCTATTTCCCTAATTTTGTTACAGAATACTTTATACCAATGGCCAAATTCTTTGCCAAAATATTCAGTTGTTAACAGCGGTTAAGTGAACCACTGTTAAAAATTGAGTCGCTCTTAAGTTTTATTCTGTAGTTTTTAATATAGGTAGGTTACTTACGTTGTTCTTTCATGTCATTTTTATATGTCTATAAAATTTGTCCTGACTGACTAACTGATCAACGAACAGCCTAAACCGCTGATAGCAGAGGGCTGAAATTTGGAGAGGGTGAAATTTTTTACGGGATTGCGACTAATGTGGATAAAACCGAGGGACACAGCTAGTTACAATATAAAATGCTTACTTATATGCCTAGTTTAAAATACTCGAGCATATAATATTTTTACCTGCTGAAAACTGACATAGTGGTCATGTAATATGTCGATTTGTCGATAAACATTGACAAATTCTTCGTGAAATCACATCAAAGGTTATTAAAAGTAAATATCAAGGTAATAAGTCATAGTCGACCATTAGATGCACGCGGCGCGCGGCGCTGAACCGTTCATCGCGAAAGTCTATTACAAAGACCGATGGTAAATAATGGACGTCTTCCTTCACTAAAAATGAGATAAAACTTAATTTATTGCAGCTCTTATAGAACCGAGTAAATACATATTTAAAGGCTTAGTACTTAAGGCTGTACTTTGTATAATAATTAATGAATTTCTTAGTAAAATAGCTTTATGCAGTGTTTCCACCGCTTATAAGAAATGGGAAATAAAAAAACTATTGTTTTCCTATTGTAAAAGAGATTTAAAAACGATCTTTGAATGTTGTACCTATTATTTTTCATTTCTCATTTTTCTCTTGCGATGGGTATAGCTTTAAGTTAGCTCAAGTCACCGTAGAAAGGTATAAAGCCGAATACAGAAACACCACTTAAAATTTGAGGGGTTTTTAAATAATTGATCAAGATGTATAATGTGTTGTATATCCGTTGCGTAGTGTAGTAGATACAAGCATAGTGCTTAGTTTGGAGCTAGATTGCGCTGTGTGTAACGTCGTGCAATATTTATTTAGAAATGAAGCCATATGAATTCGTTTTATGTAAATTCACTTTTTTATTTTATTTTATTTTATTTTATTTACGTTTGACTACAATCGAACCTGAGATAATATGACGATACGGTCTACAGTAATATCACTAATACAGTAAAGTGGATTGGTAACCTAGAAGATATACAGATTAACCTTATATAAGTTGACTCGTGACTAGGGTTGCCAGGTGTCCGGTTTTAAATAGCCGGACAAGTCCGGCTTTTTACAGTCGTGTCCGGCCCAATATATATAAGTCCGGCCTGTCCGGCTTTTGTTAGGCTTTTGATCAACCCCGTCAGAGTCTGACGGTCAAACAAACTCAGGCGACTTCACTCGCGTCGATCGATTAACGCTTGTTGTTTGAAGGTAGATTTTGCAGGTAGAGTACTTACTCTTTTGGAATTCATAAAAATACATACCGATTATTTTTATAAGCAAATGAATCGCAACGTGGCGCGTTGCGTGCGGCCTATTTGCCACAGATAGAAGAAAAACCAATGTGTCAGCCTTTTTAATTTTTGGGCCTGGCAACCCTACTCGTGACTGGAAGACCCCAAATAATACGTAGACGCCAGCAAACACAATACAGACTCAGCTAGGTAACTGATTTAATTCAATCGTAGTGTGAATAAGGAATGACGAAGCGAAACGTTACCGTTTAGTGCGGGTCTCAGGGAGTTCCACCTTATAGCTGTGTGGCACATGAATTTATCTGGTTATTTAGTCATGCCAACCTACGTAACATTTACTTGTAACAACCCTAAATTATCGATGGCCAGGCATTTTTCAACAGGAACAGTCAAATCAAAATTTATCTATTTATTCAACAAATTCTTGTATTAGGTATTGATTTTAGTAATATAATATTACATAGGTACTGTCTGTATGTATTGTATGTATTTAAATTTGTATTTCTTATCACTAATTTATCTTTATCTATCATTGATTCATTGGACAGTACAGAAAATGTGTGGATTATGCAAATTATACACCAAAGAAATAAAGTAGGCCAATATGCCCAACAGAGGGAGAAACATACAAAAATACCGTAATGTCATTCTTCTCTTCGTTTTAGTGATATGGCTCACCTAATGGTTGCCCTAAGACCATTACCTTGACCTAACGACTGCTATCTGAGATAACAACCAGGACTAACTGTTTAACCAGCCTTCCGAAGCACGACTTATAATCAGGCTTATCACTGCTTAATATTGTAGCGCTACTCAAAATTTGAGGGCTACAAACCAAACAACAGCTGTTAAATTGTTTAAGTGGCCCTCAAATTCTGAGTAGCCTTAGTAGTAGAAAATTATATTCAAGTTATTACCGTTTAATAACAGTTATTATAGTTATGTTAATAAGTTACTTATTAACATTTTAAACATATCTCCAGAAAATAATTGTTTTACCAGTACAAACCAATACGTTTCTCGTTAGGTAGCGTCGTTAACTTCCCTATTAGGGCATATTGCTCTCAATTCTGCGCCTACAAGTTGACGTGCAGTCTACATGTCAAACGCGTCATTTGTAGTCATTGACCTATATATAGTATGGTCTATGTATAATAAGGAAATATGATTAACCAAGCACGGAATACAGTGTTTTTGCGCTCTTGACTATAGTCTTTTACTTTTACCTCTATCTATAGATACCGTAAGTGTAAACTACTTACTAAACCTAAATTAAAGCTTAATTAAATAAGCTAAACCTACTTACTGGACAGACTGGGTCATTAGATACCCTTGAAATATGTTAAAATGTGACAGATTAGCAGGAAAATGAACCGAAAAACAGCTATAATTTCCCCACATTTGGATACTTTGCGTATTAAGCAATAAACGTACGAAATGTTAACTATCTTTTTGATAGATTATTCTGGGTACTATACCTTAGAGCTAATTTCGCTTGCGCGTGTTTAGTCACCTAACCTATTCCTGTCGGTCGTCACCAATTACAGTGACTGGGTTTATATTGTTGCCTGTATGTGTCTTCCAGGCTACTTTTTGCGCCGATATTGCTGAAATCGGGTGACTGAGATAAATTAAAGGCTAGTACGAATAAATAGATTAGGGTAGAAATAAATCCAATATCCTACAGCAGCACAAAACAAATAAAACCGGAACTGTTACAAAATTGAAACAGTAGTAACGATTTATAGACAGCGTGAAGCCATAGCATACTAAATGAAGGTTACAGAATCGGGTCGGACGACATCTGTCATTGTCATTTTGTTTTTTTTATTAATTCGTGTTTTGTTTTTGAATTGGCATCGGTGGTGTCTGACGATGACCTGATGAATCACGAGCTCGTAGTAGGGGAACGAACGGATGGTAAAGTAGTGATTTATGTGGTTATGACGAGGAACGCTTCATCCGTGGTAATGATAAATGTTCATTACGAAACCCTAGGTTATTTGTTGGAACGCAGTACATAATTACGGTTGATCTCTCTATATCATTAAGATGATGCTATTTTCGATAAGATATTTGTGTGTAGGTATACAATATATATTGATATACCATGCCAAAGTGAAACGTTAGTACTGAACATTAGTTGTAGTATAGTATGTTTATTTAACTAATTTATGAGCTGATGTTAGTGCAAAGATGACAGGTTGTAAATTAAAATGTTCAGTGCCCAAAGACATAAATTATAATTATAAGGGTTTCTTATTGACTACGAAACCCTAAGAAAGACTATTTGATTTTCATTAGTCGTCGAAACTGAGACGTCTTGCTTCGTACCACTTTATTTATGCCTTAGAATGATTCCAATTGCAGTAGATACGTATGTTTTTAACGTATAAATATGTCGATATAATACAAACATCATTATAATGTAGGTCCATATTTTATCTACCTACCCACGTCATCGCGTCACCAAATTTGAATATCAATAGGGCACCAAAACCGCTATAGAAATACAATTGGCCCCATTAAACTGTACCCGTAACCGCGGTTCACATGAATTGATTTACAAACCCCAAACGTGTAGGTACTTAAACCTAATACACAGCAAGAGTAGAACGTTGACACGTCAGCAGTTCGGCACAAAGATCTGCCATTATTATTCACAGATTATAAATTTATATACTTCAGACGCAGCTGGACGGTTTGAGTTCTGTATAGGTTCTCGTAGTTAATATGTCAGACGCTTATCGACAAGGCTGTCTGGCTACCTTTATGCAATAGGTTTCTTAAAAATGTTACCTATTCATAAAATGTTTGGTTAGATTGGAGTTGGGATGGAAAACTATACAACAACATTTTCGAATACAAAGTGACAAAGCCACGTTGAGATTTACCAATGAAAAGTTATGAAAGAATGATGTTTGAGTGTTCCGTACCCAAAGGGTAAAGACAGGACTCAATTATTGTGACTCCGTTGTGTGTTTGTACGTCAGTCACCAGGCTGTATCTCATGAACCGTGAGAGCCAGGTAGTTGAAATTTTCACAGGTTATGTGTTAATGTTGCCGCTATAACAACTAATACTGAAAACAATAAATATTTAAGTGGGGCTCACAAAGAACGTGCATGCGCGAGTCCGAATAGCAGTTGGTCGGTTTTTATAGACCTATATCACACTAAAATATATAAAAATTGTTTCTTAATGTCGATGTTAGATGATTCGATTTCCGGTCACGTATGGTGTTCAATTTAGTTCGGGTTAAGAAATAAAGTAACTTTTAGTTGCGTGTGGCTCTTCTAAGTTTTTATACGAGTCAAATACCTACCTATCTACCTATAACGAGCAGGTATTTCGACTTAAAAAATATATTTGGTTCTGGTCTGGGTTTTTTCTATGTATCATATGATTTGTATTTAACAAAAAAAAACAATTAGGTATAATATGTAGTGTATCCGTTGTCTAGTATACCCATATACTACAGGTGTAGTACCCTAGTGCTTAGTTTGGGGCTAGATTGCGCTGTGTGCAACGTCGCGCAATATTTATCTTCTTTCTTTCTTCTTTCTAAAATATAAAATTTCCATGTCACAATGTTAGTTACCGTACTCCTCCGAAACGGCTTTACCGATTTTTACCAAATTTTATATGCGTATTCAGTAGGTCTGAGAATCGGCTACTATCTATAATTTATAAGGCAAAACAACGTTTGCCGGGTCAGCTAGTTTATTTATAATAATACAAGTTTCGTTAAAAGTTAATGTTTGGTTCAATGAATATCACATAAAGCTTAGTTTTTCAATATGCGTTTTCTGTTTTAGAATTTGAATTTCAGTTACAGTTATCGATATCAAATTCTTTAAAGTTTCATCTATCAAGATGAGAGAAGATTAAACAATACTAGTATTGTAAATAGAGTAGGATAAATTTTTAAGTAGGTAGCCTGGGAATTGTAGAGCATAGATAGCCATGCAATTTCTAACTGACAGAGTTATTTGCAACATTCATACCAGACACGAATGGACCTATTTATTAAACCGTGTTCCCACCGCAAAATAGCAATAAGAAGTGAGAAAAGAAATAGGTATCTACAACAATCGTTTTCATAGCAAGAAAAAGTCATATAACTATAATGAAACCTCTCTTACGATGGGAAACCAACCTTACCACCGCAAACAGATTTTTTTAAGGCTATTTTGAATATCTTTGAGCAGCTTCTAAATTCAAAATTAGCATGGGAGTTTTTGAGTAGTCCTCAAATTTTTGCGTTTTTGCGTTGCGAGTTTTAACGACTTATTTATGATTACCAACAACGCGGTAAATTCTATAGAAACATTTATACGGAACTTACATAGAGTTCAACCATACTCGTAATATGATTGTAGTCTGTGATTGCTAATTTTGTCATCAAACATTCACCAAAGTACCAATATAACAGAGAAAACGAGGCCTAATTAAAAGCCTATCCCGATCTAATGCCACAATAACATAAACACTGTAGGTACTTATTTAGAACAATAGGACTCTTTACAGCGGAACATGACGTAAAATTTACAGCTACTTGACTGTCGCCTGGGAGACAGATTTTATAGTGAAATAATGGTGGTATCAAGACGAGGAACAGACTTAAGCTTAGTTTATTACACAGCAAGATCCTACAAATTCTAGCGCTTCAGGCGAAAGGAGCTCCAGCTACTGCCGGCTGTACAGAATTAGTCGGTTTGAGTCAATTTTCATTGAGGAGTTGTATTATTTTATCAAGCGAAGTACCTACACTTCGCGTTAAACTGGAGGTTGGGCGGAGATAAATCCAACTTACTTGTGTGCTGTTTATCTATTATATAAAATTCAATGTCCTGTCTGATCTATATATCAACGCAGAGCCCAAACCGCTGGTCCTAGAGACATTAAATTTGCAGAGTGTGTTATTTGTGATGTGCAGGCATCCACTAAGAAAGGGTTTTTGGAGGTAAAACCGCAGGCCTCTGCTAGTGTGTTATAAGTATTCTTCTAAAATCATAGTCTTAAGTTGATATTTCAAAAGGATTATGTATTTTCATTTCATACATTGCTCTCAATAAATAAAATAAATTTGACTTTTGACTTCGACTTTCAGACACCGCTTGTATTCCGCTAATACCTAATTTAAACAAAAGCATTTATTATAATACTTGTAATTTAACTCAGCAAAACTAAGTTCCCTTTTCTAGCCCTAATGCTGCATACTTAAGAAGGTACCCACTTTCAATTTAAACTTGAACAAAGTCAAATGTCGGAAACATGTGCAAGTTTTCAAAATCTATACTCAACGGAGACCCTTCATGAAATTATTGTACGGTTCCCGAAAATAGGTCAATTGCCTACTGTTAGAGCGAGAGGCTGCTTCTTCATGGTGTGTGACAGAGACGGATGTCTTAATTCGTTCAGGTGACGTCATGAGGGTTTAACGGGTCTCGCTTTCTTTTTGCCGCCATAATTTTTTGTATTTTCTTCATGCTTTTGATCTTTGTTCTTCGATTTTGAATATTTCGATTTTACTATACCTAATGGGTATTTAAATTGCCTTTTGATATTGGTATACCTTCATTGTAACCTATTTAAAATTTGAATACTAGATTAATAAACACTCATAGATATTAAGTCGTGTTTGTTACCCTATCTACTCAAGAACGGCTGAACCGATTTATCTGAAAATTGGTGGGGAGATAGCTTAGAACCAGGAGAAGGACATAACTTTTTTTTAGAGAGTATGGTAGGGTAGAGTAGTGTAGGGTTCTATGTTTTTTTTTATTTAAGTCTGTCGGGTCAGCTAGTTCTTAATATAGATCTAATTATTATTGTCATTATAGGAAGATTAATTCATTACATACAAATGATTTAGGCACCTATTTGTCATGAACATCTAAACTAATTTACGTCCTAATCTATTTACCTACCTAATTTCAAATTAAGTATTTATTTGTTTGACATTTGTAAATTAGAAATGTCTCAATTAGCTAGGTATTATTCAGAAAAATCTAATTTACTAAAATGTCAAGCTTTTTTCTTAAACTTGATTAGCTTGAATTATTCGAATGTTTTTATCTTTGTGTTAAGTGAATATAAGGCTTTTCCATTTCAGAGCTTAAAGTTTTAAACATGAAAAATCAGCCGACAAAATATGTTCGAAGCGGTACTCTTTCTTCATTGCGTTTGACAGTCGGGGATAAAGGTTAATTATTTTCCTCAATGGATTCTACGGATAACCGAGGAATTTTTAGAACAGAAAAATACTGGTCTTAATACACTTTTTAGATGTCTCAATCAGAATAAATTTCGTTTAGAAATTAGCTACATTTTGTTCTACAAATGGTTTTTGAATTAGCAATTTACGTTTAAAAACTATCCAAATGAAGGGCAGTACATATAAACAAGCCTTCCTTTTAACGTTTCCCTTTTAATTAAAGTAATAAACTTTAATTAAAAGATAAAACATCATCATAGTGCTTATAAATTCTCTAGTTTTCCTTCAAAGCTTCAACATTGAAATGTCCATTTTTTTTCATTACCAACTCTGCAAAGAATTGCCAAGTTTCATAAGACATCTCATTATTATACGAGTTAAAGTATCGAAGTTTCATCTGAAGACAAATAAAACCGCGGAACCTCACCCTGCCTCGTGAGAATTTAGTTTCTTATATGTACGAAGCTTTATTCAAACTTGCAAACTATGAACTTTGCTCGAATACTTTGACAGAGCCATCTCGAGTGGTTTCTGTGTAACTAGACACACCCAGTTTAATAATACACCTAAAGTAATTTTACATTCACGCCCAACTAACAAGGACTTGCTGTATAAAGAAACCTTTAAATATAGAGGTTAAGAAGGTACGTATAAAATAAAAAGGTATAACCTGGTTCCCCACACGCCAAGACAACGGAAGAAGACGAGCTCAGAGAATTCCATCGCCCGACAACTTTCAAACTCAGCGAAGAATATATTAAAACTTTATCAAAGCCAAAAGTTGTATTTCCCTTGGATTGTCGCGGAGCTTCGGCTCTTCGTTAATCTTACCACTGCCTCTAGGTTAAAAACAAATTAATTGAGACGCGTGGAATCAAATAAATCGAAGTAGGTATAACTTAATTATTAAGTTATTAATTAGGAACCTTAATTGTATTGATTTCTTTAATTTAAATTCCCTGTCCCTGGATAAGACATGCAAAGGTTTTTGTATATTTCTTGTTCTTCATTTCTACACCAATATGGCTTTATATAATATTTAGCAATAATGTGATGGTAATTTTGTAAGTTAACCTACTTTATCGGCTTTAAAACACGACCAATAACCTACAAAAATCCTTTGATGTAGTTTCCATGAAATTTACATTAAACGCGTAACCGAGCTAAAAATGCAACGCAAATACGGCAGAAGATTTTATCGCTCCAACATAAGGCCACATTAATATTCATGACGCCACTTCATAGGTGAGGTATACTCGTAATCCTACTGTATCAGCAGATTAATTGGTATATTTTAATTGATGATTTCTATCGTGTGTTACAGCTTACGATCCATTTTACGAGGCCCCGGTACCAATAACAATTTTATGACTTTATCGGTTTCTTTACAGGCGTGAGGCTGATTGCGTATAAAAGTAATATTTTGAGTTCTGCCTTTGATTAGGTACTAAATTAAACCAGATGGCGCCTTCCTATTTGAGTGTTTTCTTGTTGTTTTCATGGCTTAGCTGATATTAGCAATTGAAACAGAAGGTAACGACTACCCATTCTGAATATAACTTGGCAGATTTTAATACCAAAATGACAGCGCAACTAAACACAGACCAGGAGCTTTTTTTTTAATCGCTCGTGTAACTTCGGGCCATTTAAATATATCTCGATTTCTGCAATTTTTCGTTCCATGTCGGACTCTTACGGCATGTGGTGGAGACCATTCGTAGCGGTCGTGCGATTCACAAAGATAAAGAATTACCTACATCGAACGTTAAAAATATGTAAAAATCAAGCTATTTAAATCGGTCGAAGTGGCACTAGCATTTCAAAAATACAGCCCCAAGCAGTAACACTTACAACAGATAGCTTCCCCTACAAAGAAACTTCAATAAAAGTTTGCAACGCAATTTAGAGTCAGTAAATTATTCAAGACAAAACAAACAAGTTCCTGTAGGTTAACGAGTAAAGCCTCGTTGCCCTTAATCACACACCCGGTTGAATCTTAAAAGAGCCTAAATGATCCCAGAAAACTCAACAACCTTCTGACAAATGTTTAATTACAGTTACTTATGTTACAGAATCGTGTTTGCTGTGACGTGGGTTACTTTGGCCATGTACGTTGTACATACGAGAACATACTTGTGCTTTTTGAACATCAAGTAGGTAGTATGTTGTTCTGGCTCATGCTACAGGAGTGTACGTCATTAGAAATAGAAAATAATATTCTCAGAATACAGAAAATCTCGTTTTATTCTATAATTTTTTTTTAGTTTTGCAGATTACCGCGGTCTCACCCGCGTGAAATTACTTGAAATTTGAAATTGAAATTACTGGCGAAATATCGAGTTCCGTCAAAAAACAAGTTAAAAACATGGTAAATACCCCGTTATAAAATAATACTAGCTGCGTCCCGCGGTTTTACCCGCATAAGTCCCGATCCCGTGGGAATTTTCAAAAATCCTTTCTTATCGGATGTCTACATTACATAGAGAACACACTCTCCAAATTTCAGCCCTCTACTATCAGCGGTTTAGGCTGTGCGTTGATCAGTCATTCAGTCAGTCAGTCAGGACAAAGCATTTTATATACATAGAAGATTTGTTGCGGTCTAATGGTTTCGGGGATTAAACCCAATATCCACAAACATACACGTTACCAACGTTTCCTCTTTATAATATTAGTATTAGATAGATTTTATGAAAGCTATATTTTTATTGTGATGTTTGAACACAAACCTTAGAAAACAAAACTCAAAAGGATACAGGAGCTCCTCCTGTATTCTTTTGAGTTCTTCTTTACAGCAATCATCTATGATAGATTGTTCTCGTAATAGTGAAATATTCAAAGGGTAAAAGCAAAATAATCTTGGTACTTCCTTAGATTGTCCCAGTTGATTACTCTTTTGCAAACTGAAAGTTTACGATCAAAGAAGGATGTTCATCTATTTCATTTCCCGTTTTCATCCGTAACATGAAGCCTTAGGAAAACATTGAGTAATAGAACTGAATAAAACATTTTCTGACGGATAGCTGACGGACTATTGCGTATTCTATTCAAAAGAGTTATGTTGTGGTGAATACGGGACTGGCATGAAAAGACAATGGAGGAGTCTTCGTTAACCTGACTGAGCAATTCCTTTTTGTTAAGAAAACATACGATGTAGGTAGTTCTGAGTGTATGTTGTTTGGGTTTTCTGGCATCGAATAAATTATCATTTAGGATAAACGTAGGATGACCTCTATTGTTTTTTAGAATGGTATTTTTACCGTTTTAGGATTTTTTTCTTGTTAGTATTGTATAGGTAGGTAGGTACATAAAAGTAGGACAAATCTTTTAAAGACACTTTAACAAACTTTTAGAGGAGCCCATTAGCCTAGCTGTACCAGCCGGTCTTGAATGGTCGTGCGGACTAAGCAACGCTTGGACGCACTACGGATGGATGACCGATGATTTGTGTGGCAAAAAAATACTTTCTCGAGTTCGGAAGGCACGTTAAGCTGTTGGTCCGGGTTGTTATCTCCGATAGCAGTAGTTAAGTCAAGTTAGAGGCCTTAGAGCGACCTGAAAACTCTAACACTAGGTGAGCCACACCACTATACGAAAAAGAAAAGAAAGAAGACACTTTGAGTGGGTGTCTATTAATGAGTGAGAGTCTATTAAGAGTAAGTGTGAGTTTTTAATTAAGTATCATAATCGTACCTAAGAACTTATGCCCGGGTGCTTCACCTACCCTTGCCATGATAATTGATTATGGACGCCTATTCTATTTAATTTTTATCAAAAGCATCATTAAAGATCTCGTAAACCGTTAACGCTACCCATTAAAGCACCACATTCTGAACAAATTCCATAATAAAATTGAAAGTGTCTCCAGAGCGTCTGACAAACGGCGCTCGATCTGGCATACGCGTGCCCATTACGCGGCTCTGTCGCGACAAACAATGCTCATGCCGTCTTAACTGGGGCAATCCCGTTATCTATCCCTGTCACTCACTCTTCTAATGCCGGTTGTCTCCCTCGTTATGACTAGGGTTGTCACGTTATATTGCCAATCACCTGTTTATGTGTAACGTGATATCGTGGCGACTAACTTTATTGTCTTAATAATGCCGGGGAAAATGTTCAACTCATAGCTACTTATGTTTCAAATTAATACGTGATAATATTCATTTGTTTCTTTTCTAATTTATTTTATATTCTGTTATGATCTTTTGGCTAATATGAACACCTAATTATACCTAGTACTGTCAGATATTTTCTGGCATTAATGTTTAGTTCTAATTTGGCTCGGCAATGGTATTACGGCAATGTAAATTATGAAAGTAGAAGATAGTAAATCAAAAGACATAAATTAATAGTTGACGATCAAATTTATGACGCGGTTGGGTTAGGTTATTTTAATATAGCAATACTTAGGCAGCCCTAGAGCGACCCGCAATCACTCCTAACTGCTGTCCCAATGATATTTGTGTTCGATTATAATTAAACGTATGTCCTCTTTCTTTGAAATGTCAAGCTGTTTTTAATTAAAGACTGAAGTTTAATTATAGATCCGTCTCATTTCGTCTTCAAAGTCTTGAGAACAATGAGAGAATAGGAAAATGTCTAAACATTACGCTGAAGTCGTTAATGGCGTCTTCTCGGTTTTTTAATTAGTAACTTTTGATTCAATATTTAAGTACGTTGAAGTTAGTAGGTATAACGTAGAAAATTCGAGTCGATCCTTTATTAAAATTTTGCTTTTTAAAACGTTAATAAAACTAGGAGGGTTATATACCTACCTACCTAGTGAAGTATTTTTGTCATTTGAGAAAGTAGAAACAATAAAACGTTCTACTAAAAGGAAACTAAAATAAATTCAAAGATATAGCTCACTTTTACATCATCTGAGGCCTTTACTGTCACATCCATCAAAGAAACAATTTAACATCTCCGGCCGTTTGTTGCCATTGAGTATAAAGTATTGGCCTGTATTTCAGTAGTAATAGCTCGTAACAATTTACCATAAGCAACGGTTACCTGTAGCTACAATAAATATTGTTTTATCTTAACAATAAGCCGCATGAATGAATACTTAAATAAGGTGAGTTATCGGGAAGGTTTTTATTTGGAGTACGTTTTCCAGAAGTTTTATTTAAAATTGAAATAGCGACCAGCGGTGAAGAAGTATTGACTCTTAATTTCTTAAAAAATAAAGATTAAAAAAAACATTTACAAAAGAGCCAAGGATGCTGGCAGCATTGCCCCTTTATACAGCAATTAAGCTGCCCTTTGCACCAAATACGATCCGGAGCGGTAGTCAAGCCCTCGACCCAGATAGATAGACCCATAGATTTAAAATTGAATTGTATTATGTAAGTAGCTATATTACCGCATTGGCAGCTGAATTAGACATGATGGCAGTATTTCCCCTGATGAACACTGAAACACCTATGTAGTTCCAGCCGATTGCATACAGAACCCTGATTTTGTATCAGTTTCAACCAAAGTTGAACAAATGAACATTCGTATTTTACCAACAGAAGGTTAAACGAAAGATAAAAACCAGAAGTCTGTGGTGCAGAACGTATTTTCTTTGTTATCGACAGCAGCCGTAATTGTTTTTAACGAAGCTTTGTTAATAGTCGCCAGTGGAACCTGAATTCTGGATAAACTTTTCTAGGTCAGACCAGTATATCGGAAGCGCGTTAGGGTTACTTTGTTTGTTTGTTGACCGAATGGGGGTAACATGTATAGTGTAACTAAGTTTATATGTAGTATTATTGAGTAATGTAAAGATAGAACTTATAAGTACATAAACTTCGTCTTTATATTGTTGACTATGATCTGACGAGAAAATGTCAAATACAAACTACCAAAACGTCAGATAGTAGTCTGAAATTAAATAAAAATTTCAACTGTCTAGCTATTACGGTTCATGAAATACAGCCTGGTGACAGACGGGCGGACGGTAGGACAGACAGACAGACAGTGAAGTCTCAGTAATAGGGTCCCGTTTTTACCTTTTGGGTACGGAACCCTAAAAACGAAGTATAAGTGTAAATTTATGTAAATAAGTTCCTTTTACTTGACTTTTTTTAAAGTTGGATCGCACCTCCGTCTATATGTTAGTGATAACGATCCCTAGCTGTCAACGAAAGGTTATTTCGTACTCAAGATAGCAACTTTTCATACATTTTCGGTGTGAAATAAGATCCGTAAATGCCTATTTACATCTACTTTGCGGCTGCAGATCATAATCGAAACGTTTTGTATTGAATTCGTACCAATCGAACAATTCCAAAACGTAATTTATTCAACGCAAATAATATGACAAATTACCTCACAAGTTATGAGTTATTCGGAACCAGGGTCACGTTAATTATGTACCTTTGTTGAAATTATTACTTATGAGCGGGCTAACGCAACGATAAATCGTGTTTATGACTTGTGTATTACTGCTCCTGCCTAATGTTTCATTCCACATTGTCATTGTCTATTTTAAAATTACTCAACATAGTGTTCTCGGACAAATAGTTATTAAAATTACTGTAAAATGAGAATCCTACGTCCTACGTGGATGACTTCGTAAACTGACAGTGCCAAATAAGCTTTCAAAACTTGCGCTCAGTCGTCAGTCGTGTTTCGGACGAAAACAAAACGCTATCGTGTTTCAGAGCCAATAGTGGATCGTTCCACGCAGCAAACAACTGTTTTCGAAAACAACACAATTTATCACGGAGCTAAGATATCGGCGCTTTCCGCCAAAAGTCGGGCAATAAAAGCCGCAGAGGTTCTCTCGCGGGGATTTCATATTCCAATATGGAGGATCGTCGCGCCAACCATAAATTCACTTATGCTCGTGACTCACGGTCGAAGAAGTAGGTGAATCCCAGATTTTACGTATAACATTATTTTACGATCTTGATATGGAAGTGGGTATGAAATATTGAACATTAGTTCAATGCGGTGTCGGTAAATTTTAATTCTTACAATGGACTCTACCACAAGTACCAATATATTTTATGGTCGTTTTTAAGGGGAAAGTCTGCCTGCTCTTTTTTCCATACAAACTTTACAAACGCAGTCGACTGTTTACCCCCTGAATAAAGACATTATAAAAAATATATTATATTTATACCATAAAGTCTACATCAATCATGACCAACCTCTACATTTTGATTTTTTTTATATTTCATTTTTTCTAAATTTTATTTCTATTCTAATAAAAAAACAAATTCCCTACGTTTTGCATGGCCATGGCCCCAAAATAACCACTACGCTTGTACTATGGGTACTATAAAACGGATATTCTAGGTACATATTATACTTTTTTTGTAAATGTACCTACATACAATGACACATAGAAAACATCCAGCTCCGAAACAAAGATTTAGTTATAAGCATAATTACTTGCACCCGGTATTACATAGAGTGCGTTACATCTTTAAATTCCTATGCCGTTATGTTGGTAGCGAAACAAAAAAGTGCAAAAACCAAAAAAAATATTGTTCTTCCTTAAATCTTCCCTACATTCATCAATTTCATAATACATTTGTATATTATGAAATTGATGAATGAATGACGAATCTTCCTGAATTCAAGGTTTAGGGTGACCGATATGTTTTGACAAAGGTCCCTATTTTTATTTTATATTAATAATAAAAAAAAAGGTTTAGGGTATAGCACATTCAAGATACTAAGGCAAGACGTTATTGTTTAACTACCAACATAACGGCATAGGAAATTAAAGATAAAACGCACCATAGGTAGGTATAGTAAATTAGTCAAACATATGTATGTCAAGTAGGAGGTTAGGAACGAAGTTTACTAACTCGTAAGAGCAGACTATTTATCTTTGGAATAAACCCAACGTAAGATTTAGTGAGTGCTAATTAATTGATGGGATAGCTAATTGTTAATTTAACCGTTTACCCTAAAGTAGTTAGTGTAGTTTAAGTTAACCCTTTCTAAGTCTTCCCGACTGGCTACTTGTTTTTACTTGTAGTGTATTACAAGGGCAAAGTTTTGCCGAGATTTAGGTAGGTACTGCCTACGCTTACATTACATTCATTTTAACTCGGTAGCAAATGTTTCAAAAGGTCTAAAAATGTATAGAAGTAGCTGCGTCTCGCGGTTCGTCCCGCGTAAGTCCCGCGTGAACATCGGGATAAGAAGTAGCTTATTTTATAAATATTCTTACAAGAGAATAGTAAGAATATTTATAGAGGAAATATTTATTTGTTTGTTTGCAGGCACCGAAACTAGAGGACCGATTTAAAAAATCTTTCACCAATGAAAGCTACATTATCGAGGAATAATATAGGCTACTTTGATCCCAATATTCCCCATGGGATCGGGACTCACGCGGGTAAAACCGCGGGACGCAGCTAGTCTATCTACTATATAAAAATAAGTCGGGTTTTCCTTCCTGACGCTATAACTCCAGAACGCACGAACCGATTTCCACGGTTTTGCATTCGTTGGAAAGGTCTCGGGCTCCGTGAGGTTTATAGCAAAGAAAATTCAGGAAAAATTTAATTATCTATAATTTATAAGGCAAAACAACGTTTGCCGGGTCAGCTAGTATTTTATAAAATATTATGTTTGAATCTTTTATACCTACGTGTTAGGACAGGATTAGTTACATAGTGGCCAGATTACTGTAAAAATTAAATTCATATTTTTAACATCACATGCGTGCACTTCAAAGGGCTCCATTATCATAATTCTGACAAGGGAAAAGACCAGAAAGGCCGCAATGCTTGCTTATAATAAAAACAATGGTAACGTTCCATGTGCGTGAATGTTTCAGCGGTTTGGACCCTCGCCTCTCCTTTACAGAGACGCATCTGTAAAATTTACGCCCTGGGCGAACACAATTTATACCCCTTTCCAAGAATACTTCGTTCAAATTCCGACCGTCCCGGTTGTTATATGGTTTTTCAGATATTTACCGCCCCAGGCGAATGGCTTTCAGTTTTTTCTTAAATACGTTTCTGTGTCCACACAGAGTTACTTTGCGCTATTTTTAAAATTCAAAGGATTAAATTAGCGTTCAGTATTAAGCATTAGTCAAGCATTAGTAATTTCATTAGTTTTCTTATTCTAAAATGACTTTTAAGTGCCAGACCTGGTTTAAACCATGACTTTGGGCATGGTTTAGTAAAAAGTGTATTACAAAACGGAAATGGATTTAAACCCCATTTATAAAACACTATCCTTTGGCCACTAAATCCACTAAAAATGGCAACATGATCAAATTTAAATTTACAAAATAGTACTTCACCTTTAATAGAACAAATTTTATTTAAAGTTTACTAGCGGTTTGCTAGTTGCTTATTAAATGTTTAACTATCAAGTCAGTAATTGTAATTCAGTATAGTCTTTATTAGTACATTGATCTCAAAAATGTATTGATATGTTTTATTAATTCTGCGTTAGGTACTCCTCTGCCTATATTTCCATCCACTGCACAAAGAACCCATTGCCTAAAGTCTAAACGTTAAACAAAACGCGGCACAGCCAACAAGCAATTCTTAGCACATACGTGTTAAAACATCAGAGAAAATGGGTATCATAATTTTTAATGGTGCATTGTAGTGTTCCAGTACACTCGGATAGCTTGTACTTTTATTTCCGTATACATTTAGATACTTTCGTGTACGATGAGGAATGATAGCAGGCTACAGACTTTATGATCGGTCGATACATTTTAATCTGCTAGATATTAGGCAAACTCTAAGGTCGTACTGGCTGAACCATGTTTGATTTTCACTGTGCCAAGGACTTTCAAAGACATAAACAAAAAACATGATTCCGCCCTGAATAAAACCTGGTATACGATACAAATATACGCAACATAGGACAAAATAAGAACCCTAAAGTCGAAAATTCTCAGAATCCACGACCGAAAATTGGTACCTAACCTAACCTGGACACTGTTTTCAGTTTTTTTTTATGTAATAAAATTGGGACACATCGATGTGTATGGCCAAAATTTCCAAAGAAAATAGCCAAATTCCTTGGCGACAGCAACGTTAAGTGTCGCCGCATCGGGCGATCGACAAATCTGCAGTGTGCTTTTACTCTTAGATATTTCTATGTACGATAAGCGAAATTGCGTTGCTTTCATAACAGGTATGCGGCGAAAAGAACCGAGCTATGGCTATGAGCAGCAGATTGTGCTCGCGAGCCGTGACATAACGGTTTCGGCTGCACACGTCTACGTTTCGTGAAATATTTTGTTATTGTTGAAATGAAAAAATATCATGTTTTGTTCAGGAATCGTAATTAGAAGAATATTCTATGTAGATGGAGCCGTGAAACTAACTCACAAAATAAGAACAATGCGTTTTCTACTTTAGACACGGCTAGATAACGAAGGCCCCGTGTGTTCAAGTCCCGCAGGGACTTTGAACACACGGGGATTGCATTTGCATTTGCATTGCATTGCATTGCATTTTGGAACGTAAAACATTTTTCTTTCTAAAGTACAATGAATTATTATATTGAATGTTTTATTTATCTATAATTTTTAGACGAAAATCTATGTAATAAAATAATGCATAATTGTATGACAGTGAGGAAACCGACATGCCCTAGGACTCACAACGGTGCGCAGGCATGGGACATTCGCCAATCCGGAGTAGGCTCCCTGGCGTCTTACTGCCTAACTCCTTTAAGAGGAGGCTTTTACCCTGCAGTGGGACAAACTAACGGGGTTATATTTATATATTGATTTATTACCCACAGAGCAACATCATTATCAATTAAGTGATATTGCAGTTACCTTCTTATTGGTATCCTGAAATAACCCATAGGCCAATCCCGCTTCTGGACTTGCGCAGATGGAACAGCGGGGCTGAGCTAGAACAAAATAAATAGACTCGATTAGCTAACTGGGCTAAACCAATATTTCACCAATATTAAACTAGAAAATTAGTCGACCGTCAGATCAATTACAGGTGGCTTACGAGCTATGATACCGGTACTAACAGTTGACGTGAATTTATATGCCTTGGCTTCGATTTGCTTAGTCTCAGAAGCATTTCGAATTGAATACATTAATTTGCAAAAGTTTATCGTTGAGTAAATTAGAAATGAAGTGTCCCGAGGGAGTTGTCTCTTTTGTAATGTAATTTGACTGGTAACGTAAAGGAGGGAACCTTTACGTTTCGTTTTACATCGAATAAATTAATCATGATGAGACGTCATACTGCTTATTTTGTTTCAGATGGATTCCAAATTAAATTGGTACGTTTGTAGAACGAAAGGTAAACGGAATGTACAGAACCAAAATTAAAAACTTACCATTATTATTTATTTTTAGGTTTCCGTTCACAGGGTAAAAACGGGACCCTATATTACTGAGAATCCGCTATCTGTCTGTCTGTCTATCTGTCACCAGGCTGTATTTCATGAACCATGATAGCTAGACAGGTAAAACTTTCACAGATGATGTATTTATTTCCTTAGTCGTTATAACAACAATTTTATTTGAATACTAGTAATGGTCCGCTATTTCACCCGCGTATGTTCCGGTCCCGTAGGAATATCGGGATAAAAAGTGTATTTTGTGTTAATATAAATCTCCAGCTTTGTGGGAATCCAGGTAAAACTCATGAAAATAATTTTAGCGACTTTATTCTGTATCCTAACTGTTTTATTTTCTAACAGATCTTGGTACTTTTGTTGTTGTATAATATTTCAAATTTTGAATTTGTAGGACTTAAATAAAACCTATAAATAAAAAAGGATAAAGATATATTCTATAAAGACCCAACAAAAACTGTTGTTCAGTCTCATCAAACAAAATAAATAAACAAAAAAGTTCATAATTTACTGCATTCTTGGATGCTATTCTGCTCATCATTCCGAAAGTTCTAATTAGAACTTAATTAAGATTTCATTGGACCAACTCGGGACTCTCACCTTCCAAATAAAAAATATCAAAATCGGACTTCATATGCCGGCCGGTGTACGGCGTTAACATATCCACATACATTTATACATATACAACTAACAATATAAGATATAACAATACTTTCAAAGGTTGCCTGGAAGAGATCGATTTAAGAGATAAGGCCGCCCATTGTGCCACCTAGGTATAAGTTGTTTTATGTATTTCTTTGAATTGTATTTTTTTTATATATTGGTGCTGCAATAAAGAATTAATCTATCTATCTATACGGTTC
The DNA here is from genome assembly GCA_958496205.1 of Idaea biselata. Lineage (NCBI taxonomy): Eukaryota > Metazoa > Arthropoda > Insecta > Lepidoptera > Geometridae > Idaea > Idaea biselata. The sequence goes on from OY292402.1 coordinate 8,832,160, forward strand.
AAATTGCGAACCTTCTTCGTGTTTGAAGTCAGGTAAAAACAACAAATTAACAACAGAATCAATAACAATAACATCAAGCTATTAAGACAAAAATAATATAAAATAATACCTACATCTTCCAGCTTTGCTTGCAAAAAAACTATGCAATATCTAGGTACCAACTTAAACTAAAATTAAACTGATATCACTGGAGCAATATGCACGTAGCACCTCGCGTGATTGGGCAATGCAGAACCTTTGCTACGACGTAGCCCGTAGCCGTAGCCCGTAGCACTCAGGCTCTCGTAGCATTTGCAGTGAGATCACGGACGATCTTTTACGTACGTGACGTCACTGGAGCCACCTGGACGGGGCTAGTTGTAAGAATCAGCATGTAAACCAGTGTACTGAGACAAGGATGCTAACGAATGGGAGTAAGTAGGTACTCTAATGATATTTACATTTTTATTATTATTCGCGTATTGTTATTTTTAAATTACCTTAACTTGCCTAGACGTTTCGGTTTAGTCTAAGAATTACCGATTCTCGAAATTACTACATAATCTACAATACACCAATTCTTGAAATGTCCAATTCTATAAATGACTGATTCTACAAATGACTGATTATTTATAAAATACTTAGATAATTTCATTGCAAATTGACAATTGCAAAAAGATGCGGTGGATTTCGACTATATTACAATAGCCTTGGTCACAAGAGCCCATTTCGAATTATGTCCCATGTCCGTAGTGAGTCCTAGGACATGTCGGTCTTATCGCTTATACCCAACGATGACTAACTTTATGTAACGTTTGTCTTTAAACTTGACAGACAGACAAACGTTACATAAACTTAGTCATCGTTTATAAGATAAGTTAGGGGAATAATAATGGACTTTTGTAAACATTACCGACGTTCCTTGTCGCACGGTTGGTTGTCTCGCTCGCTACTTGGTATGCAGGCGTCGACCCTGCGTCGCCTTATTGTCTACTTTACGCTGCGGTGACGTACGAGCCCGAGCCTTGGCTCTCCGCTAGCTCCTGACTCGTGACGAACAGACGATGAATTTTAATAAAGATTTTGTTCTGAATAAACTGACGGAGTTATGAAAATGTTGCGAATATACTTTGGTTCCTTTGTTTTTGTGTAGTTTTGGTAAACAGGTTTTTTTTTGTTTCAGTTTTTTGAAAGAAGTCGGTTTTTAGGGTTACGTACCCAAAGGATAAAAACGGATAAAGTCGCGTTTTTACCCTTTGTGTACTTTGTGTACTTTGGGTCTGTCACCAGGCTGTATCTCATGAACCGTAATAGCTAGACGGCTGAAATTTTGTACGGATTTGTATTTTCGTTGCCGTCATAACAACAAATACTAAAAACGAAATAAAACAAAACTCCCATACCCGTGATTTTTGACATATACGCAACGATACCGCGATGTATTTTTGCCAGTAGCGCCATCTAGTGATGGAGTGATAGACTTAACTTTCGCAATGCCTTTACGGATTGATTGGTCTAATGTTTATTTTAGGGTTTCATACCCAATTGTGATAGTGTATGGAATCCTTCGAGCGCGAGTCCGACACGCACTTGTTTAAATAACTTGTATTAGACTGAGTATTTGTAAGAGACGGAATATAATTATTGACTTGAGAACTCCGAACAGGGTCAAAAATAGACTTACCTTAGTAGCTAAACGGTATCCATTTGTACTGTGTAAATATTTTTTGTGTACTGAAATAATAAAATAAATAAATGTTCATTCCCCAACATTTAATAGCCAACCTTCTATGGGTTGATTAACCGATATAGCGGTTATTAAGGGAATTGCTCATATCGATGCATAGCTCCGCATTCGTTCTGGCAATAATCCAGTAGCGAACAATAGCACCGCCCACTGAGTGACGCTGCAAATATATGAGTTCGACTGTCACATGGTAATGCCACTGTAATTAGTGTTTTATACAAAGATATTTAATATTAAAAACTGTTATAGAGAACATCTAAATCTATGTACCTGGGTATCCCCGGCATAGAACAGGTTACCCCAAATTACTGCTTTATACAAAGACATTTAAAATTACTAACTGATATAGAAAACATCTAAATTAATATACATAACCGTGTATCCCCGGCATAGAATAGTTACCCCATCTCTTCCGATGGGTGTCGTAAAAGGCGACTAAGGGATCTGGGGGAGACTAGCAAACCTTGAGTTGAGTAAACTGCTTCGTCCTTGGGAAGGTTGGTGTCACGCAGGCAGCTGGCCGTAAAAATATTGTCAAATCTATTTGCAGTATGGTCAATGATGATGGCACCTACTGTGCCGACCCCAAATAATTATCTTGCTCCATTGCGCCAAATGTTAGACCCAGAAGACCTGCAATAGTAATAATACTTGAAAACTACTTCTTATTCTATTCATACCTAGTTAGGTAGGAAAAGAATAAAAAGTCTGAGTGGCGTGGTGAGATGTGACGTTGATTGATATTGGCTATCGAAGACTATATTTTGTACGTAAGTCTATAAGTTATTTAATTCAATAGCTTACTGTTGAACAATTCTGTTGTTTAAACGTGGGCGAACCGCGAGGCGGGCATATATGTTACAGCTTGACTGTCCCTAGTTTATAACGTTTTTACACAGTGTTACAGCTCACGGCAAACAAGTTGGAAAATTTTGACGTGGAAGGGGAAAGTTCGCACAGTCATTTTACATGCGACTTCTATGAAAAATTGACATATTTTTCAACTAATTTGCCGGCCACTATATGCGTTTGGTCGGATTTTTATGTTTTTACTTTTGTATATTTTCTACAATATTCACCTAAAACTATATTTTATCTTAGATCACACACACAAAATCAACCTCCGCCGTAGAACAATAATTACAACTATTCTACTGTCACTCTATATTCAGAGAATGTCTTGCCAATATTATTAAACAACGAACTTCAGTTCTATATTACTGCCATCTAACTTAGAATTGAAATCCTTGTTATTCGCGAATATCTTGTTGAAATATCACACAATTTGAAATGCGATTAAATAACACTGTGCTACAGAAATTAATAATTAAAACTCTAAATTACAAAGAAAGAAAGAAAAAACTCACGGGCGTGACGAGTAACTATATAAAAGTAACTACGGCCTCGCCGCAAGTGTTTTTTTTTTTTAATAAATATAAAAAATAATTTAAGTGGACTTGCGTAGTCTAGTTGGAACAGACGTTGGGGTACCGACACAAAGACGCGAGTTCAAGCCTCGCCACAAGTGAAAATTTTTGAATGCTATTTTTCCTTTAAAATAAATTTTCTAAATAAAATAGCCTTGAGCTACATACCTACAAAAATTAAAAGAAATTTAAAAGTAACTAGTTATGTAAAAGACGAAAGTTGACAAAAAAAATAGTGACTACATTGATCCCAACCGTAATTTAACCTTCCTCGTATTCATGAATACCTAACCACCGAGAAATGCAACCATAGAAGCACCGAAAAAAAAGTTGGCAAAATTTTACATTAATTTTAAATCCGTCTTGTTCACTCTCACCTAAATTAAAAAAAAAATCTTGCTTGTTTCTAACTTAAGGTACCTAATTAAGGGTAAATTACTTTGAATTTTTGTAGTCATGAGAACAAATCACTTATACTCATGTATAAGTTATCATTTCTCTCCTTTGTCACTCAAGCTAAAACAGATCTATTCCATCCAGAGGTTACATGGAAGAAATCGCTTACAGCGATAAGGCCGCTCATTTGTGCAACTTACATTTTAAGCTTTGTCTTTTCTCTTTATGTTTGTGCTTTATTTCTTGTCTGATGTCGTACAAATAAAGTTGTCTATTTATCTATCTACTTCGTTTACACAACTTACTTATGTAATAAAGCACATCACTGGTATAAACGTTTCTACATCGCCTTCCGAAAGGCAACCATAACCAATATCAGTAATAAGTTATAACGTAGCTTCTTTACTTTGCAAACAAGAGAATTTGTTGTACCGTCGATTCATCGCCGCGTCCGTGACTCCTCACATATAATATTCGCCCTTAGAGGCAGTTGCGGGCGACCATTTCACGTTATCACTATTAGCTCTTAGGTCCCCGACGCGGTTGAATAGAAATTACTACAATTTACTAGAATGTACTATGATCGCAGTGTTACGTAATAGCCCTACCTTCATGCAAGTCACGTGCGCTCGCCGAATAACCTCGGGATTGCCTGCAAACCTTATATCCAATAGTTAGCTTTATTATTACGCATCTAACCTGAAAGTTTTTCTGGAAAATGAGTACATACGTGTTCCCAATTAATATGATGCTGAACTTACGAGTAGAAGAATTATCTAACGTTAATTGGAATGTAATTCAAATCAAATCAAATGAATTAAACAACTAATCGGTGAACTTTTATAAGTGTTTGGTTTCATAATAAATAAAGGTATTTGAGTATCATATTTAGTTGAATGTCAAAATAAGATAAATTCATCATATTGTATTTTTGTATAATTTAATTTAATTTTTATGACATAAGTATAATTTATAATATAATATTGATTTTTATATGATTGTATAATAAAATTGTGCTTTACTATCGCATTGGGTTCACGCCTGTCATGATAGTTATAATTTAAATAAATAAATATATTCCTTGTTCTGCCTCCAAGTTACAATCCTAATTACTTATTTTAGGGGTATTTATTTATACTCAAGAGAAATATTCATGGAAGCTGGACTTACTCAGACAGAACCATGGGGGATTATTTGTATTCCATTTACGTACCAATTTGAAAAACGTTTTGCTCATAGAATCAATTTCCTCTCCGATTCAATATTAGGTGGATACCTATAGAAAACATATGACATTTACTGAAATATTTCCCTTTGAAAAGATTAAAGCAGACTGTTGTGATAGACGGTCGTAAATAGATATTTTTGGTGGAATTTTCCTATAGACAAATTCGTTGTTTACGTTAGGTAATCTGTAATATCGTTACATATTTTTAGACAAAAAATATATAACCCAGATAGTTACTCCCAATAAAACTAGTGTCTTTTTCGGCTACAATAACAATCCTTCCGAATTCAAAATATTAGGAATGCTTTATTTTTCAGTAAGTAAAGTTCAATATCTGTAAATAATACCATTTAGAGATTTAGCACTTATACTTTGTATTTTAATTGTAGATTTGACACATCTTCCTGAAGAAAAAATGTTAAATACAAAGAACCAAAACGTCAGATCTTGGTCTGAAATTAAAAAATCAAATATAATTTTACTATTTAACACTGCTTACTGCCTTTATGAGTAGGTAATGAAGAACGCCCTACGTTTATTTAAATGAGCGAATGTACCTATTCAATTCGTTTGAATCAGTGCCCTCAAATAAAACGTGTCAGAGACCGACTGAGTCAGAATTAATGTCATGCTGAATTTGCAGATGTCAAATGTTCAAGCTTCCAACAAAATCTGACACCATGATGCGATCACTCAACATTATTTCCTTTTATTTATTTTAACATTTGTATATTTTGCTTAATAAAACCAAAAGTATGATGCTTATTGATAAGTTACAAAACTTAATTACGAATGCTGCAAAAGAAAAATTCATCCTATCGGTTCCAGCTCAAAAAACGTTGAGATCGAAAGTTTAGAAGATGGTTCAACTGAATGCAGTTAGTCGGTAATGGTGCCGTAATAGGCCACAGAAACTTTGCCGGTGACACACCGGGTTTATTTTAGCTCGTGGGTTACAAATGCGATCGCATAATATTTTATTTTCAGTTCGTACTCATGTTTATTCGGAGATGACGCGGGAACGCGGCCGACTCGAGTGACCGCTCATCTGTCCGATATTCAGAACGATCCATTTGTTCCATGACATCCAGTCCTATTCGAAATATCCTTGAGAATTATGTCTGGGATATTTTAATGGCTTCTTTGGTTTATGCCGCTCGTAACGCCATACACATGTTTCTGTTACATTGTAGTAACATTATTTTACGACCACATCAGTTGGTGTTCGTATTGACTAGTTATCTTATCTTTCCACCACTATTGGAACGCGTCGCGTGAGTTGTGTTTCTCTATCGTCAATATCTTTATCTTCCAAAACGTTTGAATAGGCGCCTCAATATATTTCTATCAAATAAAATCAACACGAAAAAGTACTAAATCAATCATCATAAAAATGGTAGATTATTATTCTTAAGATTTTCGCTAGCGATTGAATTTGTCAACTTTGTAAAATATAATTTAGTGTGACATGAATTCACATTACGAATATATTTAATTTACAAATTTAAAAGTGTATTTCTTCCTACGCTGTCGAGTTAACATTTGTTAAAATGCCTATCTTTTATTTACAGGTAATTTGGTGGGCTGTCGAGTTTAGAGAGATTTTTCCAAGTCGATGGGCGCGAGTTTTGCGAGCAGAAAAGGTATAGTAAACTAAAAGTTCTTCGGCGAGCGCGCCTCGCTGCAGCCGTATTAAGTTTTTGAAATAATACCCTGCAATTAAGGATAGAAAACTCTAGCCATGTAATTTGGATTTTTAAGCCACTGAATTCGCTATCAGTTAGGTATCGGGAATCGAGTTCCACTCGGTTGAGTGGAAAGTCGGAGACCGACCTATTTAAATTAATTTTCAAGGTACACTTGGAATAATTGTTATCAGGACGCGATAGATACAGTAGAATGTGGGTCGCTTTGTTATCGACTAAATATTGCTTTGTCAATAGGCCTGTGCGTTATGGGGGTGTTTTCATTACATTCGGAATATAAAATTAGACCATTTCAAATGCCTTAACTGCAAAATCATCCCGTGGAGACCTCTCGAATTCCCCTTGTATTCACTTATAACGTAATTTGTCATTTTCATGAAACGACTGAACAAAAGAAAACATATTGAGAAAGAAAACAATAGCGCTCCACGTTTTATTTGCTCGAAACACGAACGACAGTTAATTAAATTAATGTTGTCTGTTTTAGTACCTCTTTTAGTTTAGATAGGCTTTCTTTGTTTCAAACGGGGTCTTTCTAAAACCCGTCTGTGAATTGCGGACTAATGGACGCAAATCTCCCTTCAGGCACTTTAAGTATGTAGGTATCTACTGTCATTCGTAAAAACAGTTGTTTGTAGAACAGAGGGACCAAAATAAAACAAGTCTATTTAATAATAATAATAAATATAATAATAATAAATTCTGTAAACAACACACAACGCCATCTAGCCCCGTGGTAAGCGACTAAGCTTGTGTTACGGTGACTAGACAACGGAAATAATACATATATTTATTTTTCTTTTGTAAATACATACATATTATACATAGAGGGACACCCAGACCAGACACAAGTTTTTTTTTTTCAAGCATAAATACTTGCACCCGGCGGGAATCGAACCCGCAACCTTCTGCATTGCAGTCGCGCTTTCGCACGACGCGCCACAGAGGTCGTCAAACAGAACAGAGGGACCAAAATAAAACAAGTCTATTTGGATGTTATGAAGTATTTTGTTCGAGATAAATCGCGTTTTATTTAAGGTTTCTTTGTTCTGTGTTAAAATGAAATGATAAAACTTGTAAATTTTTATTTAACTAACTTGAATCTGTGATTTCAATGATTTATAGTAGGTATTGGAGAAGAAGAAGACAGAAGAGGCGAAAGTCACAAATCGCAACTCTGTATCGACTTTATTAGTTTTAATAAAGTAGTTGATGAGTCGGATTCATAGACACACAGATAGCTATTGAAACGTAGTAAATACTTACCTAATATTCTAACATAAACCTAAAATAAAGAGATTACTCTATAGTCATACATATTATAATAAAACTAGCAGAGTCCCGCGGTTTCACCCGCGTAAGTCCCCATCCCGTGGGATTTTCAAAAAATCCTTTCTTGGTGGATCCATACCCACCACAGAGAACACACTCTCCATATTTCACGACCCTAGGACCAGCAGTTTGGGATCTGCGTTGATATATCAGTAGATGTCCTATATTAGGTAGGAACTTAGATAATTTAACCCAAGGATTTTCAGAAAGCTAAATATCTACAATGACATATTAGTTATGAAGAAATCGAAACCAAACAGCATTAACTTGAATAAAAAGTTATTTAAAAAACGTTATCCCACACAGTCCAACATCTTAACTGCGTCGGTGTATAGAAAACGAGAATAGTTTACTGGAAATGTGAATAATTCCAACAAAATAAACAAACCAGCATCTGCTGAGTAAACCGCATTAAATCTGAGCACACATTTTTCATAATCAAGTATTTTTGCATCTGTGGATATTTACTACCTATGTAAATTATTCATCGCGTGGAGTGAATACGACGGTATTAAGCTGGTAATGTTTTTTAGTCAGTAACTTTTTTAAATATGCAGCTTGGGACGTTGTGGAATAGGTCCCCTGACCACATTGACTTTTTGCACTCTAGCCTGAAAATAAACTACTCACAATTTTAACGTTTGTTCTGAGATTTTAGTCGAATCTACTTATTTACGTATATTGCTGCTAGCTGTGCTTCACAGATGTACTACGCCAGCTATGTAGGTTTATAACGAAAGAGTTTACTTCTCTATGTGAGATGTAACTAGTTGACACTCTTCGAAGACTTGACCAATTGACACTTTTTCACGGTTTGACGAATTAACACTTTCACTTGCGGTAACTATACGTTTGACCAATTGACACTATTTTTTGACTTGACCAATTGTCCACTACATTAATTGTATGTATACTGTTTGTGTGTGTGTAGTTAACCACAATAAACAGTTAACCACAACCACATGCATATACCTAAGTGACAGATTGTGTAAGATTACTTAAAATCAAATAACTTATGTATATACATACTCTATCTCAGAATCTTAGATCAAAAATGTAAACATAGAACTTTCAATTGATATCAAAGAAAAAGGTAAACAAAGAGCTGTCACTTTCAAATAAATGTACCTTTGATATTTTGATTACATTTTTGATCTATGATTCTGAGTTAAAGTAACTCTAACTCAGAACTCATCTAAACGCATAATTAACCCTTTGCTTTGAGACTGAAGTAAGTTGATAATACTTGCATCGGAAATGTAAATAAATCCTCCTCCTTTCAGTCTTCATTTCTGAATAGTTTTTTTTTGTTGGTCTTCAAAGCATTCAATGTTTTTCTATAAAATTATTGAGTCTGTAATCTCCTTCATCCTTTTCGTTAAAACTGGCTTAAAGGTTTTTTTCTTCGGCAGTCGCCGCCGTCTGTATGCATAAGGATTGGCAAACCAAACATATTTATGTAAACATCTTTTTATTTTTTCTTAAGCTCTTTTAAAAACGACGTCTAAAAGGTGGTGTGGATGGTGGGAAATTTATTTTATAGGTCTAAAGTGTGTAAAGATTAAGAAAACATCGAGAAAACAAATCCCGGATTGTTTTCAATTTTTTGTTCTACTCCGATACCAAGGCGTATGAGGAACCGGTGGTGTTTTAGTGGGTAAATCACTTGCTGTCTACCACCTTTAGGCTGTAGGGCGCCCCACACATCATCACCGTTCTCCCTGGGATGGTAGGACGGTGCATAAAGCGCATAAGTCCACCTAAAAAAAAGTTTATAGTTTTACCGAACGAACTGCAAACTAATTGCGACGCAGAAACTGGCTAATCTAAATTACATACCTAGACGTAGGTACAAGTCTGGACGTTGAGCTACTCAACAGACTATAAAGAAAACAACAACACTCAAAAATTCGATAAAAATCAAAATGTGTTAGTAATTGTGTAAATAGTTATGACAAGTGCTGGCAGATATTCAAACACGAGGCCATTACTGAATATTTCGTGAGTTATTGCTATACGGACCAATACAAACGTGAATGATTTTTTCCACGAGCCCCTCGACTACACTTGAATAGGTTATATTGAATTTTGCAGATGAAAAAGGTAAATGTTTGTGTGAAACAAAATATATGTACTAAGTAATATAAATATTTACGTTCCTTTGTTAACTTTGTTATGAATTTATTAATATTCTTCGGTTCATATTTTTGTGTTTTGAAACCTTAGGCGCAACGTGCTTGCGCCACCTAGAGTTAGTTTTTAACCCTAAAGTTAGACAGAATCGTGTCAATAGTACCAGAAATGCAAATAATACCATTTTCATCATACTTAAAATACACACTTTTTGTCAATCTATATACCTACTCGTATATAAAATTCAAAGCCATGACTTATCTGTATATCAACTCAGAGACCAAACCGGTTCCAGAGACATGAAATTTGGAGAGTGTGTTCTTCGTGGTGTGTAGAGATTCACTAAGAAAGGTTTTTTGAAAAATCCCCGGGAAGTAGGACTTACGCAAGTGAAACCGTATTATCTTTTATAATATATTTTTTTTATAATAATGTGTCATTAACTACATCACAACTTCATATTACCGAAATAAACTGATTTAACTTATCCCGTACCTAAAACTACGGATTAGTTGGAACAGAAGTTCCACGTGTCGACACGAACAGACTAACTTAGTTACCAACTTTTTACGTACCTACCTCAAATTTTTAAATTAATTAAAATTTTAGCACGTGGAAATGTCATACATATGCTTTAGCCTTAAATTAGATACAAAAAAACATTAGACCAATAATGAATTTCCGTACTTATTCTGCATTGATTTGTTATTTTGAAATTACTGTTTATTCCTGGTTGCTTGTCCATCAGCTTATGTAAGTATCATAATAAATTTTATAGTTTGCGGTTAATTTAGTTCATTGAGTTAGTTTTAGGTATATTTAACATTTTAGACATAGTACAAGTGAAAATTTAACTTAATTCCGGTTAAAAACATACCCCCTTAATTATAAACAGGTGCATAAACTATGTATTGTTTGTCTTTTACTGCGACATGAAGTTTCAAAGTTGACAGGCAGAGTCAAACGTTACATAAACTTAGTCATCTACATCTATACTTAAGATTTGTATTTTCGTGTGTGTGTGTGTGTGTCTGTATGTTTGTAATGAATAAACTCAAAAACTACTGGACCGATTTTAAAAATTCTTTCACAATTAGAAAGCTACATTCACCCTGAGTAGCATAGGCTACTTTTAATCCCGACATTCTTACGGGGCTGACGCGGGTAAAACCGCAGGACGCTGCTAGACATTTATAAGTAAGAGGCCTATCTTTAAAACTAACTACCTATAAATAGAACACGATAAACAAACAATAAATAACAACAGACCACTTAAACGCCAAAATTAACGCTATCTAAATTCGCTGAAGTGGCCGTTATCTAAAACAAAGGAGCATCTGTACTGAGATATGACAATGTTAGCATCAAAACAAGGCGGCGTTATAAAGTAACCATCAAAACATTAACGACATCGTTACAGCGATCGATAAAGTTATTTCAAGTGATACTACGCAAGTATGAACGTGCCTCTACTACCGACTCGGATCATTTTTAGGGTTCCGTAGCCGAAGGGTAAAAACGGGACCTTATTACTTAGACTGTATTTCATGAATAGCTAGACGGTTGAAATTATCACAGAAGATGTAGTTTTGTAGCCGCAATAACAACAAATACTGAAAACATAATAAAACAAATATTTAAGGGGGGCTCCCATACAACAAATGTGATTGAGGTACATGAAAACTAAATAATACCGCGATGTATTTTTACCAGTAGCGCCATCTAGTGAGACTGGAGAGAGACTGGCGCCAATGGTTAAATAAATTGTAACGTTCGCGTTGCGTTCACAAATTGGTTGGTCCAGTGTTCATTTTAGGGTTCCGTACACAATTTAGATAGTGATACGGAACACTTCGTGCGCGAGTCTCGCACTTGGCCGGGTTTTTTGTTATGTTGTCAGTTTATTTTGTTTTCTTTCCCTGTGTAAATGGACGATTCACGTTTGTGCAATTCGACAAACTAAAAAGCCGCGGGAAACATTTATGTGTTTTTATGGTTGCGGGAATGACACGATATAAACTCTTTTATGCGAGATCTCCACATGTATACACGGAACGTTCGTTCTTTACAGTTTATGTGTTTCCCATTGGTCAGACTGTGGACAGACTGGTGGTTAGATTAATTGCTGACTAATAAGAACCACCCAAATTGTAATGAACGAGCATTCATTGAATAAAAATATGCTTTCATTATTTTAGAAGGTTATAATACAGGGTACTCTATAGCAGATACAAAGAGACGTTATTATAAAGAAACTTATTCGAAACCCTGTAGGGTTTACATAGGGTTCTAAGAACCCTATGTATAGGGTTCTAAGAATTGGCTAACTGGCTAACGATGACGATTAAAATACAGCTTAAATACAGCCGTTGGGACATGTCCCTAAATATTTTCATAGATATAGATAATTTGAGCGTATGTTTTACATAAAAAAGATGACTACATTTATGCAACGTTTGTCACTGTCTGTTAACTTTGAAACTTCATGTCCCAGAAGAAAAACGTTACATAACGTTACTTATTCATCGTTTATAAGTAAAGGGGCTAAAGTTTACACTCAAGTGACAGTGATTTGTGTTTGACCTAATTCAAAAATGGAGGTGTACCTAGCCATTTTTTTTTGTTTTAGTTTAGTCACAGAATACATAAATAGTACAAGTAGTTTAGTCTAGGTACTAATGTTTTGAATAGCTATAAAGTGCCACAAGCTAAAATTACGAGAAATGGATTTTCCATAGAAATCAATGTGTTGTGTATGTACCTTCCTAAATTTATCTGTGATTTCATGGCATGTTTTCAAACCACGCACTAAAATTAACTACAAATAAGATTTTGAAATAAAATCTAACAGAATGGACATTTCTATGTGTAATTTACAGAAAAACGGCCTGGTTTATAAAGTTTTTATTATGTACAATTGTTATTGTTCGACGAGAGTGCGGTGCCTTGATTTACGTTGAAACAGATGTTTAGAACGCATTCCGTTAGGACGTGGAGACTCGCTTCCAACCGTATTAAAATTAGGTTTTTAGGGTTCCGTAGCCAAATGGCAAAAAACGGAACCCTTATAAATTCGTCATGTCTCTCTGTCTGTCTGTCTGTCCGTCTGTCCGTCCGTATGTCACAGCCACTTTTTTTTTAATTTCGGTTTCTTCGAAAGTTCTCACGATACATACCCATTTAGGTATTGGAATAAGGCTATTGTTAAAAAAGACATAAAAAATTAAAAAACCAAAACATAATCTTTTCAGTACACTTTAGTACAATTTAGTACCTACAATAAACTTTTTAAATTCACACGATTTGTTAACATACTTAGTTACATTTTCCCCGGTCTTTATCGCGATTATTATTTTTTATTTTCTTACCTCGACGTTTCAACCATGTTACAATGGTTTTGGTCGCGAGGGAGGAAATAAATAATAATACGCGATAAAGACCCGGGAAAATGTAACTACCTTCTAGTACAAGTTTATAAATAACCTGGAATAGTTCACGGTCACACTTGACGTTTTCATTATGAATCGATGTTATCATATTATTATAATGCGAAAGTTTAGATGTTTGTTTGTAAATAAATCAGACAAGAACTACTGAACCGTTTGCGATGAAACTTGAATGCAGATAGCTGGAGATCATCCCGATATTCCCGCCGGATCAAAACTTACACAGAAGAACTGCGGAGCGCTGCTAGCTGTTATATAAAAACAAACAATTGAGCTGTTTGCATGGCTCGTAACCAACACAACACGTTTTCAATTTATCGTACAAATTCTTCCTTTATTTTAGCTGTATTGTTGAATGTATGTATACTCGTATTAAAAGTAGCCTAGGGTACTTTAATACGAGTATACCATTAGAAAGCTACATTCACTCAGGGTGAATGTAGCTTTCTAATCGTGAAAGAATTTTTGAAATCGGTTTAGTAGTTTTTGAGTTTATTCATAACAAACATACAGACAAACACACACACGCAAATCTTTCCTCTTTATAAAATTTGTATAGAGTATAGATATATAGTATTTATTATTATCCTGTAGTTATACAATACAACATCATTTACCTTCTGGCAAAACTCCCAGAGCTTGATTGACGGAAGAAACGAAACTCCCCGCAATGTGCTGTTGTTAAGTATTTAATTAGAATAATAAAATGTTTTGTCACATTATATCAATTTTATTGCCATGCCACTGAATCCAGTATTAATCTGGCTTGGCATAGTCTTTTAGCTTCGAATTAAATGTTAAGATGGTAAACAAAACAGTGAAATTATTTATCTTATTTGCGTTTCATTCTAAAACGCTTGGCCATAAGCGTTTTAGATTCCTAAATGGCCAAAACTCAAGATTGAATTAGCCTTTGTCCAGTATTTTATAATATTTGCAAATAAAAACAGTAAAGTCGCCGCGGTTATATATAACTCAAGATAGGATAGTAATCGTAAATGGCGACTAACAATTGCAACAACTTTTTACGAGATTTTTTAATGCAACGGAAAAGTCTATATTTGGAACAGGTTTTATTTTCACTACACTTTCACGAAACTAAATATATTGATATGCTACTAATATTAAACAATTTACGAAAGTTTTCACGAAAATGAAAATTCTGCAACATATTTCTGTCCAAATTAAGAAGTAGGTAGGTTTTTAGCTTCTGCCTAATAGGTATTTAAAATTGTCGTATCTGTAATTGAATAATCGTAGCTACTACCTACCTATTTTGTGAGAGTAAACCGAATAATTTCACCTGTGTGTCGAAAAATACTGCCAGAAAATGGATACCTAGTTAAAATAAATAGTCCCACACAGAGAACATAATTTGTCCGTATAATATCAGTGGTGTGGTGTTCAGTGTTTGAAATCCATCAGAATGCCTTCTTGCACATTTTAAAAATGCCTGAATCATTCAAAAAAACAAAAAAAAACATTTAACGCGTAATTAATTACTCAAATAATAAATAATGTTAGAATATACCGTATCTACTCTTGTTTGTTTTCATCTAAGGTTATGAATGCGTATTTTCTTTTAGGACATTTCAGCCTGAAGTTATATGGCGTCATAAATAATGTTGTAGTGTAAAGACATCAGCCCGTCAGGACTGTACGAACCCTTTATCCAATCAGAATTGTTACGGATCGCTGGCTTTCCCAACGTCGAGCTAAAAATCAAATGGTGAAAGCTCTCTCTCCTTAATGTGCCTATTGGATTGAATCTCTGAACTCCCTCGTGTTTGTGTAGGTTTAATAAGGACACCTTAAGTAGGTCAATTTGGGAGATATTTACTACTTACGCAGGCACAAACACAGAAGTAGGTACGTATATATATCAGTGTTAAGAGGATAGTCTCCATTCTCTTTCTCCATACAAACGTAGTTTAAATTTTCCTCCCTGGATAAAGACATTAGAGCTAATATGTTTATGCCATAAAACTTATTTCTGCCATGACTATGCATCTACCTCTTTATTTTTTTTTTATTATTTTTTTATTATTTTAATTAGAAAATAAAAAAAAAAAGGTAGATGCATTGTCATGACAGATATATAGGTTTTATGGCATAAACATATTTGCTCTAATGTCTTTATCCAGGGAGGAAAATTTAACCTACGTTTGTATGGAGAAAGAGAATGGAGACTATCCTCTTAAGAGGAGTATATACGCCAACGACCTTGAAACTGAAAATCCCTGTCGGGCTCATCGAAAATTGTTGATTATTTCATGACGGAATGTCGTAGAACTTTTTTTTGTGCACAGATTGTAGGTGACATTGTTTCCTACATTTTGGTGTAGTTTTAAGACAAGAACCTCCTATTAGTGCAAAGCCTATCCAAATGTTAGACAAAAAATGTCTGATTTGGCTAAAATGTCGATAGGCTTCAATACGTTTAGACATATTTGTATGGAAACTGCACTAAAATATCGGAAACAATGTCACCTACAATCTGTACACAAAAAAAAGTTCTACGACATTCCGTCATGAAATAATCAACAATTTTCAATGCGCCCGACATGGATTTTCAGTTTTTCAGAATAGGGCCTTTAAGTAGGTTAGGCTACAGTTTACTTAGTAGTTTGCGCTTTGGCGTTAGGCTGCTATGTTATTTTTGCAGTATAGAGACTTCTTTATACCTCTAGCTTAAAATACACGTCAATGGCAATGGCACGGCACATACAATACTAGGTGTCATACAAAAAAACCGGCCAATTGCCAGTCGAAACCGCGAAAGGTTCCGCACCATTATCACAAAAAATAAACGTTTGTTGTATGGGAGCCCCACTTATATACCTAGTTTGTTCTGTTTTTAGTTTTTGTTATAGCGGCAACAAAAACACATCATCTGTGAAAATTTCAATTGTCTAGCTATCAGGGTTCATGAGATACAGATTGGTCACAGACAGGCAGACGGACTGTAGGTAGTCTGGGTAGAGTCTTAGTAAAAGTTTCCCGTTTTTGGGTACGGAACCCTTCGTGCGCGAGTCCGACTCGCACTTGGTCGGGTATTGTTCCCGTTAAAGTTCAATACTTCAAAAGTTCAAAGTTGAATATTATTTTTTCCAAAACTATTTTGTCTATAGGTAGGTTAATTTTATAAGTAGGGCTATAAATGGTGGAGGTAGTAAAAACACTGTGTGTGGCCCGACTCACACTTTGCCTGTTTGTTTTTTTATCACTACCTATTGTTGAAATCGTGCCAACCATGACGCAAGCGACATTGTTACCCGTGATTCTTTAAAACGACGTGATACCTTTACTATTTGAAAATATTTATTTCCTTGTTGAATCGAGGTATTTTTAGAAAACACGTCGCTTAGACGCTAGACATTAAAGAAAATTGAATGAGAATTGAACTCATCGAATATAGCACGACCTGAACATAAGTAAAGCTTAAGTTTTTATTTAAAACAAAAAATACAAACGAAAGTACCTATCTAAACCGAATATTATATTTTTATATTAAGCCCAGTGCAGGACTTTCATCATAGAAATATTTTAAAGGAAAATTACTTTTAATTAATTAATCTGTTTTTTAATTAATTAATTTTTTTAATTTTTCTGTGGTCGTACGTATCAACGTATGAGTCACCGGCTTAGGTGACTCACACGTTGAATCTTTGCATAAGTACCTTTACCATTTAACACAACCCAACCGTTGCAGCCGCCGTTTGCCACAAACATGCCTAAGTTGTGTTAGATGGTAAAGGTACTGATGCAAAGATTCAACGTAGGTATGAGTCACCGACGCTGGTAGACTAATTGGTCAAGTCATTGCTCCCGAATTGAATAAAGATGCGTTGTTAGTTCGAATCCCACACTCCGTCGATCGTGCGTTGTGTTTTTGGACAAGTATTTTTACTTGAAAAGATTTCGACATAAACCTATTTAAATTCTACCTCTGTAGACTAAGCTAATTAAGAATTGATTGACTTTGACCTAACAAAGTTCTATCCTTTTAGTCAATTAGCTGGTCTCTAGTGCTAGTTAGGCAAAAGTTCAGGGTTACGCACTTAACCAGTAGGTATTCAGGTGATCCCGATGTTTCAGACTAGTTTTCAAACAACTTTACCCTAAACAAACGAACGTACATTAAAATCCTTTCTGCTCCAACGTAAAATTAATGACGGTTCTATTCATAAACTTCTCAATTGAGGTTTTGTTTTAATTGCTTTGGCGATTTTCAAAGCCGACGTGGCTTAAAAGAAATACTGTGTGTTGTTTTTATTTGCATAATACTTGATTGAGTTCCTGAAGTAATTAAAAGTCAACAGAAGTTACCTAAATAGGTAACCTAAATACGAAAGTTTCAATCGTACATAGTACAATAGTTACCTGACAAAAAGAGACTAAATTCTAGAGCATTTAGCCATAACCTTATAAGGTACGAGTATTATACTATGATCCAACTCCTAACCTTTTTGACCTGACGTTGTGAGTGAGTGCTGAATTATGGGTCACTAAAACCAGATAAATCACATCAGCCTTCGGCCTAAAGGCTACATATCTCTTACTTAATTTAATCACTGGCTCTCTTTAAGACACTGAATAACAGATTCCGTGACAGATTCATAAAACGTCATTTTCTAGACGACTTGTTACATTAAAATACTGCTCAACTCAACGTGCTACTCTACTCAACTACAAGGCAGTAATTAAAAGAAACAGATGGTTCTTAGTTCGAAACTTACTTTCAACTTTGAGTTTACTTTGAAACGAAACGGAAAACCTTCAATTACTCAGAGTTGGAACTTTGGATGAAGTCAAACTCGGCCTTAGAACGGTGTAAGGCGTAGGTACGTAATTAGTTCACACGTATATAATTCGTTTCGGAGGTGTGAGTGAGGTTTAAAGACTGATTAATCAGCATGAAATCGCAGTATGTAGGTACCTATTAGAACTTATCAATGTTTAAAATTTCGGGTCTATTAGTACTTGCCTTAGGAGGTCGTTGGCCTAGCTGTACCTGCCGATCTTGAACGGTCGTGTGTGTTAAGCAATGCTTGGCACGGTCTTTACTTGGATGTGTGACCGACAATTTGTGTGTCAAAAAATCGATTTTCGAGCTCCTCCTTGCTTCGGAAGGCACGTTAAGCGCTTGGTCCCGTTTGTTATCTTAGGTAGCAGCCGTAAGGTACTTAAGGCCTTTAACTGTTAGAGGCCTTAGGGATGACCTAAAACTCAATAGGTGAGCCACACCATTATAGATACAAAAAGGAGAAGTACTTGCCTTTATTTATAGCATACTAGCTATATCTCGGACTATCGCCTGATTTGATCCCTAAGATCAACACTACGATCCCCCGACACTAAGATCAACACTAGAATACAAGTGAATTTAAAAATTTCAAAGAATCTTTGTAATACGTAAAACCAGTGTATAGATACTTTTATTTTCAATTCTACCATTTATTAATAATAAAGGTTTAGTGTGTACTTGATATCAATGAAAAGGAACCGCTATCGGTTTCAGGGACTACACATCATACCACATTTCGAAACATGATGATTTCCACTAAGTTACTCCATTCATAGATACACTGTGATAATAAACTTCGTTCTGAAAAAATACAGCCTTTAAGGATGAGTAGGTATATAATAATATCTTCGGTTTCCCTATTGATATAGTAACAGCTGTAGCTATTGGTATAGCTTTGTGTCTTGTTCGTAGAAGCAGAAGCTGGCTGCTTATTTGAGCAGCCAAGCGCATGATGCCTACATTACCGTGTATTGTATGGCACTTACCAAGATGAGGTAGGTAGGCATTAGTGCTACGTAGCGACGGATTTACACAGAAGTTAGTAATATGGATCACTATTTACGCATTTTTTTTATTATTATTAAATGAATGAAAATAAATATCGGTAATGTCATTTTAAAGTTTCAGTTTTTTATCATTTTTAACCCCCGACGGAAAAAGAGGGGTGTTATAAGTTTGACGTGTCTGTGTGTCTGTCTGTCTGTCTGTCTGTCTGTCTGTCTGTGTATCTGTCTGTGGCATCGTAGCTCACGAACGGATGAACCGATTTCAATGTAGTTTTTTTTGGTTGATAGGTGACTCTGGCGCGAGTTTTCTTAACTATGTTTGATCAAAATCGGTTCAGCCGTTTATAATATATGTTGGTTGAAGCTCGGAAATAAAAACCGAATGTTTTCAAATATGCCCGAGTGGGGTATCAAATAAAAGAGCATGACTTTTGTGACAAGAATATGCATGTTTAATCAAAATCGGCTTAGCCGTTCAAAGTATATATAGGGTCAAACTCGGAAAAAAAACCGAATGTTTTCAAATATACCCGAGTGGGGTATCAAATGAAAGGACTTTACTTTTGTGACAACAATATGCATATTTAATCAAAATCGCTCTTACAAAAAGGGTGAAATAAAAAAATTAAATTAAAAATTTAAAAAACCCCCGACTTAAAAAATCTTCCAAGTTAAAACATAACTTACCATCAACTTCTGTGACACATTCCCGCGTCCCCTGACGCGGGAACGTAAGGAAGGTACCACATACCTACTCAGAGACATGAAATTTGTTTTCGGTTTATTATTTTGACCTTTTTAAAGTTTAGTTATGTTTGTGTGTTTTAACTTGGAAATTTTATAAGTCGGGGGTTTTTTAAATTTTTAATTTAATTTTTTTAAAACGAAATTATTGATAAAACAATGTGTATCTATACTATCTAACTAATTTTAAACTAAACTCAGTTATAGGTACTTATATAAACTGAGTGCCCAGTAAGTATGAGTGGTAATTTATAATAATTTAATTATTCCATATTTTCTGCCTTCGTTTTGTAAAAGACCCAAATTAATTTAAACTCGATTTTTCAAAAGGTCTAAACACGAATCCCTGTTGAAACTTTCTATCGACTTTCATAGCTGAAGTATAATCACAACGGATTAAAACTTTGATTCAGTTTCAATATCGGATACGCGATTGATTAATTTAGCCTACGACCGATATAACGCTCTCGATTTCTCAAAGGAAGGGGCTTTGCTAAAATTTGTTGACGCAGTACCAATATAATATATTATGGACGGAATATATCATAGTAATAGCTAAATGAATATGATTATAAATGTCGTTTGTAACAACAATCAGAAAATGAATTAAATAATATGCAAATTAAATAAAGTACGGCATATTGTGATGATGTGACATGTCATAAATAACCTAGAATCCTGTAATATGCTTCTTTGGATTGTATTTTTAGGGTTCCGTACCCAAAGGGTAAAAACGGAACCCTATTACTGAGACTTCGCTGTCTGTCCGTCTGTCCGTCTGTCACCAGGCTGTATCTCATGAGCCGTTATAGCTAGACGGTTGAAATTTTCACAGAAGATCTATTTCGGTAGCCGCTACAACAACAAATACTAAAAACAAAATAAAACAAAAAAAATATTTAACTTCCTTTTTTAACTTGCTTTGCAGGCTTATCCGCAGAGTACCCGTTTTCGTGGGAATGTCGGAATGATAAGTGTGTGATCGAGAATCTTAATGAGTTAGTGACTAGATACAAAGGTATAGGTAACACCCCGAGGTAGTAGCGATTCCGAGAGCATCGACGGATAATGATTTCGTGGTACTACGCGGCATCTTGGGCGCCTAAAGAGTTAACTAACTGTGTGTCAATTTTTTTGTAAAATTCATTCAGCCATCTTTGCATGATTGACACACAAACAGAAAAGCAAACACTAAAATTTTTCATTTAGGTACAATAATTAGTGTGATGTCGCAGCTTTGCTTTGCGCGATTTTAAATAAAAAATCTACACTAATTATTATAAAGAGGAGAGATTTGTATTTGTGTATGTGTGTGTGTCGTATGTTTGTAATGAATAAAATCAAAAACTGATGGCCCGATTTCAAAAATTCTTTTACCATTAGAAAGCTACATTCACCCTGAGTAACAAAGGCTACTTCTGATCCCGATATTCCCATGGGATCGGGACTTAAGCGGGTGAAACCGCGGGACGCAGCGAGTAGTAAATAAAGGGGTGACCCGGTATAGTTACATTATGAAACATTCATAACATACATTTTGCATTAATTATTTCAAATTTCAACCCAAGCACGCATTTCCAATAATTGGTTACGATCCTTTGATCGATGAACAAACAAAGACACAGTTATTTGGACACAATGAAAAATAATTAAAATGAAACTCAATATTTAAAGATCCTCACCTATGGATGGAAGTACCAACATACGCGTTCAACTGCCATAATTGCTTATCAACTGTAAAATTAACGATCACAATGAAAATTGTAAAATTTAATGATGCAACTGAAATCAATCCCTTCTTCCGGCAATGCTTTTAATGATTGCACTGTAGGTACTAGGTACCTTCTCACACTCCAATGGGATAAAAACTAAAAGGTCAAAACAGCCGGCGCTACTTTGGAATGATCTCAAGTTTCTGTCAACTTCATAGTTTTTTCGTAACCAAACTAAGTGAATTTTAGATAAATTTACAAATCATTTTAGCATCTTTGGGGAATACATAATTTGTTATGTTTTTGCAATCCACACCTATACAAAGCTTCATTTTGTAAAATTATCTTAAAATAACTTAGTTTGTTTACGAAAAAACTATGAAGTTTGAAAAATATTAGGAATCATCAAACAGTAGCGCCATCTGAAGTGAGCAAATGGCAGTTTTCCACCTCATTGTTTTTATCAGGAAAAAACAGCAATAACTAATTCACAAAGAAAGCAATAAAAGCTTGACAAACTCGAATATTCTTTTTCCACAAAGTCTAACATCTCAAAACAGCCTTTACTTCGAAATAGGGATGATGTTACGCATATTTTGGGGCTACTCGTACATACCAATTTGTATGAGAATGATTCCAGCTTTATGGCGCAATATACTGACCACATGAGCGTCGTAAATTTTATACATATTTTGTTGCAGTTGTGAATATTGGAGGAATCTAAAACCGAACGATCAAATATCGTATGATATTTTGATGAAACATTACTATCGAACGGATACATATTATGCGAGCCAGCGCTTAAATCGCAAAACAAGGGTTTTTTATATTGGTAGGTATATTTGACTATCTAAACATATAAATTTAAAGTCCTGACTGATTCACTGACCCAACATATACATATGTATATCAACGCATAGGCTAAACCGATGGTCCTAGAGACATGGAATTTGGAGGGTGTTCTTTTTATTTTTTAATTTTTATTTATTTATTCCAAAGAATCAACAGCACTTAATATTTGTTTAAAAGAGCTCTTAGAAAAAACAGACTGCCAATAACAGATTCCTACTTTTTAAAAAGATGATAGGTAGGTAATATGAGATATGATATGAAGATATGTGCTATGATATGATATATGTATGATATGTGCTTTGTGATATGTAGGTATCCACTAGGAAATGGTTAGCGAGATCGGTGCTTACGCTAGTAAAACCGCGGGACACTGCGGAAAAAGAGAAAAAAGTAGTTTTAGTATACCTACAAAAGGATGCTAAATACTCTAAGCTGTAGTATGCTTGAAAATGTATTAAGTAAATAAATAAATATTGCACGACGTTACACACAGCGCAATCTAGCCCCAAACTAAGCACTAGGCTTGTACTATGGGTACTAGACAACGTATATAGATATACTACATATTATACTTTTTTTTGTATTGGACTTTGGGTTTTGTTTGTACGTTAACTAATAGTCTGAATAAAAACTAGGCTATCTGAATTATGATATCTTATGAATAAGCTAATTTCGTATTAAGATGTTTAATTATTATTTGGTAGATAGGAGTAACCTAACTTGATTTGGGTGAAATTTCACCTTAGCTTTGGAACAATAGATAAATGCTTTCATCCAATTGAAGAAATTGACAAACCAATATCTATTATGTATATTTTTTTAGAAACACATATTTAGTAGCACGACCAGCAAGTATCGAATTTCCGAGCCAGAAGCATCGGATTGTAAGTCAAAGTTAGTGTAACCCTCCAATACCAAACAAAACTATGGTTTGACAAGGGCAAAGGTAGATTGGTAAACCGCCTGAAATAAGAATTAGTAGGTATTAGTTTTGTTATCTAAAGTTGTAAAGCTCGAGTGAAACGCCGCGATCATGGATAAAGGTACGACTAGGTATTGTCGATAAAAAGTTTTATTAGCGAAAAGGACGAACCTGAAAAGGACACAGGGGCTTGACCTGCTAAATGTAACGTCTGAAGGTGAAGGGCTCTTTACGTTTTTTTAACGTTTCTGATACGTTTTTGATATAATACTCTAGGACGGTCTTTAGATTTGAATGTTTTAGTCATCATCATCATCTCATCATCTGAGCGATGTTCCCGGTTGCATCCCTCTCGAGAGCCCGGGGTCGGCTTTCCTACTTTTCCGTCTCCACTTCGCACGATCTTCGGCATCCCGCGTAGTGAGGCCGTTTTAGTACTTATTTGTATATCTAGTAGAGTCGCCACCAAAAGTCGCGTTCAGTTTTTCTACATTTTCATTTTTAGAATACCCGTCTTGTTTTGACAACCCAAGAATTTATGATGCATAGCGGTTTTGAAAATCTGAATGTAGTCATCGAGTTTTGATAATGACTATTAACTTACGCCCACTGTTATTTGTAACTAAGAGACTTCACCCACATACTTAGGCAACTACTATCCCAAAACATTAGAAAATAACCTAAGGCACGGTTCAAACTTGAGATTTTAACATTCAATAATTTATTTTTGAATTATTGAATGTTAAAGATAGTTTATTTAAGATAAAGATCATTTATTTCTCATGTTCTCGTATAAGATAATTTTATGGTTTCCTTTTTTTTAGAATAAAACTCTTCAACCACAAGTTAATTACACATATTTATCTAAATTTCAGTTTGCAATGAGGCCTTACTCTCAGCTCTATGAAGTTTGAGCTAACTCTTCATCTTCATCTTAGATGTGTGTTCATTGATTTAAAACAATTTTAAAAATAAATAAATACATCCAAAACAACTAAAATCGCTTAGATTTTTGGTAATAATAAGTAAATAAGTAAATTACATCGGTCCAGTAGTTTCAGAGATTACCCCCAATATACATAGATACAAACCAACGTTACCTCTTTATAATGTTAGATAGAAGTATAGATTACCGTAATGTTTGAATTGTATAGTGGACAACCCAAAACAATTCAAATGCCGGACCTAATCATCCCTGCTCTGAAAGTAAAGCCCATGAACAGCGTATTATAGGCTATATATGTAATGTACTCGTAGGTACCTACCAATGTACAACATTGTACAACTACCCGTGCAAGTGCTGTGTCACAAATCATTTAGTTCACCACCAATGACATAATTCCTGATATAATGCGTGGCACAAGTAGTATAGTTCCGAGTATATACACGTCACTCGAACATTATTCCTGTAGTTACGTTGTTTTTCTACTATGTCGTCGTCGGCGAGTGAGTGAGCCAAGAATGTAATCCGTTTAATGGAATCGTAAGCGATGTATCAACACGCACAACACACAGATTTTTATTTGTTTGTTTGTGCAAATAACTTTTGCATTTGGGACTGTAACAATGCTTGGAGGAGTAAACCGTTGGCCGTATTGTAACAACCTCGTAACAACTTTGTAGATAACCATCTAGTCTAGACTGTAAATATTTTAGAAACTAGAATAGGTGTCCAATAAAACTTTTCCTCTTATCTCGTTTTATTGAAACCTTGCATCAAAATTTCAGAGTAGGTTTAGCGATTGAGGTTATTGACGTCTCTATTCTTCTACATATTAAGTCTTTCTTATACGTTACTTCTGCTCTCTCGTGATATGGATGATTCTTAGTAATTACTTGGGTAAGTAATGTGTTTGTCCCGTTTTCTATGACGTGGAAAACCACACACAAGGGCGAGACAGGGACATTACAGTTGTATCTCTATCCTTCAATTATATACGGAAAATCGGTCTTATTAAGTAAGGTATTTAATACAAATATCAGTCGCGGCAATAGCAACTGTTGACAAAACAGTGATCGGCTTTGATGGCCGTATTTGGATCGACTGCATCAAAGCAATTTGTTTGACGTTGCGCAATAAATGTAAACATTGGATTAATCGGTGGTTGGATGGATAGATATCGATATGTTTTATAACAGTTACATTTCAAAAAGTTATGTTGTTTTAACCTCTTACTTATAAACGATGACTAAGTTTATGTGGCGTTTGTCTTTTACTAAGGCATGACATTTCAAAGTTAAAACAGATAGTGACAAACGTTACATAAACTTAGTCATCGTTTATACGTAAGGGGGTTAGTGTTTTATAAACGCTATCTTAGCATAGTAGTTAGTATTGGTCGTGTAGCCTCGGCATAGAATAGGGCTTCCTCATCACTTCCCGTGGGTGTCGTAAAAGGCGACTAAGAGATCTGAGGGAGACTAACAAACCTTAAGTTCTCTCTGGTGGATAAACTGCTTGGTCGCTAGGAGTGTTGGTGTCAAGCAGGCGGCCAGCCGTAAAAATATTGCCAAATCTATTTGCAGAAGGTATGGTCAATAAAGACTTACCTACTGCGCCGACCCCAAACTAATTTGGGGTTAAGCGGACCCCGGGCTCCCGAGAAGGATACAACCGGGAACATCGCACGAATGAGAAGGAGAAGCATTGTAGTAATGTTAAAAATCAATCAATGAACCTAGAGTACGTACGGTGGTTACGTAGGTACCGAGGTGAGTAATTGTGGTAAATACGTGGACGTGCATTTGACGTAAGACATACGTAAATGCTAACTATTTATACCTTAAATTCCATGAAATGTATACGAGTACTAATGGTGTCTTACATGACGTTGCTTGGAGTTTAGGTACCTAACTACGAGGATGTTGTACAACAAGATGGAGAATTCTCACATACTAACATGTCATTTTTAAAGACTATCTACCTACTCGTCATATTTCTTTCATCTGCACGTCAATTAACAGAACTGTAGGTAGAGTAGATATTCTACACTCGCGAGTTTTACACGCACTGGCGCGTGTCTTTGGTTCCGCTTTATAAATTTCAAGATTTATTTTAGTGAATAATGTAATAATAATTTAGTGAATGTGCATTTTCAAAACAATAAATCTCGACGGGACTGAAGCTTGCTTCTTCGGTTCTCCCTGTAAAGATCTCATCTTTATATTTCTCATCTGACCCGGCAAACGTTGTTTTGCCTTATAAATTTATAGATAGTAGCCGTTTCTCAGACCTACTGAATACGCATACAAAATTTGGTAAAAATTGGTCGCGCCGTTTCGGAGGAGTACGGTAACTAACATTGTGACATGGAAATTTTATATATTAGATTCAGTAGGTCTGAGAATCGGCTACTATCTATAATTTATAAGACAAAACAACGTTTGCCGGGTCAGCTAGTAGTACTATAAAGATACACGGATACTTTGTACATTTGGGGGTCCAAATGTACAAAGCTGGCCGCGTAGGCAAGCTATTATATCATCTGATAGGTAAAATCAGAACAATTCATCAGAATTTACGATTATTCATGACAATGAGTATCGTAAGTCGAAAGCACCATCTTGGGAAATGCATTTTTCTTTTCAAATATTCGCAGTAAGTAATCAAAACTTTGAGTGCAGGCGTTCTTACTTAAAACTAATCAGATCTTTTATGCTTGAAGTCATAGAAGCTTCAGTTGTTAAGAGCGTCTGACTATAGACACTTCGTCTTCAGTTGTGGCGCGTTTCCCGATTAGTACAAACAAAAACAACGATATAAAGTTGTCGTAACTCGCACTCGTACAATGGCTCAGTTACTCGTAAAATAGTGTTTTATTGTGGAATAAACACGGTAGTAGAATGCCATTGACGCGGACCCGACCTTCCGTTGTGATGGCTACTTTTATGTGGGTACACCGGGCGCTTCGGTTTATTGAAACAGAAAAATGTTTGCGTTAATTTACGTTTCAAATACAGCGTCTTGCAAGTTTCGAAGGTTATCGTTTATAATTTCCGCCGACTGAAGAACAGTCAATTTGCTTTTGATGTCGATCGATATACTTTGATGTAACTTCCAATTGAGGCTATCTAAGGCTACCTAATTTGCAAAATACAGATCAGGAATAATTAAATTGCGCGCCGCGGTATTACCTGTGACCAAATTTTGGGTGATTTAAAGAGGCATGCGCATAAAGACTGTACACTTTTTGGTAAATAAATAATTATTATTATCTTAGGCTTACAATAATCCCTACGTTTTCTCAAGTTTAATCGTAATAGGATTACTAGTTATAACGTCATGAAATATGAAGTAAACACACTGTAACATTTTAAAATATAATTTAATACTTACTAGAGTCGTTTTAATAATATAATTCAATTGATTACACAATAGAAATTATGAAACAAATTAAATAAAATAACTTTACACATATATTTTTTTAAATTCATTTTGACTGTAACATTTTTAAATATAATTTAATACTAGAGGTGTTAATAATATAATTCAATTGATTACACAAAAGAAATGATGAAACAAATTAAAAGAATTAACTTTACACATATTTTGTTTTAAATTCGGTAAAGCTTCAATACGCCAATCAACATCTACAATTTTATCCCTCTAGTCAATCACAAAACAAGAAAACAGAATTCCCCACAGCAATATCATGCCGAATGGAAACGCAAATAAAATGTAAAACAAATTTTGCTTTCGTATCCGGTATCAGCCAGCAAACATGTAGTATTTTTTACAAATAGTTAGTTTACCTACTGTGTAAAAAGTTACCAGAGAACCCATACGCAAACATTTGTCTATATTCTATAAATTGTACATTTAAAATTCGACTGACTTATACAGGGTGTTCCGAGGACTTCAAATTTTCGAAAAAGAAGTTCGAATTTCCAAAAGTAGTAGAACAAAAGTTGTTCGCCTAGACGTCTAGAATAACCCCCTTTCGGCTTAATACCCCCTTCTCGGAACACCATGTATATCAACACAGAGCCCAAACTTCTCTGGTCCTAGAGACTTGAAATTTGGAGAGGGTGTTCTTTGTGGTGTGTACGGATCGACTAAGAAAGGGATTTTGAAAAATCCGACGGGGTCGGGACTTACGCGGGTGAAACAGCGGGTCTCTGCTATTGTCAATATAAGCGTTACAAATGGAATGGTATTAAATATCAATCCTTTAGCATACAATGATTCATTAACGCTTTATTTATGACTAGCTGCATCCTGCGGTTTCACCCGCGTAAGTCTCGATCCCGTGGGAATATTGGGATCAAAAGTATGTTATTCAGAGTGAATGTAGATATCTAATAATGAAACAAGTTTTGAAATCGGTCCAGTAGTTTTTGAGGTAATTCATAACAAACATACAGACACACACACAAATACAATTTTTCTCTCTTTATACTCGTAATATTAGTGTAGATGTAGATATACTATAATAAATAAGTAAACTAGGTACTTGCCTAGTTTAAGCTTAAAATACTTAGTCTTAAAGAGCGTTAAAACTTTTACCCAGAGTTTTTGAATTATGCAAGTACTTACCTACATTGCCTTCTTTTGCAAACTAATTAGTTAATCTAAGCACTCACTTCGTGAAAAGTTCTTTTGAAAAATTTAGGTTTTGTTAGAAAATTTAGTACTAAGATAGCAGAAGTTGGCGTCTGTGTCAAAACGGTCCCGTAGACTCGCACATGGAGGAGTGACGAAGGACTAATAGGTTTTAGTACGTAAGACCGGCCAGGCTTATTATCTTTCTGGTTCACTGAGTAGATACCATGTACTTCGTTCCCCACTGGACAGGTGGAGAGGCGTTAAGGCTTTATCTCCGCAAACAAAAAAGAAAAGATATGATGAATAAGTCCTTTATTAGATACATTTAAACTTCAAAAATGAAAAACAGGGGAGTTATTATCCGTTTTCGTTGTCGTCGGTCCGTCTGCTTTTCAAAACGATTCAGTTGAGTCTTAACTCGACATATTATTTTTAAACATATTTTTTCTATCTTTATCCAAGGAGGAAACAGTCGACTGCGTTTGTAAAGTTTGTATGGAGAAAAAACTGTCCCCTTAAGAGGCTGAAAGTTCAGTAGATACCTATAAGCGTTTTTTTAGTTCCGTACCTCAAAAGGTAAAAAAAAGAAACCTTTACATGATGACTCGGCGGTGCGGTGTTGCGTCGCGACAACAACGGCCTTCGACGCGGCTTATCACTGCGCATTAAGTGAACTATTTTATCTTAGGTACTTATAATTCTTCTTACTCAGACCTTTTTTATTTTCTTTGAACGCATTATTCAGTTAAAAATCTCGAACAGGTACTCTGCGTATAAACAAGACAAAATTAAAAGCGAGCCTTGCATAAAAATCTAATAACTTACCTTAGCTGTGACGTAGTGTCTCTACTTTATTAAAGTTTTCATGCAAAGTGATAAAAATGACGGCAACGCCTTCATAAAAGCCAAAGCACCGTCTTTATTTTGTTGTAATTTTTAATGAAAATATTTTTTTATGAACGTTTATAAACAAAGGCCTGTAAGTGACGGGGTTCTCGTGAATTGAGTCGTGTTCCACTCGGTGGAACTTCATGGTTATGACGTCAATGCTTTGACACTTAATTAGAAGCGACAAAGAGAGAGCAATATGAGATAATAATTAAAAATTATATTATGTGTTTAACCATATTGTTGTAGCTACACAAACATAATAATTTCAAAGAGTTCACAAGTATTATCAAGAAAGTATAATGTGTAGTATATCCGTTGTATACTATTGATACTAGACCCATAGTATAAGCCCAGTGCTTAGTTTGCGGCTTCATTGCACTGTGTGGAACATCATGCAATATTTATATTTATTTATTTTAATTTAATATTTTGAATTACTAAGATAACTAACGCAGTGTACTACGTGGACGATTGGATGCGAACGCGATTGCGAAGCGATCCGATCCGGTGCGGTGCGGAAACAAGGAACAGTCGATAGCTATTGAAGTGTCCTACGTGACCAAATGCACGTAAAGTCCGCACCGCGCCGCACCGCGCCGCACCGCGCCGCACAGCGCCGCACCGCGCCGCACGTTTGCGCCCACACGCCTGCGTTTTTCCGTAGGTCTGAAACCGCAAAAAAATGCAACACATAGCTTTCTATACAAACCTACGCATTAGCTTTTTTTAAATAAATGATTTTGCTTATTGATACGCGGTTCTGCGTTTTCAGCTATTCGGAAACCGCTTGCGTTTAATCGTAGTGCGTCCTAAGCCTAATAACCACATCTTAGCAAATTATAATAAAGTTCCTACATTAGTTATGTCATGGATAGCTTACTTGTTAAATTTAGGTAAACATTTTATTTAAAGAACATTATGCAAGCAATACGATATAACGAGGCTTCCCTTTTGACAGTACATCAATCACATTTCGTCCAGCACTTGGCAACGGCTTACGTAAATATGATAATAAATGGATTTTAGTCCCTACCTCCAACTTCCTTTGTTTATTTTCAAACAAATAAATACGATGTTATGACTAAACTTTGCCAGAGTTGGAATATAATCAAAACGAATCAACGTAACGGTTATGACTAAGATATTGTTTACATATTTACTTACTTGTTTTATTAAATTTGGAAGTTCGATTATATTGAAATTTAGAACTAGGTACCTTACGTTGTTCTAATGCTATGGCTACATAGAGTCGCGAAGGTTCATATTGCGTTGTCGCGATAAAAACTTTTAGCATTATTAATAAACGTGGAGTAAGGTCGGAGTAGTGAGAACATGTCTTTTTCCGTGACAAGAACTTTCAAAGTTGACAGACAGAAACAAAAGGTGGTAAAAATATTCCCATCTTACTCCACGTTTATTAATAAGGCTATTTGTGTTTGATTTACGACGAAGTGCTTGAATCTAAAACATCGCGGTACGATGAATTCCTTGGTCACACGTGTGGCGACAATGCGAATCTTCGCGATAATGTAGCCACAGGGTATAAGTGAACGAGACGGAACGCGACATTAGCAACGCGAAGTGACAGGACGAAACGACGTAATGGCGGCTATACTTTGGCAGATTGGCAGACAGATTAGGCCACAATCACATACAACGACTATATGACATTATCGCGTCGCGGCACATCGCGTTGCGTTGTTGCGGTTGTCAATGTGCCTCAACCCTAATTAATAATAAATACTAATTCAACTATGAGAAGCTAAGCTAAGCGAACTAAGTTGAGTTGGCGGCTTACTTTCGGCCTTATCTTAGACATAAAATACAATAAAATAAATGAGTGTACTAGCAAACCCGAGACGTACAGTGCAGAGTTTCTTCACCGGTATATCTCGCAAACACGAATAGTTTGGAGTGTCTTCATACGAATGTCTAACTTTAGGCATAAAACGTCAATTTTACTGCTCTACTTCACATGACTAAACGTGACCAAACTTTTCATTTTATCTGGCTTCGATCGAACAAATAGAGGGAACACGGTTTGGAAGTATTATATTATTCTTGTTGTGACACAGTTTTAGAAATTGCTATTCGGGATTCAAAATAAAACTGTCCAAACAGATTTTATCTACTAAACCGGGGTCATTTTGTGGTTTTGTGGATAGTAGCACGACGTCCGTGTACAAAACTAATTATATTTTCTACTAGGTGTACTAAATTTTAGAAACCATTATGTTTGCGTTAACGTTACGTTATTTATCTACATTTCGACAACTTTATTTATCACCGCACGTGCATATATTGTGCTTCGGAATGTCCGTCTGATTCAATTTTATTAATGGACTTGGATGTTTGCCCCACTGAATACTGCGAGCGCCAGCCGTTCTCGTCGCGAGACATATCTCGTTACGGGATTCTATGACCGATTTCATTTCCTAAGCTCAGATGTTTAAGCCTATATTCGCTTGCACGCGTTGACAAAACTTACCATGAAACGTGGCGTTCGTCGTCGGCCCAGTGAGTAGGTTAGACGTGAAACTGCATTGAGTCAGAGTACGATCTAGATGTCAACAAGGCCACTTGCTCTCGCAAGCATTTACGATATTGCTCTTAGACTAATTTATTTTATTATCGACTTTGACGACCGTTGTTGATCTGCTTCTACGCTAAATAAGCGTACGTTATAGCTTTCGTTTGAGCTAAGCGATACGTTTTAATGGAATTAATTGTTGTTACAGAATGGCTCGGTAATGTGCTACGAAGAGGCGGCGCAGGCGTCGTGATGGCTGCTGTTAATTCGGTAAGATGTCCTAAACCTTAGCTTTCCATACAACGATTTTTAAATTTTTAGATCTTCTTTTTGTTTTTATTACTCAAGGTACTTTTAAATACTAGAAACATTTTAGAAGGACAAATTCATCATCAAAAATTGTCTTATGACAGGATTCGAACCCCGGAAAGCTAGGGGCACAGGTTCGAACCCTGTCATAGGAGAATGTTCGATGAAGCATTTTTTCTTGCAAAATATATCTTTTTATAAATAAATAAATTTCCTGAACAACACACAGCGCCATCTAGCTCCGTGGTAAGCGACTAAGCTTGTGTTACGGTGACTAGACAACGGATAGAATACTTATAAGTAATTATTTTTCTTTTGTAAATACATACATAATATTATACATAGTGGGCCACCCAGACCAGACACAAATATTTATTTTTTAAGATTAAATACTTGCACCCGGCGGGAATCGAACCCGCAACCTTCTGCATTGCAGTCGCGCTTTCGCACGACGCGCCACAGAGGTCGTCCGTTTTTAAATCCTTCTAACCTTATTTCCTAAATAGTCAAACAAATTGAACGGCTGCTCTTAACTTCTTAAAATAGAATATTAATTTTAATATTTTCATACGTCTATTACACCTTAGAATCCATTCGAAATCACTTCACTCGGAGGGGAACAGCCTCTTCAAATCCAAGCTTTACATTAATAGCGTATAATTCAATGTTATTACGAGGAGGTACCGTCGACTCATTAACAAGATTCAATCCCTAGCGAGAATTCGGCCCATTATATACTTCACTAATTGGCACTGCTAGTTCAGCAGTTCTTTCGCTCTCCTTAAATTATCTTCACGTTTCCACGGAAAGCACCGCAGGAATTTTGTCAACGTTTCATATTTAATTATTCTCGAAGAAACATTTAGACGGACAGGCTTAGATGAAAAAAATAAAAGTAGATACGGTATATTCTTACATTGCGTATTCGAAAAATGAGCTAGAAAATTATTGTATTTAAAAACATTTGTCTTTAAGAATGATCAGGCTTTGTAAATAAGCAAAAAGGCATTCTTATGGATTTCAAAAAGATAATCTCAGTGTGACAGCACGTACTCACGCGGCAACGGTTTGACATACGACTGAGGCTACTGCGTCAGCTAGACGCAGTTTTATCGTCTCATTTTCCGAGACTAGGTAACATATCTGCTGTTTTTTGTTTTCATCTATGCGGACAGGTAGGTATCGTTCCAAATATAAAAGCCCATCCTCTGTTTTATCTGCAATATATTTTTTCTCGGCCATAAGGCCTCGTTTAGAGCTTAACTGCCGGCTATTGAGGTACGTTACTGCCAGTTGGCTCATCACTGTTCTCTCGCAGGTATAAAGTGGCCAGGTAAACTAGACCTGCCCGCGTTAAATGGGGTCTACGTTTTAAGCAATTTTTGAGTATGTCGAAGGGGCGGAGGGTGTCAATACACGCTGGCGAGGTATAATACCGTTAGCTCCGGTCGGCGCGCCGTGGACGCCTTCCAAATCACATCGCATTTGAATAGCGAGTGCAGTTCAGCAATAGCCGGTTAATGACTTTTATCTATTTCTGAATATCTTTAGAGACGTGTTTTGAATTTCGCTTCCTTTTAAGAATATGGTATTATGGACATGATTTTGTGTTCGAGCTGTTCATTTATTAGTTGTATTCATATCGAATAATATTAAATTATGAAAGCAATAACTAACATTTTTTATTAATTCTATGTAGGTTGGTACTGTTTAAATTTATTAGGTAGGTACGTACCTACTTATATTATTTTTTAAACTAACACGATAGGTACACTACACATTAAATACATTTTACGTGTAATTTTTACTCTAAAATTGACTTATCTTGACGTTACAATAGTGGATTCTTCTTCTGTTTTCGCGATGTTGTATTGAAATTAAAGACATTTTTCGGTTTGAATCGCATGGTTTTTATTACTTTTAGCATTGTTACAACGCTCAACGTTTCGAGACCTTTCCAGGTCTCTTCTTCAGGATAGACTAAGATGTGATTTGTCATTCTAATGTATTAAAAAAGTTACAGTGAGACTACCGTCTTATTATTAAAAACTATTAAAATGTTATCAAAAACGTTCCTGTCTACGCAGGTTCCAAAATTGCAATGATTATTATTTACTTTATTGTTAAATTTTATTATTAAACTTTATTATTTAATTTTAACTCTATTACTTTTATTTACTTTATTATTATTTTACTTTATTATTTACATTTTATTTAGCCTATCATTACCAACTATGCACAAATCACCTTTCAACGATTAATTTATCACTACGTGACTTCGCAAACGCGCCCCTTCATGAGAAGAAGTCACAAGAAACTCCTGGGGGTTGTTTTATGGTGACTCATGCTTACATCAAATTTATTCTAATCAAAAGCTAATATAAAATACTATATTCTACAACCGGCAAAAGTGGCTGACAGTGTCCTGTTGTCTAGCAGCAGTTGTTGGCTGGGCCTGGGACTTAATCAAATGTAGTACTGGGTCCCAGACAGGCGGCACCTTCCAGCCATCTTCCCTATTGAAATTGTTGGGGTGTTTCTGAATTTCAATGGCTTCCCGAAGCATTCTAGGTACATACCGCTTCTCAGTGGCCAGTATCCGTGCCTGATCGAAGCGGAGGTAGTGGTTTGGCTTGTTCAGCATGTGTTCACTAACTGCAGACTTCAGAGACCGTCTGTGCTTCACATCAGCTATATGTTCCTTAATCCGAACGGCAACACTTTGTTGGGTTTGCCCTATGTAACTAGCGCCACACTCACAATCGATTTTGTAGATACCAGCATCCTCCAGGGGTATGTTACACTTGACAGGTCTTAATAATTGTTGGATCTTCTTGTGTGGCTTATAATATGTTTTAATTGAAGCTCGTCTCAAGATTCCTCCAATTTTGTCGGTGACCCCCTTGATGAATGGTAGGATAGCCGGGACTCTCTCGACCGTAGTTGGTTTTGGGCGGCTTCTGTGAACGTGGCGCGGCACTTGGAGGTTGTTGCGACGTAGGACTTGTTTCACGTGCTTGACCTCCTCTGCCAGGTGGGCCTCGTCACAGATGCCATGTGCTCTCTGCAACAAAGTTTTACCAACAGTAGCTAACTGTGAGGGATGGTGGTGCGAATGACCGTTCAGATACCTATCCGTATGTGTGGGTTTCCTAAAAACTGTGTGTCCCAGTGACCCGTCTGCACTTCGAAGGACTAGGGTGTCTAAGAAAGCTAATGATTTATTGTTTTCTAGTTCCATTGTGAATTTAATCTGGGGATTTATGGAAAAAAGCAAAAAGCAATGCTAAAAGTAATAAAAACCACGCGATTCAAACCGAAAAATGTCTTTAATTTCGTTACAATAGTGGTTACAAAACCTTGGTTTAGAGCAGAATCGATTACTTGAGATTAAATTTGTCTTTGCAGTAACAACAATGATAACAAAAAACGTCGTAGAGGTGCTACGACGATTTCGAAGGCTCGTAACTTAGCTACGAGCTACGAGTAGAGTGCCTACTGTACCTCGTAGCTACTCTGATTTCATAATTTAAACTATGAATAGACATTTTTAAATTAAACTAGTTAGGATAAATTAAATAAACTAATTTCAATCCATCCGAGAAAAGATTAAGCAGGAAAAGCCGCGGGGACCTTAAATTAAGTTAAGTTTTTTTTATTATTAAAAATATAGCACAGGCGAATTGTTGCATAGTCAACATCGTATACTAACATCGTCAACATCGTAAGTTGTAGTAGATGGTAAAAATACAAATGCAAAGATTCAGCGTGTGAGTCACCGACGCCAGTGGACTAACTGGTTAAGTCGTTACTCCCGGATTGAGTAAAGATGCGTTGTTGGTTCGAATCCCGCTCAGCGTCGGGCATGCGCTTTGTTTTTATAGATGTATCCTTTAAAATATTTATACATAAAAGAAAAACCTCAAACAAAGTACAAGCTATAAAACTAAACGTTACGTACTGGCCCATTAGGAGTTGTAATCACCGATTCCAGTTTTAAGTTAGTTTAAACATACTAACAGGAGACCCTTCAGACTCCTTTCTGAGCCTACTCATTACTCTCTTTTATTGCATTAGTTACCATTCGAGACGAATCAATGAACAAGGTTTTACGAACCGTTTTATTTAATACACGTCGAACAACGGTTTTCAACATACTTTCAAGTGTTTTTCTTTAGAAAAAACCGGCAAGTGCGAGTCGGAATCGGTTCCCTACCATTATCACATTTGGGTACGGAACCCTAAAATAAACACTAGGACCAAGCAAAATCCGTCTACGCAAAGACGACGTGTTTGTATTTATCTTTACCACTGACGCCGCTTTATCACTAGATGGGGCCAGTGGTATAAATAAATCGCGCTTACGTTGCGTATAACCGAAAAAAACATGTTTATTTTATGGGAGCCCACTTTAAATATTTGTTTTAATATTTGTCGTTATAGCGGCTACAGAAATATGTATACATCTTCTATGAAAATTTCATCTGTCTAGCTATTACGGCTTATGAGATCACAGCTTGGTGACAGACGGACAGACTGACGGATATCGAAGTCTCTGTAATAGGGTCCCGTTTTTACTCTTTGTGTACGAAATCCTAAAAAGGTAAGATAGCGCTTCACTCTAAAGTACCACCGTTAAATAGCTCAAACGCTTCGCATGATGAATTTTTCCTCGCTCTCTTTATATTAGTTATGCAATTTAATACGGGATCTTAAATAATTATGATTTTAACTATGCCCCGCTACGATGCCACGTGGGGATGCTTGCGTTGGATTTTTAGATTTATGGCTTTTATAAGCTTTTCAATTTACTTTTAGTTGTAGTATTAATTTAGTAGCCAAATATTTATTATAAGACAAATAAAACACTTATAAAATATGTAACACTTAACAACCAAAAATAACTAATATATATATATATATATTTCATTTAATAAATAATGTGTTAGGCATATTTTAACAGTTTAAATAGATATAATTTAAAAAAAAAACTTATTTTTTTATAGTGATAATTGAAAATAACTTATTATATTAGTTTTACTTTCTTGAAAGTTAAAAATTGAAAGCTTTACAAAGTAAAAACAAGAGTTACGAAATCAACGAAAAGCGTCCGCCGCCCGATAGACATTTCCGATTGCAAATTCAAATTCAAAAATACGTTTATTCAATAAGATATTTACATATGATCGATCGTTTTGAATCGTCGGTAACCTCCAAGGAGAAGAAAACACAAGAAACTAGCCTTATTAATAAAAGTGGAGTAAGATCGGAGTAATTTTAACACTTTTTGTTTCTGGCTGTCAACTTTGAAAGTTCTTTTCACGGATAAATACAACGCATGTTCTCACTACTCCGACCTTACTCCACGTTTATTAATAAGGCTAATAGGGGTTTTTATGTGTTTCATATTGTCACATATTTAGATCGGTGTGCAAGTTAAATCCACGAGTGAAACTACGGTCT
Source organism: Idaea biselata (assembly GCA_958496205.1). Taxonomy (NCBI): domain Eukaryota; kingdom Metazoa; phylum Arthropoda; class Insecta; order Lepidoptera; family Geometridae; genus Idaea; species Idaea biselata. Next base: position 8,870,336 of record OY292402.1, read on the forward strand.
GCAGCTAGTCAATACACCTACATATTAACCTACTTAGAATGTCATATAATTGTAAACTTATTCGTAACGGTGGGATGAAATTATACAGTTGAGTGGACCACCTGTCCTACTTCCTAGCATTATACTATATGAGGTCAGTTTCCCCAATACCGTAGTGGAGTTAATTTGCTCCATATCTGCCGTACCCATAGTATTAAATAAGATAACAATACCTCGTTAACTTGACTTGGTAGTTAAATATTAAACTCGCCAAGGTGTTAATGGAGTAATAATCATTTCACATCGCGACATTTCATGCAACGGGTACGACCATTATCCTCACATTTGCGAAATGAAATAGCTTTCAGGATACAGTTTTCCATTTCTTAATAGCGGATGTATGGCACTTACCATAGTTTAGCACTAAATGTCTAAGGTAAATGACCATTTGAGAAATTAGGTCAGATTTGTTTTAAGTTTCTAAATTGGGTCAGTTTTGTTTTGAAGATTTCTGGCTGATAAAATGTTAAGAGGTAGGTTGGCTAAAGGTAGAGCGAGCTAAAAACATAAGTAGACTTATTAATAAACGTGGAGTAAAGTCGGAGTAATTTTACCACTTTTAGTCTGACTGTTCTTGTCACGGAAAAGGACAAAGCATGTTCTCACTACTCCTAAATACATGCAATTTAAAGCATGTGTTATTTATTTGTGAAGTATCTACTGAGAAAAGGTTTTTGGGAATACCCACTGGAACGGAACTTACGCCTGAAACCGCTGAAAACACCTAGTTTCTACTAGTAATATAAAGACGAAAGATTTATTTGTTTGTTTGTAACGAATCTACTAGGCCTATTTAAAAAAATCTTTCACAAATAAAAAGCTACATTATCGAGGGGTAAGTTTTCATCCCGATATTATTACGGGTGAAACCGCAGGACACAGCTAATTATGTAAAAACTAGTAAAAACGGACGGTTTGTAAGTCCGTTCGTAAGATTCTTTCATAATCACATAAAAACTAACGTACCCGATTATAATGCAGAAATAGCAGTGTCTTTAAAGCGATAGTCCATCGCGAACTAAACTAAGTTAGTTTACTTTAGCATAGTCGAGTCAGTTTATCATATATGCGCGTCCACCGTAATCTAATGCCAGTTACGCTCTGAGTATAAGCATAAGTGACCAGCTAACTTGTATAAAAAACTGGAAAGCTAAGCTAAACTAAGTATAATTTTGTGGACGATGGACGGGGCGACCTTAAATTCTGTGCCATTTTGCATTACTATTTCCTGGAGGGTTACTGCGGTTCGTTTCGATACGACATCGATACTGTCATTCGATGATTTTACTGTCACATTCTGATAGTAGGGTAACAGTAGAACCATCGTTGTGACAGTATCGTTGTCGTATCGAAACGAGCCGAAGTAACCCTCCAGGGGATTATATAGGGCGTAAATAAAGTTTTACTCATATTACTTAGAACCGTTTAAAATGCTATGAGTTGACACGAAGACAACCCTTCCGTACAGTAAGTAACAAAAGTACTCATCGGGAAAATAAATGAGAGGTATTCTAATATTCTAGAGCTACAACGAATCCTTTTGTAATGGGGTACTAAAGAGCATTTTAGGGCTGAAGTGGACCCCGCCGGAAATTTAATCTGGGGTCCCTTTGTTGCTCGGAATTTTGTACTAGATGAATGTCTGAGTACGAACGAATATTTCAATTTAATTAAAAATACGACAAGCGTAATATTATTGTTTTCAGTCGATTACTGTTTTAAGGGCCATCTTGTTAATATGAACGGTGTTGTTGAATATTATTTAGATTTGGATTAATGAAACGTTTCTATAGTACCTATCTTTGTCTTAGAAACGTGTACAGCCTTAGATTTTTCTTCTGTTTTTGCGTTGTTGGATTTAAATTAAACTTATTTTTCAGTTTATTACTTTTAGCATTGTTTCAGCGCTCAACGTTTCCAGACCTTTACAGATCTCTTCTTCAGGTTTGATTGAGATGGGATTTATCACAGATAGAAACTGCCAAATAAATATTAAAAGTATCAAAACGTTCCTGTGTACGCAGACTCTTGATTGCAAAGACTATTGTTTATTATTAATTATGCACAAATCACCTTTACAAATGTGCTATGAAATTTGAAACTGTTCATGACATATTCTTATAATAATATAAAATTCTCGTGACTACTACCCTAAAAATGTTAGTTCACCGATAACATTTTTAGGGTAGTAGTAGGTTACGGTAGGCTAGAACTAGTGTAAAGTTGTAAGTTTTTTTTGTATTTCGGGTCAGCTAGTATCATAAAAATTACTTGTAGTTTGTAGATAGTACAAAAAACTCAGAAAATACACAATTCACGTCGATAAAACATTTAAACAGGCATACTATAGGACAATACTTCGAGATAGATAATCATCTATACTAATATTATAAAGAGGTAACGTTGGAAACATGTATGTATGTATGTATATTGGGGGTAATCTCCGAAACTACTGGACCTATTTCAAAAATTCTTTCACCATTATAAAGCTACATTCACCCTGAGTAACATGGGCTACTTTTATCTCGATATTCTCACGGGATCGGGACTTACGCGGGTGAAACCGCGGGAATCTGTAATTTATATTATCAAAAGTTGGCAAGCAAAACACTGTCATAACTTCATAACCTTTATGATATTTTATTCTCATAATATTCATAAAATTATGAAGAAAAATTAACTTTGGCACTTCAATTAAATTAGCTACCTAGAACGAGGTGAGTAGCTTACGTAAGTAGTAGGTACCTACTAATATAATATAACGATTTGTTCTATCTGAAGAATTTTCATAACACAAATTAGCGTTTGCTTTCAGTGAAAACCAGTTCGACTAAATTAAATTCTGCTATCATGCTCATTATCATTTTGGCCGAGATTTCAAATACAAATAGGTAGGTACATGTCTAGTCTAGCTAGACTATTGTGTGGTGAAGGCTAGAAGTTAAATAAATATCGGGATCCTCAATATATTATGATGTTAACTGCGTGTAGACTAGAATATTGTTAGATGATTCCTAATAATCTGTGGTTATTAGGAATTATTATTACGATCGTGATCGCAATGCCGATTACGATGTTTAGATTTTGAGAGTCTAGGTTATGCCTATTTTATTTAATAATTTTATACAGCGTAACTTAACGTAAGATAACTAGGGTATACCCCTAGTTATTATACTTTAGGCACGGTTTCTGAAAAAAAAATATTGTTTTTGAAAAAAAATTAGGCGGGATTCATACCCGCTAATACTGGTAATCCGAACTTGTTCGTTAGACCACTCTGTGAATTAAACCTGCTTAAATTTAAAAAAAAGCATATCTTATTCCGCCGGGAACGATTTTTAGAAGCATGTCTTAAAACAATAGATAAGTACAACAGTATCCGATTTATAATATTTCAAAATACGGTTTAGTTAGTTCAAATATTGTGAAGTCAAAGTAGCTAATCATATAAGGAGAATTATATTAGGTATTTTGATTCAGTCATGCCTTGAATTTACTGGAGCGACGTAAACATGCCCCAGAGACTGCGGTTAAAAAGATAAAATGCGTTATATCGCGACGTCATCTTCAATGAACGTAATTTTAGCAGATTGGCCAATACACTGTAGATAATACAAGCCTGGCGTCCCTGCGGGCTTAAAACGCGCTATCTTTCCCAAATGCTGTAAATTTGGATATCCTATCTTTTGACACAAGATACTTAATGGTTGGTTACACATCCCGTTCCTACTCTGGATGGCATTCAATTTTAAATGTTGCGTAAATACATTTGCAAAGGCAAGTAGCATTTTACTTTTCCTTTTAAGGATTTCGTACCCAAAGGGTAAAAACAGGGCCCTATTTCTGAGACTCCGCTGTCTGTCTGTCTGTCTGTCTGTCCGTCCGTCTGTCACTAGGCTGAACCATGAACCGTGATAGCTAGAGAGTTAAAAATTTTCAGAGATGATGCATTTCTGAAAACATTATACCTAACAATAAATACTAATAACAAAGCAAAACAATCTTATAATTTTTTATGGAAAATACACTTGGGTTGGGTTCCATCCTACATGGTCTACATATATTTCTTAATCGTTTTGGGTGTCACTGTGTGTATTTTTAAAGAATTTCAATATCGTGGTCACTCTCAAACAATATTTCTCAACAATATCTCAAACAAACACCGTCAGCAATGTCTTACAAAACTGTCTTCATTCTTTGCAATTCAACTATAAACCGGAGCAATTGTCAATTCAGCAACTTGGACAGATAGGAAAGTCCAAGTTGACATTAGACGTTTATGGCTTTGTCCCATGTGACGAGATGCGACAAGGCGCGACGGGATGCACCAAACAGAACACCATATTGGAAGGACGCCAGCTATATGTCTCAGCGTCTCACGTATAACAGGATACCCACCTAGCTTATATACAGGTTATTCAGACAACTGAACAGACTCACTATTTTCTTTGACAGGAACTCTCAAAGGGATTTAATATTCAAGTGGTCTTTGGTATTATTGCTATCGAGTCTGGATTGGTTACCATTGAAAATGGTGGGCTGTGTTTGACAGACAGCATCCTAGTCTAGTATTAGGGACCAAACTGAATTTAACTTGGTAGTGAATTTGTGTCTCCTATAAAACTTGAAAGTAGGTAATCGTGATAACCATGCAAGCATTTGTTTGGAAGACTAACCTAACTAACATAACTTTACTGTACGATTGAGAAGCTCCCAAGCAAACTATATTACACCTCCTAATCTGTCGGTGCCACCCTAATAGATGCACGCTGCATGGCTGCCTGTTTTGTCTAATTCTAAGTAGAAAACATCCTTTTTTTCTGCTTCCAAGTTCCCCTGCTGGAGCATGCGACTATAGCATAGGACTGACACGATATTCTTCCATCTCGCTCTATCGCAGACAGTAAGCTTAAGCGCTTGCTTGATCTCCCTCCAGGAGAGGCCGATTGTGTGTCCTTCAGCTATCAACGACAAAGAAGAAGACTTTACTAACTGGTAACTTGGAAGATTAGGCAAATCTTCCAAGAAATACCTACCCACAAGTTACCAGTGTCATCATGTCCGTAAATTTTATTCAAATTAATTAATGCCATAGAATTTTCTGGTCAGTTTCCGCCAGTTGTTTTTGGACGGTTTGATTTTTTTACCAGAATCGCTAACGATAAAAGAATCCGACGTTGAGCCTTTCCTCTAATGGAGTTCAGCTTGAATTTTGTCATTAGTATTTGAATTTTACATTGGATTCAGCAAGTACCTAATGTAAAGAGTTTCTATGTAAAACTAGGGATCTTTCTTTCTTGAAACAATTTTTAGGAAAAGTACATCCTCAAAAATTGCATCACGTTGAGATTTAAACGGCCACCGGCCACCGCTCACAGCCAGTAGGTACTTCTAAATGTATCGTCTCTGCTTTTCTCTGTTTTGATAAAAAATGAAAAAAAGTATTTTCGGTACTTACATAGATACTCCAATATCTAATTAACAATTTGTTAGATAAATGGTTAGTTAATTTCAGAATGGGTACTTTGAAACCTGAAAAAGCCTTTCGGTATTTAGTTACCTGTTTTTAGGTAAGAAAACTAATTAAAATGAAGGGTCGTAGAAGATTTTAGATAGCTAGTTTATTTTAGCATTATGATTTTGAGGTAGGTAGGTCTCTAACAATTTTATTTTTGTAGGTACCTAATAAAATTGTTATCCGAAAAATTTTAATATACAATCGTATATTTACATTATTCTTTGGAATTAAGGTAATCACTTTAATTCCAAAAGTTTGTTTGTTTATATATTTGTTTGTTCCCTTCACGATCAGCTCAACCAGCTAGTTGAAAATAATTAACAAAAATAATTAGATACAAACGTACATTTATTTAGCATCTAACCTAGCGTGAAACTAATTACAGAACTTTTAAAGTAAATCGAAACGTTGCGAAGCGTCTAGATTTCAATGAGGTTGGCGTAAATTACACAGAAATTCCGATACAAACGAAACAAACCGATAACGCTCTGAACTCTGTGAAACATAGCCAGTTCTAGTCTTAGATGGAAACAAATATAGTAGATACAGTATATTCTAACATTGCGTATTCGAAAAATGATCTATAAACACCTACATGCATTTTTATAAAATTGTTGTATTTAAATAATTGTATTTGTAGTATAGTATTTGAGTCGTTGTAGATCTCAAATAGTTGAACTAAATGAAAAATGATCAAGGAAACCTAAAAATTATTTTAAAATACCTATTCGACGATACCCCACTCGACATAGTCAGTCAATTTTTCTTTTTTACAATATGGAGGCTGGTGGTCGCCATTTTGAATTTTACAGGATTAAGACGAATCGATTGACGTGTGAATCATCAAAATCGGTCCATCCGTTTGGCCTCTGGAGCGCCACATAGGAACAAACATACAAACAAACATACATACATAGACTGATAAACACATAACCCTTCTTTGCGTCGCGCAGTCGGGTAAAAAGGCATTCTTATGGATTTCAAAAAGGTAATCTCAGTGTGACAGCACGTGCTCACGCGGCAACGGTTCGACATACGACTGAGGCTAGTGCGTCAGCTAGACGCAGTTTTATCGTCTCATTTCATCATCCGAGACTAGGTAACGTATCTGCTGTTTTTTGTTTTCATCTAAGGTTCTAGTAAATAAAGTACGTCCCGTACATTGTACAACTATACATTCTTAAAGTTTACCGGTAAATATACGTGCAGTAACAGTAACATACAGATATATTTCATGTCTCGTATTTTGCCGCTGGACAACTTCCTGTTGACAACGGATAGTATCAAAACAACTAAGACATAAACCGTTTTGTCGTTGGGTTTTCTTTTTAACCGATTTGAAAAAAAAACACATGATTCTCAATTTGTCGCTATGGGTTTTGTGTCTTTTAACTCAATGTTTTGTTCGATTAATAGTTTAAAAAACGGGGCAAGTGCGACACTCGCGCACAAAGGGTTCCGTACCACTATCACAATTGGATACGGAACCCTAAAATGGTTTACAACAACCAATTTTTAAATTTTATAGGAAAATATGAAATATTAATCTTCGATTCTACTCCCATCAAACGACCGAATCACTCAATAAAAAAAAAATTCTTGGCACAAAGAAAATCTGAAACTTATAAGAAACTCTTTGGTAAGTAAGGCAGACTGGTATATTTGACAGATAGGGCAGCCATTTTGAATTCCATGACCAACTCGATTTGTCCTGACCAATCAGAAGCGACCTCACATTGAACTAAACTCCTTGTTATTTTTGAAACACGTTTGTTGTATGGGAGCCCCTTTTAAATAATTGTTTTATTTTGTTTTTAGTATTTGTTGTTGTAGCGGCAACCGAAATACATCTTCTGTGAAAATTTCAACCTTCTAGCTATTACGGTTCATGAGATACAGCCTGGTGACAGACGGACAGACGGACAGACGGACGGACGGACGGACGGACGGACGGACGGACGGACGGACGGACGGACGGACGGACGGACAGACAGACAGACAGACAGACAGACAGCGAAGTCTCAGTAATAGGGTCCCGTTTTTACCTTAAGGTACGGAACCCTAAAAAAGAAGACAGAAAACTAAGAATCGAATGATTAAAAAAAACGTATTTTGTTTTATTTTTCATTCCTCTTTTGTGGTGAGAACGCGGGTTTAGAGAGCGTTGCGAGGTGTTTTAAGTTCTAGGTAAACTGTGTATTTTTTTCTGTCTCCTTTATTCCTAGTGCCCTATTAATCTAGGAATGTAATTATTTGCTTCATGGTTCACGACAAATATTCTACAACTGAGGTAAAAGAAAATGCTTATTGCAACTGAGGCAAAATAAGTGGGCATAAAAACTAAAGTGTGTTTATTTCAATTCGTTTTAAAAACAACATGGGTTGGGATGGGTAGTTTGTTCATGTCATAATTAGTCTGTCGCTATGGAGTTTAGTATCTAAAGAATCTAACGATTAACAACTTACGCCCACATAGGTTTACAACTTGTTTTAAAATGTGACAGAAAAGAACTCGACGTTTTCTTATTAGATTTAAGTCTTGTTCTACAATGATCATGATATAAAAATAGTTCTGTATATTGTGGCAACAGCACACTTTTCTTGCACTAAATTTTGCCGCTCCAATTCCACAGAACTGAGGAAGGAAGTGGTAACCGTTTCCACATTTAATAACAGATGTGTACAAACAAAACGCTGACATACAACTGTACGATTGACGATGCCGTGTCACATACGTGATGCGGTCCCAAGACGTAGTCACGTATCCGAAACGAGGCGCCAAGATCAGCCATTAATAATACATCGCAGTTCCGGACAAATGCCAGTTACTCAGTTATTCAGTCTTAATTCTAGACTGTTCTAAACTGGATGTAGGAAATATTAACCTTTACTACTTACTTATAAACGTTGATTAACAGACGACTAAGTTATGTCACGTTTGTCTCTCTCTGTCAAGTTTGAAACTTTATGGCACAGTAAGTATTTAATAAGACAAACGACACATAGTGGTACTCAGGCAGCGTTTATAAGTAAGTGGGTTGGAATTTGTACTTACCGCTACTGTGCATTGATTGCAAAAGCCATTATTATGATCACCAAATAATCTTTCTTAAAAATAAATGATATCGCCTTTGTAACTCTATCGAGGAAAATGATATGTACACAACACTTTTGGACCAAATCTTTCAGACTTCCTATCCTTCGGTAGTAGGATGTGATACGCAGCCGTTGAAGCCTTCCACCAAGCGATAACATCTTCAGCACGTACACGTCCCAGGTAGGACAACGACGCAAGCAATTTGAATCCCAAAATTCAGCAGCGTACCTACATGTAACTGAAGGTGACAAGCAGAGCTACGCTTATTTAGATAATAGTGATAGATTTACATAACAATAGCACAGATGGACTTGTGACTCCCTGCCGACAATATACAGTTTTATCCAGTAAGTCCTAGGTAACCACACACCCAACGCCTTATTTATATAGGTTGATATCTATAGGTTCTGTAATCCTACTCGCGCATTGAACCTTCACGGGTCTTCTTAGTCACGCCCTGATTCTCTTGAAGGGTCTGAAAGCAATAGGACCGCAAAAAAATGTTACTTTACCAAAATTTTAGCCAATATCCATGCAATTAGCTAAGTTAGTTATTAGATAACTACATGCGCCGTCATAATTAATAAGATAAGATGAGCTTTCTATGATCTTAAATAAAAGGGGAAGGATTTTCGGCCTGATATAAATTTTGTTTGTATCAGAGTTTGGGTTTCGCATCGCAGCACGAACCGACAGAATAAACACCATTATTTATTATTTGACAAATCTTGTACTTAATTAAACATGATCCCATTTTCAGAGTTTCATAAACAACCCTTATAGCCAGATTGTTTGTCTGTCCATAAATCCGTGGGGTGTAACACAGAGTCATCAGTATACTATCAAATAAAAATCATAAAAAATGTAACCATAACTATAATCATCGAGGAGTTTTCTGATGAGAAGGTAGATTTAGGTGCTTCATTAATCTGTACCCAGTTCTTTAAGAGCCAATTCTATTGAGAGAAGTCCATAAAGTAGTAATTTACTGCATTCTGGGATGCTATTCTACTCATCTTTCTGAAGTCACCCATCAGACCATCACCAAGATTTTATGGAACAAACTCGGGACCTTCCTAATAAAAAAATATCGCAATCGGACTTCATATGCCGGAGTACGGCGCGGGCGTGGACATATTCATACATATACACAAACAATATACGGGTCGAATTGAGAACCTCCTCCTATTTTTGAAGTCGGTTAAAAATTACAAATGGTAGGTACCTAATAATAAAATAAAAAAAGATTTTTATACGACACGTAATGAAGCTATTTTGTGGTCCTCTTTCTCATTAGTTGTAGAAAAACCAATTTTTCGTTTTCAAAAGTTAAATCGGTATTTTTTGTCAGATTGACATGTCCCACCCTATCAGCTCATTTTTAACGCAGCCTAGGGCTACTTCAAACACCGAACTCGAACCATGAAAAAGCCGTACAGTTTTCGTTTCTCGATCATTATGTTCTATCTATTTGATGACTATTACTTTTAAAAAGTAATATAGACTATTGGATAGAAACTTGATTTAAACCTTAACATTGCTATTATAAAATGAGTTTTAAGGCCAGACCTGGTTTAAACCATGATTAAGACATAGTAAAGCATAGTTTAAACCAGGGTCTGGCACTTAAAACTGATTTTATAATAGCATGGCAAAGGTTCCTCTAAATAAAATAAATTATAAATAGTATCGATTGCCCTTAAATTATAAAGGGCAATTGATACTATTTACGGACGCTAAGAAAACTTAAACGGAAAAGAAAATCGTATTAACGACCAAAATGAGACTAATAAATCATTTTGCCGATTATCACTGCTACTTTGATAATGACTCTAATAATTCACGTTCTCCATTCAGCTCTATTAATTTCCAGTAACAGACAAAGTTCATATAATCAAGATAAATTACTTCCTAATTGAAACCGACTGAATGGTATCAAAATTCAAAGTTTACTTTTGAGTTTTCTTCGATATCTGACAAACGTAGGAAATTACACTCCCTGGAAATGTATCAGTAACATATCGAACGTAAAATAGAAAGATTTAGGTACTGCATGTTGCTTTAGCGGAAGTAGGAAAACTTACTTACCTTATAACTTACTAGCTTCTGCTCGGATAGGATTAGGATTATCCTGATTATTGTATGTGTGTAACAATTTTTATGTCTATCGATTAAGAGAATAAAAAGTTTCATACCAAATTGAAATTAGGGGTGGTATTTCGAAAAACCTTTTTAAATGTGAATGCATTCACATTCACACAAAGAACTCACACTCTCTGAATGTCATGTCTCTAGGACCAGCGGTTTAGGTGTGCGTTAATATAGGTATAATTTAATCAGTTAGTCAGTCAGGACATCGAATTTTATAATTATGTATAGATAAAATACTAGCTGCACTTTTTCGTGTGCCTTTTACCCGATTTAGACCCGATCCCATGGGAACATCGGGATAATAAGTTTAGTATGCCTATAGGCTAATTTAGTGCTCAAGCTTAACACCAAGTTCAGTTCCTCCGTGAAAATTAGTCTATAGTTATGTACACGTGACCCGTGCTGGAGGATCGATCATTTGGTGAACTTTTGATTCACCACCCACCGGTTTAAGTAGTTACCTATACTAATTACTAATAGGTAATATTATAAAGAGGTTACGTTGGTAACATTTATGTATGTATGTAGGTATGTATGTATTATCCGGTTAATCTCAGAAACTACTGGACCGATTTCAAAAATTCTTTCACCAATGGAAAGCTACATTATCGAGGAGTAACATAAGCATCAATGGAAAGCTACAATATCGAGGAGTAACATACTTTACTTACTTATTCTAATGGTGAAAGATTTTTTGAAATCGGTCCAGTAGTTTCGGAGATTACCCCCAATATACATACATACATACTTGTTACCAACGTTACCTCTTTATAATATTAGTATAGATTTCCACGGAATCGGGACCTACGCTGGTTTTTTTTTTAATAAATTCTGTACATATCTATCTAAACTGCTTCCTAACTTTAAACTCGTATTACAACACAATGTTCGCAACTTTGATGCGAGCTCAAGTAGGGTGTGTAAGTAGGTAGGTATGGTTATAATAATATACTTTCGCGGGCAGTTCTTACAAACTTATCATATAAAGGAATAGAGATGTCGCCCGATATTTCGGCGATAACAAGCAAAGTTTAGTTCGAGTGTTACTGACTTTTGAATGATGTTTTTTCTCGTAGCTGGGTGGGATTGAAGAAACCAGGCAATTTCTGTAATAGGTACGCACACAATCTCATTTTTTTTGTTTTAAAATTGAAAGCTCTGTTGGATGAATATTTTAGAAAATGGTATTAAAAGCATTTTATGGTTTTATGACCACAATGAGAATTAACCACATCTACAAATGCTACTTCTATAAATAAGGGTTTCTTCATTTAACCTTTTCTAGAAGCCTTGACTGCGAAATTACCTACTAAGTCCACTGCCAAAGAGAAATGTCTCTTTCATAGTGCGTTTCATCTTTAAATTTCTATGATGTTATGTTGGTACCAAAACAAAAAAGTCTTTCCTTAATATCTTGAATGTGCTATACCCTAAACCTTGAATACAGGAAGATTCGTTCATTCATTCTTCATATACAAATCTCCCTTAATTCGAGGTAGCACATGATTTTTTTTTGTATTTTGCACTTGTTGTTTTGCTACCAACATGACGACATAGGAATTTAAAGATGAAACGCACTCTACCTATGACTGTGAGACGCATATTGTATTAGAGCATTATAATAAATATTTGTAATAGTCCGATCCCTATCTTTTAATTACGCGCCCACATCCTGAGAACCGTAAAATATATCTATTGTTTTTCTATTGACTCTTTTGCGGTCTGAAAAACGATCGTTGTATGTTTTTTCAAAGGGCATAAATAGTTATCCCATCAAAAACATGCTTGTAAAAAAGCAAGTCTCGCAACTCACTTCTTCTACCGTAAAAAGTTAGAAGATCCATGTATGTTATTCCAAGTCGGGGACCTTCTGTACGTACCTAATTAGCTAATCTGACAACATCTTATAGAGACCATAATAACAATATTTAAAATAAGTTATGTTTTAAGTAAATAGATTAACTTGGAAATAGAATACCAGTCAATCAATTTTATATTAAGAGGATAGTCTCCATTCTCTTTCTCCATACAAACGTAGTTTACATTTTCCTCCCTGGATAAAGACATTAGAGCAAATATGTTTATGCCATAAAACCTATATCTGTCATGACTATGCATCTACCTTTTTTTTATTTTCTAATTAAAATAATAATAAAAAATAATAAAATCAAAAAAATAAAAAGGTAGATGCATAGTCATACATGACAGATATAAGTTTTATGGCATAAACATATTTGCTCTAATGTCTTTATCCAGGGAGGAAAATGTAAACTACGTTTGTATGGGGAAAGAGAATGGAGACTATCCTCTTAATTAATACAGAATGTAGTCATCATCAAACCCAAAATTAAACAACGGATTTTTTTTCGATGATGTTGTTCATAATTTTATTAGTCAATAAAGTTTGTTAACGTTTTAAGTCGTTAAGCCCTTCAATCATAAAATATTACTAATAAAAAATTACTTCAAAAGGTTAAAAATATTTACTTAGGTATCTGAATATAAGTATGACGTAGGTAATAATAAATGTAACAAATTTTCATACTAATTGAGAATTGGGAGTTACTAAAACCTGCTAAAAAATACCAAATTTACGAAAAACACTATATTCAGAAAATGTCGTTTGTTAAATTAAGCAATGTATTATAAGTGCTGCTTGCTAACTTATCAATAACGTTTATTTTAACGGAACATAATAATATGTTTTCGGAGTACAGGTAGGCATTTAGTTTAATCATTAGACCACTAAGAATCTCCAGCTCATTTTAACCGAATAAAAAAGTTCCTGTCTTTGATGAGTTAGTAATTTAAAAAGATCTATCAACGTCCTCTGTTTCAAAGGTTATGAAGACGATGAAATTCCAAATCAAAATAACTCCTAATTTGTTTATATCTAAGTGTTTTGGTGTCATGTTTTCGTGTCGACAAATAATGTTTAATTAAATTTGAAAATTAAGCCCGAAGCCGACGACACGGCTCCGTCAAATTGCGCTAGATTAATTTTGATTCATTTTGTGTAGCTTCCACCTGTTCTTAATTTGATTACGTTGAGTTTGCCCGATAAGTAGATAGATAGGTATCTCATTTCATTTTATCTCTAGACTCCAGATACTAATAATAAAGTACCTATTGTGTAAATAAACAATTGCGAGTTCGACTCGCGCACGAAGGGTTCTGTACCACAATCACAATTGGATACGGAGCCCTAAGATTACCACTGGACCAATCAATCCGTGAACGCACGAGTCTAACACTCTATCACTCGATGGCGCTAGTGGTAAAAATACGTTACGCTTACGTTGCGTTTTACCGTGAAAAGTCACGTTTGTTGTATAGGAGCCCTTAAATATTTGTTTTATTTTGTTTTTACACTGCGCTACAGAAAAACATCTCGGTGAAAATTTCAACTGTCTAGCTATTACGGTTCATGATATAAAGCCTGGTGACAGACGGACAGTCAGACAGACAGACAGCGGCGTCTCAGTAGGTAATAGGGTCCCGTTTTTACACTTTGGGTAGGTAACGAGCCCTAAAAACATCTATGCATAATTTAAACTAAACTAAAAAGCAACTAACCATAGTAGGTATTTGAAACCAATCAAGACTGTCTAACCATTTCCCCTTAATAGATACCGAGAAGGTACAGTTAGACGAACATTTGCAAAGCAACATGTGTAGTTATAGGAAGCCTACCAAAGCCTACATACGAATTGTTGGAATCTAGGCTTTGACCATCCAATCATGCTGATGACTGAGCGGACCAGACCACCAACTGGTCTGGTCTGTGATACTTTGGTATACCTACCGATGTGTAACCAAATGGTTCATGATTATTTGGAGAAATGCTTTTTTTTTGCTTTTTGATGTCCTGTTTTTATTGCAATTTTTTTAAAAAACATTTCTTAGTCAGCCATCTAAGTATAGGAAACACTTTATATTTAACGAGCTGCGTCCTGCGGTTTCACCCGCTTAAGTCCCGATCCCGGAATATCGGAATCAAATGTAGCCTATGTTACTCAGGGTGAATGTAGCTTTCTAATGGTGAATTTTTGAAATCGATCTAGTTTTTGAGTTTATTCATAACAAAGATACAGACGCACACACAAACAAACAAAAATTAAAAAAAAAATCCTCTTAATAATATTAGTGTAGACAAACAAAAATATATCTTGGCAAATGGTTTATTTTCATTGGTCGTTACACAAACTTTGATTAGTTCTTATTCCTATATAATCCCGTATATTCAGGGACTCCCCGAATACAGTAAATAACCGAGTTGTTTACTAATGAAAAAAAGTCATTGTTAGTTGAATTAAAGATGTAAAATTTTACAAGTCATCATTCTAAGTTTGTTAGATGGATAGATAAAGATATAACCCTTTATTATATAGGTACAGCAAACGTACATACACAATTAAAAAATAAATTTATTAGTATTGGTTTCAGAGACCAAAGGGCTGACGGCTACTTTGGCCAACGAATAGGTATTGCTATCTAAAGGGGCAATGCAGCGAGCCTTTTGGGTACTACCATGCCTAGGGACTCATTTTTTAATTTAAATTAATTTAGTGAATTAAGATGGTATACTGTTGGTCTATTTGTGTTAATTAAAAAATATTATTTTAAAGTGGTAGAATAGGCGACCTTTTACCTCTAAGTAGAAGCAGGAAGTTTGTCGCGGAAGTCGCGTCAGAAACTCCCGCATCAGGGGCAGCCTTCATGTTGATAAAGGCTACATCAGGCGTTCCCCAAGGTTCAATTTTAGGCCCGTTACTTTTTAATCTTTTTATAAATGATATTCAAACCTGTTTTAGGTCTTCCCAATTCTTGCTTTATGCTGATGATTTGAAAGTCTTCAAAATAATCAAGTCTCAAAATGACTGCATCGATCTACAGGAGGATCTCAATAGAGTCACCATGTATTGTACAGATAATAAACTACAACTAGCTATCACAAAATGTCATGTGATTACCTATACCAAGAAAACCAATACAATTAATTTTGCCTATAATCTGTGCAATCAGCGGTTGCTGAAGGTGTCTCAAGTTAGGGATCTTGGTGTAATATTGGACGAAAAGTTACATTTTGACCAACACATAGATAAAATAACTACTAAGGCATATCAAATGTACGGCTTTATCATGCGCGCTACTACTAACTTTAAAAAAACTAAAACTCTTTTACATCTCTGTAACGCTTTAGTTAGGCCGCAACTTGAATATGGAAGCATTATTTGGGATCCCTACTTTTCCAAATATGTTGAGGACATAGAAAGGGTCCAGAAGAAATTTTTACGTACTGTTTATTACAGATGTAGTAATGACAGGACTAAATTAGCTTATGACGAACTCTTGTTAAAGTATGATATGTTACCTCTCAGGCTTAGAAGAATTTTTCTTCAGACTATGATTTTATATAAAATTTGTCATAATAGGTTTGACTGCACTGAACTTACTAATCAGATTGAGCTTGTCGTACCTCGAAATCCTCGAATACGTGCAGCGCGTGAACGGCAACTGTTTGCCTTAGGCACCAGTCGTACTATTGCAGGACATAGGATTCCTATCAGAAGAGCAAAGTCTGTATACAATGAAAGATTCGTTAATATAGATATATTTTACTTATCAGAATACTGTTTTAAGAGAGACATAATGAAGACGTTAAGAGAGAACTAATATACCTACCTAATTAGTTGATTTAGTTTTATATTCATATTCATCTTAAATAATTAGTAATTTCACTATACCTACCTACTTACCTAAAAACTTTCTTTGTTTTCTTTACCATTTACATATTATTGGAGATGCTAGGTGTATGTACCTAAACACCATAAGTAACATGTGGATAATGTTGTTGGTGCACTTTAATCTAAGTCTTAGTATGTAATATTTTGTAAGTAATTTGTAAAGTGTAACTGTTTTTTATCCCAAATAAAATAAAATAAAAAATAAAATGTCCGAGACAGACAAACTGCAAGAATGCCGCTTACGGTGGTACGGCCACGTTCTACGAAAACCGGCTAGTTACGTGGGAAACAAATGTCTTGCCATGGCGCCTCCGCCCGGCCGCGGCAGATTGGGAAGACCCAAGAAGTGCTGGCTTGACGTTGTAAGATCGGATATGCGTGCAAATGGCCTCACTACACGGGATGCCAAAGATCGTGCGAAGTGGAGACGTAAAAGTAGGAAAGCGGACCCCGGGCTCTCGAGAGAGATGCAACCGGGAACAACGCTCTGATGATGATGAGAAGCAGAAAGTTTGTCTGTTTTAAAAAAAACTTTCAAACATTGTTCAGAGTACGAAATACTCAGAGTTCGAATAGATAGGTACAGTAAAAAATCGAAGACCTAGAATCTCGTTACAGCATATCATTTGATTTATGTGATATAGAATCTGCGCAGATTTGTCAAGGTATTGATTGATGTATAGCGCTGAGCGCTCTAATGAATACCGACGTCATCGGTTGTACCAATTATCTCGCATCGGTTTCTGATTACTGACATTTCTATACCTATGCTATTGTGCATTAATTGGATGCTCCACGCTGCACCACCGCACCGGTGCGAGCGGCTTACTGCGATGAAAAATGGAAGGTCTTATCTGTCAAACTAAAAAAATAGGGTTTCGCTTACATTTTCTAGTCAGTCATTGAAAAGTATGCTTCAAACTTCAACTATTAAAAGTTATTGAAATTAAAGACATTTTTCAGTTTTAATCGCGTGGTGCGTCACGCTCAACGTTTCGAGACCCTTCTTCAGGATTGACACCACACGATTAAAACCGAAAAAATTCTTTAATTTTTAATAGAACATCGCGAAAACAGAAGAAAAATCCATATTATAAGTTATGTTAGGCTTTAATATCATTTCAAATCGTAGTGAATGTTCAAATTATTTAAAATAAGACATTTTTTTCATTGAGAATTGCGATAATTAAAAAATCCAATATCTTTATTAATAAACGTGGAGTAAACATCGGAGTAGTGGGATCATGCTTTGGCTTTTTCCGTGACAAGAACTTTTAAAGTTGACCGACAGAAACAAAACGTGGTAAAATTACTCCAACTTTACCTACTTCACGTTTATTAATAAGACTACAAGACTTTAGTAGTTCGAAAATTGCTGTCTTAGGATGATTATAAATAAACCGTTAAGAGCGTGTACGCACTGCGATTAAAGCCTGCGTTTTTCCGTAGGTCTGAAGTCTGAACCGCAAAAAAATGCAACACGTAGCTTTCTATACAAGCCCACGCATTAGCGTTTTTTTTAAATTACTTATTTCGCTTGTTGATACGCGGTTCTGCGTTTTCAGCTAATCGGAAACCACTTGCGTTTAATCGCAGTACGTTCTAAACCTAAATTCTTTATCATTTTACAAAAAACATAACAAGCAGACTCGATGGTCCAAATCACTTTGAAAGAATCTTTAACGGCGACACTATAAGACATTTCCTTTTCACAGAAACAGAATACGAATATAAAAATCGATGTACGACCTACATACATATTTCACGAACAGAGCAGTTAAACACAAAACAAAGGCTCACATTTCCACATTATACGCGTAACATGACGCCCGCCGCATGCGGAATGAAGTAAAACCAACAAACCAAATTGGTACCGACTTCACTAGGTTACGTTAAGTGAAATTTTATGCTTTCAAATAAAAATTGAAAATGTGAACGGCGAACTATTAAGGGTCCGTTCACACAGACCGGCTCGGAGAGGAGAGCAGATTTTTATCACGTTTAAAACAGAGTTTTGAATTAAAGCAATAAGGTTTATTTTTACATGTCACTATTTATACGGTTTGCTCTCAAGCAATCTCAATGAAGAAGAATAGAATAGAATAGAATAGTTTATTCGCACCAAAAATAAAAATAATACATAAACAAAAAAAAACAATAATAGAAACATGATTTGTGTCCTCAACTCAGCGTAATGCTAGAAGCGACATGTAAAAATAAACCTTACTACAATAACTCAAAACTCGGTTTTAAACGTGATAAAAAATCTGCTCTCCTCTCCGAGCCGGTCTGTGTGAACAGACCCTTTTAGCACATTGCGGGGAAATTGTTGGGTACAAATAAAGCTGAGCAAGCAACTCTATGTGGCCTTCCTCTTAAATGTTCTTTTTTGAGTTTTGAAGGTTTATTTCCTTGAAGAGATTCCTCTTCATCACATCAAGGAAATAAAGTTTACTCTTTCTCCTAACAAAAGTAGTCGACTGTTTCCCTGAAAAAAAAAACATTAGTGTAAATATGTTTATGATATAAAATCTATATCTGCCATTTATTTCATTTTCTAATTAGAATATAAATAAAATTAAGAAAAATAAGAATACTTATGAATGAAATCAAAACGTAGGGGCATCATGGCTAAATAGATTTTATGGCATAAACATATTTTCTCTAATGTCTTTAGCCAGGGAGGAAACAGTCGACTACGTTTGTAGACTTTGTATGGAGAAAACAGTAGGCAGAACCTTCCCATAAACCACGTGTCACTTTTAAAAAGAAAACGCACGTGTTCTTGTAAGTTATTTTACTACCAATATCTGATTAGGTATTCATCTTTTTTATCAGGTAGAAAAGTATTGAAATTACCTCAATTATCACACACAACACGTGACCATTTATACTTCGTTTTTTAATTATAGACTACGATTTGACACATCTTTCTAAAGAAAAAATGACAAATATAAGGAACGAAAAGGTCAGACTATAGTCTGAAATTAAAAAACGTACTATAGGTAATGATGATAGACCAATAAATGCAAAGTAAATGAAAGAAAAACCTGCGGATTCATACAATCGTACCATATTTAGATGCGTATACAACATGTTTCAATCTATGACACTTCGTCGTCGAGGCTGGTTCCCACAGTCCCCACTAATAAAACTATGTTCCGAGTCATTTAACTCCGTGCCTCTTTTGTTTCTATAATAAAATTTAGAAAAAATAGAATATAAAATGAATCAAAACATAGTATGGTCATGGCTCATATAGGTAGGTTTTATGGCATAAACATATTTTCCCTTATGTCTTTAGCCAAGAAGGAAACAGTCAGCTACGTTTGTAAAATTTGTATGGAGAAAACAGTGTCACTTTTGAAAAGAAAACGCACGTGTTTTTGTAAGTTAGTTTACCACCAATATCTGCTTATTCATCTTTTTTATTAGGTAGGTAAAGTATTGAAATTACCTCAATCGACACAAGACGTGACCATTTAAGTAAAAAAAGAGCAATAAATGAAACGTAAAAGGGAAGAAAAGCTGCGGCTTCATACATACAGTCGTACTATATTTAGATGCGTAGGTACGTACAACATGTTTCAATCTATGGCATTTCGTCGTCGAGTCTGGTTCCCACAGTCCCCACTAATAAAACTGTGTTTCGAGCCATTTAACTCCGTGCCTCTGATGCCCTTCGTTGCTCTTTTGTTTCTATTATGGTTATGTATGCGGACCGTAAATTACCTTTACAAACGGAATAGTAAGAGCATTCGGTTAGTGCAATTTCACATGAACTATGTTCTTTCTTGCCTGAAAAAGCAGGGAAGTTTATTAGTTCAGTTTTTTGTTTGTAATATTTTATGGCGAATTTTTTAAATAAAGCATTTCACCATTGTTAAACACCAATTACCAGAATATTACAGGCATTGTTAGCATTGATTTAAGAAAAAATATTTAGATTTTTCTTCTCTCGTTTTCGCGATGTTGTATTGAAATTAAAGACATTTTGCGGTTTTAATGGCGTGGTGTTTATTACTTTTAGCATTGTTTCAACGCTCAACGTTTCGAGACCTTTACAGGTTATATGTCTTACAAAAGAAGCTTATGTTACTCAGGGTGAATGTAGCTTTCTAATGGTGAAAGAATTTTTGAAATCGGCGCAGCAGTTTTTGAGTTTATTCATTACAAACATACACACACACACACACATACAAAAATACAAATCTTTCCTCGTTATAATATTAGTGTAGATAGATTTTTAGACTACCTATTCATGAACGGGAAACTGGTAACAATAGTAGTTCTGTAACCAAGTCAATGTTCATGTTACACGTCAATCTGATGTGGTCTGTACATCTGTCAGTCAGTCACGCGGATATTTCGTAATAAGCAACGTCTACATTGTGAGGAAAATGAAATGTAATTAATGAAATAATTACGCACAATATAATATGACGCGTATCATTGAGTAGATTGTTCTTAATATAATTGCGTGGGTAATTTTATCGGTTATTTTCTTATGGTAAGTAATAATAAGTCAGCATTTTTCGGATATGGAAATTTTGAAGCAGGTCGATTCGTATTATTTCGACCTTCTATAGTATCAAGAAAATAAATAAAAAAAACCTTGTTTAGGTACCCATAAGGAATAAGTCAAACAATTTTAGACTTATTTCAATTTTAAATAAGTAATAACTATTACCAAAAACAGACAAACAGTAAAAAACACTGTATTCGTATGTTTACGAAGTTTCCAACTATCTGTTTAAATAAAAAAATAATATACTTTCCTCAGTATTTTTCGTTATAAAGTATTTTTCGCTATATATTTTAGTCCCTCCTGTTAAGTTAGGTATGGTTGACGAAGTCTTTTTTGTAAATAACCGATTTGTAGAATTGGACCCACACCCACCATAATTATTGTTTTTGACTTTTTAATTCTGAAATTTGTAAATGTTCGTTTGTCGAACATTTATTTGATGAATTTACAGCACATATTGATAAAAATTCGTGTACACGCATCGACATTTTATTTATTTATTTACAGTGTGCTGTCTGTATGGATATCCGATTCGGAAATTTCCAGCTTTTATCCATAAGCATATTTATTTTATTAAAATAGTAGAAAATCTGAGCTCACGCTTTTTTTTCCCGTTACTTAAACTTATTTTAAAAGTGTCCGTCATTGTTTTCAGGTAAGACAAATAACCGCCTACAGATGTAAAGTAACAAACACAGATAAGTACCAAAAAATCTTTCTTTTCTTTCTTTTTACAATTTATTCTCCCGGCAATCTTTTTAAAGAATCGTTCTCGGTCTTTTTATACTTTCATTGAAAATTCGAACTGAACATTACTTAAAATTAAATTCCACTTACTTATAAACACTTCGAAAAGGGAAACTCTGAGTGCAGAGCAAACTTTTCTTATTGTATCAACACGGCAATCGCTTAGAGACACAATAGAGAACATTTTTGAAGAAAATAAAAGTACCACTCGAAATAAGAACCAGTGAGAAGTGTGGAACGAACGTCAGGAGCATAAACTATACGTGTTGTGTGCGAACGCCGGACAACCTATAAAAACCCGGCCAAGTGCGAAACTCGCACACGAAGGGTTCCGTACCACTATCACAATTGGGTACCGAACCCTTAAATCGTTTACCAATTTTAAAATTTGATAGGAAAATGTGACATATTTAGCTTCGATTCTTACTTCCATCATACGACCACACCACTAAAAAAAAGAAAAAAAAACTTTTGCACAAAGACAAACTGAAACTAATAATAAAGAAACTCTTTGGTAAGTGAAGGCAGACTGGTGATATTTGATAAGTGATATTTGACAGATAGGGCAGCCATTTTGAATTTCATGACCTACTCGATTCGATGTTTTTGAAACACGTTTGTTGTATGGGAGCCCCTCTTAAATGTTTGTTTTAATTTGTTTTTAGTATTTGTTGTTGTAGCGGCAATACATCTTCTGTGAAAATTTCAACCGTCTACCTTTTACGGTTCATAAGATACAGCCTGGCGACAGACGGACGGACGGACGGACGGACAGACAGACAGACAGCGAAGTCTCAGTAATAGGGTCCCGTTTTTACCCTTTGGGTACGGAACCCTAATAAAAACCGAAAAGTCGCAACACGTTCTGCCGAATATACTGTATTTTATTTCTGTGTGTCCCTTTTGTTTTATCGTTGTCTTGCAATCGGTGAAAACTATTTACACCTATTTATGAAAAAGTTTTCTTGTACATAGGAAAAGTTTTCGGGGTTTTCTTTCTTTGTAGTTAATAAGTATTAATCTATTTTATTTAAAAAAGAAAGTCAGGTTACTAACAATATTTATACACTACTCAAGAACGGCTGAACCGTTTTGGGGAGGTAGCTAACAACCACGAGAAGGGCATGAGTGGGATTTTTTTAGAGAATAGAAGTCAGCTAGTTCTATATGAATTATACTAGCTTAGTAATTAAAAAATGTAATTACGTTATGATGTTCTGAATGTCATTTTAAATGAAATTAAAAACCTACTAAAACTCTTTTAATCTAACAGAACAATCAGTACGTATTCAACGATAAAAAGCTAACAATTTTCGCACAAAAGTTCCCAACACAAACAGCAAATCAAGCTAAACAATAAATTGAACAGTGCGGGAACTCTGATAATGGGGAACTTATACAAAAACAGGTTAAGCGGCCAGTCGTGGCCATAAAACACCGCGACCTACTTACGTCGGGAACATTTCGCGAAATAATTTTCAAAAGCCTTCCGACTCTGTGTGAATGGCATGGAAATTTGAGTTCTTTGTCGAACTTCCGGTCTCAGCTACAGGAAACTAAATTGAACCGGTATTATTGAGTTTTGAATTTACTTCCTAAGCTATATCTAAAACAGATATTCTTAAGAAAACTTCAAGTTATTAGAACTAAGTTGTTACACGTAAGCGCTGCTTAATTGGTGAGATTTAATAATAAACCAACACTTAAGAGGATAGTCTCCGTTCTCCTTCTCCATACAAACGTAGTTTAAATATTCCTCCCTGGATAAAGACATTAGAGCAAATATGTTTATGCCATAAAACATGACATGACATGACATGACTGTCATGACTATGCATCTAGCTTTTTATTTTTTTCATTTTATTATATTTTATTATTATTTTAATTAGAAAAAAAAAAGGTAGATGCATTGTCATGACAGATATAGGTTTTATGGCATAAACATATTTGCTCTAATGTCTTTATCCAGGGAGTAAAATGTAAACTACGTTTGTTAGGAGAAAGAGAATGGGATAAACTAGTACCCCCTTACTTATAAACCCGCCTCACTACACGGGATGCCGAAGATCGTGCGAAGTGGAGACGTAAGAGTAGGAAAGCGGACCCCGGGCTCTCGAGAGGGATGCAACCGGGAACATCGCTCGGATGATGATGACTTATAAACGATGATTAAGAGATTACTAAGTTTTGTAACGTTTGTCTCTGTTTGTCAACTTTGAAACTTCATGCCACATGTCATAGTTTATATATCTGTTAATCACTGTAGATCATACTCTACACCCCTTCTGGAAATAGAAAAATTTACCACGATCTGTTTCTGTCTGAAGCAGGATATTTTCGATACTAAATAGGATATTTCTTTATCTAGGGAATAGGCAGGGTTGTCAATACTGACCTCCATAGTACAAGTCGCTGGACAGATCATAGCGCACTGAATTATGTGCCTATTTGATCTGCGCCATGTTGCGCTGTTGTCGCGCGTTTTCTATTGAAAGTGATGGTGGCCGTCCGTGGAACTAATACGGTCGGTCACCATCACTTTCAATAGAAAATGCGTGACAACAGCGCAACATGGCGCAGATCAAATCGACACAAAAATCTAATGTCTATTGTATATCTATTGTATAGTTTCATTTCAGTGGTTGTCAACGATAAGGGTCCTTCCCCATGGGACGTTCTTAGACTCCTACTTATTCTTATTGTAATTGAAAAGACATTGAGACCGTTCGTTCAGCTGGAATCGGTAGACGAATGTGGCGTATTCAATTCGAACTCCGTGAAAAATTCATTGATTCTTGGTAGTATTATGTATTTTTTGTAAACAAAATATTTTTATGGGAATATTTGTTGGAAAACAGATGTTTTTAATACGTTATACCGAAAGTAACGTCTGAGGTCAAATTATTTAGAAATACATTTATCAGAATATTATTTAAGTACTTACATAACCTGTTTTTTTATTCTCTCTTCTTATTTTGCCATTCCCTAATTATCCCTAAACTTTGATGTAATTTCCCTAATTACATCAAAGTTTAGCTTCGTATTATGTTGGTATTGTCATCTATTATTATTTAAAATTTAAAATCCTGACTGATTGCCCAAACCGCTGGTCCTAGGGACATGAAATTTTAAAGTGTGTTCGAAACACTTACGATATCGAGAATTATGCGGGTGAAACCGCGGGTCGCTGCTAGGAGGTACTATCATGTAGGTACTATACATAACACATCAAAAATTTGCTTCATATTATGTCGGTATTGTCATACCATACGACTCCGTTACTGAACTTCGAAGTACGAAATTCTGCAGTTTGCGAGACCAAATGCTAACAGTGCGATGTACGTTAGTTCGAAAGTACAATGTCGCGCTGTTTATGAGATCTAAAGTATGCAAGTGCGATGTACGTCAGTTCGAAAGTGCACTGTAGCGAAGTACGAAATTGCGATGTATAATATGAGATTTAAATATAGGTATGTATGACCCATCCAACAAAACAAGCAAACAAAAATAAAAATTATCCGTGATTTATCAATTATGGTAGGAAAAATAATTGATGTAGGTACATATGCTAGACTTAGATACTTTTTTAAAACCTCTTGAATTAAAATTTTCGTCCAGTAATACGTTAATATGTTCCCACGACAAAATATTTAAAAAACCAATCGGTTACATACTTTTCCTTTTTGATGGTTTTCAAGATTACCTATTAAAATCTATCCTGTTATAAGACTTTGATAACTATCGAGGCTCCATAAAAACACGATTGTGGATCAGACTTGCGGCCCTGTTTTTTTAGTTCATCGCTTATCTTTCCCGTGTAGAAATGTACATTTGTATTATCACATAAGAAAAATCTACTTTTGTGGGAAGACGGATTTCTTTATTTGAATAATAATTACATTAGTTACTGGAGCTGCATAAGGAAAGAAACTTCAAGCTGTGGTGCTACGGTGACTACAAGAAAAGACGGTACGGTCAAATGATAGTAATGGTAATCAAGTGGTAGTGTAAAATGAGCAATAGGCATTCTGATGGATTTCAAAAAGATAATCGCAGTGAGACAGCACGTGCTCACGCGGCAGCGGTTCGACATACAACTGAGGCTAGTGCGTCAGCTAGACGCAGTTTTATCGTCTCATTTGCCGTGACTAGGTACCGTATCTTTAGTTTTTTGATTTAATCTAAGGTAACAAACCTTAACCGTAACATAAGTAATGTTAAACCCTACCGTTTAACATTGAGTCCAAGGAAGGACATGGTTGAGGTCAAGGTACAGCGGGTAGATGTACCATGGACCGAATTCCCATTTTCTCTTTGAATTTATTCAAAACTAGGCTAGGCGCTATAGAACCTTGAACCACATGACGTCTTAAATTAGGATACATTAAATAAAAATATAGCGATGGTACAGCAGGCTCCCCTGTTTTGTTGAATGGTCATACATACCTATATTTAAATCTCATATTATACATCGCAATTTCGTACTTCGCTACAGTGCACTTTCGAACTGACGTACAACGCACTTGCATACTTTAGATCTCATAAACAGCGCGACATTGTACTTTCGAACTAACGCACATCGCACTGTTACACATTTGGTCTCGCAAACTGCGGAATTTCGTACTTCGAAGTTCAGTAACAGAGTCATACCATACGTATCACATAAAAGTAAAGACAACGTCAGAAGAGAGTTTATAACAAACAAAGATTATGTAAATAATATTCTTGCATACTTCATAAATCAGATCATCTCGGATCAGCCACCGGGTCTGTGAAAGGAGCAGTTTGATCTCTACATTTAACTGGTAATACTATAGGTACAAGCTCGATAGTAGGTATGGCCAATATTTGTATTTGGAGAAGTTATTTCAGTGAGCGCCGCGCGGCAGACACTGTCAACATGTAAATTCGCTTTAGTTCGGCGCATCGTGTTTACATTGAGGCTTTAGTATAAACTTTGCCGTCACAATCGCAACGTATAAAGACGTTTTACTCCAATAGAGACTGAAGTTAATTGAATATAATGCTCTAAATTAGCCGGTTTAGTTTGGAATGGCATCTCGGTATTTGCTTTTGGAAGTGAAATTATTTTCGGTAGGTAAATAGGTGAGCACCACATACGAAGATCAGACAACTGAATTAGCTGTCTGCGTTGAGTTCTGAGTATCTAATGCAACGAGCGACGCAAAGTTGGTCTTCAAGCAAATTAATAAATTCTGTAGACATACCTATTTGTACAAGTTAATACCAGCGGGATGATAGATGAGTCTCTTGGTTGTTTAAAGCTAGTATTAAGCTTTTTAACTCATTAATTTAGTTATCAATAGAAGAGTAAATCTTCATCGTCATTTCTTTTGTTTGTAGAGTCAATTAAATTTAAATTTGTACATACGTAAACGTGAGTACACATCTGTCTACATCTTCTTTACGTTTGTTTTCATATTAAAATGGTATTCCATTACAATAAAACGTTTAAAAATACGACTTCTGTTTGTTCAAATATATCTTAAATAAAGAAAAGAATCGTGTGCTGGGCTGGTAACAAAGAATAATCCGCTTACTACAAATTATTTCAATCGGTTTTTATTTCATACGTAGTCTTTACGCTTTGATAAATAAACAGTGCATTGGTGGTCTGTAATATGAACCTGGGTTTCAGTAGAGTAGTCTATAAACCGAGCTGAAAAAACGAGTTGGTTAACTCAGATAAAACAGCAGAAAATCGGCATAAAAATTTAATAAAAGCATATTTTCTGAATTTTAAAAACAAACAAAACAACTTTTAATTTTCAGATATTTACAACCTCCAGTTGCAGTAGTTCGGTTGCTAACCGGAAGCACAGATATTTAATATACTAGTCAAAAACCGGAAGATACTTTTTTAGTTGCAGTAGTTTTGTTGTTAAAGACAAAAGATGATCAAAATAGAAACACAAGACAATTGAATAAGAAACAAAAGACTCTGTCAGTGTGAATGTTTCAAATTGTTTCAATAACTCAATAGAACATAGTTATCCAAAGAAACTACTAACGGCCGAATACAGAAACGAAACTCAAATTTTGAGTTCAACTTAAACAACTAAGCACCTCTCAAATTCAAAAAATGCCAAACTATTTTGAAATTTAGAAGCTGCTCAATTATTTAAGTCCTTCTGAAATTTTAAGTGGCTTTTCTGTATTTGGCTGTAAGATCGTAAAGTTTTGAATGAATAAAGATAGTACGAATAAATTTCTTCAAATATAATTATTCTAGGCTTCATGGTATGTAGAGCTGAAGCAGTAGCAGTCCAATAGATAAATATCTAATAGAAATACAAAGTCTACAAACTGTGCGCAACTTTAGTTGCTAAGCGCTCGTATTGATTTAGATATCTCTATCTAAATACTAGAGATGGGCCGACTAGGGGTTCTGCCGACTAGCAGACTAGCCGACTAGTCGGTTCCAAAATTGCCGACTAGTCGACAATGCAGATCATTATAATTCCGAGATATTTGGGTTATTCATGATCACTCGGCGATTGTTGGTAATTTTAGATAAATTTGCACTTCGAAAACTGTAGCGAAACTTCCAAATAATGGTTGAAAAATAAATAAATTATGAAAAAAAATTGAATGGAGCTGAGGCATAGTTGTGACATTTAAGATGTATGATGTTTAGATGATGTACGAGTATGTAGGCTATGACGTGTTCTGTTTACGTTTTTCTGACTACCCACCTTGTTACCCACCTGTTACTACTAATTCAATAAATATTGGTTTTATTGCATATTTGTTACTTGACGACTAGTCGGCGACTAGTCGGCCCCTCTCTACTAAATACCTATTACAACTTTCTACACAAACAACATAGTTGTGTTCTGAAATACATTGATTTGTGTTGTGTTCGAATGTGGATAGGATAAGGGTGGGACTTCTTATGGCCAATTTTTATCTCATAACGAATGACACTTTAAACTACTTACGTACATTTTAGACAAGTACAAGGAACAAAGAGATAAGTATGGGAAGGAACAGGCGATCGATCTTCTAAAGACGTGTTTAATCGCCAAGCAACGGGCCTCACCCCACCAACGACAAGATTAAACCTTACAAAACGGACATTTTAAAAGAAGAGGAAAAAATTGTATAGATTCTACTTACTTCGAATTAATGGCGTAATTTGTTGCCAGTGATTCAGATTATTGTTTCCTTTTCGCGTTACTTATGTGAATAGCCCTGATTTTTTATTTGATAAGACATTTTTATTGAATCTTTTATGTGGGTGGGCCTCTTAATAGTTATTGTTCTTGTTGGTTGTTTAAGAGGACAGTCTACCTACTCTTTCTCCATACAAACGTAGTCGACTGATTCCTCCCTGGATAAAGACTTTAGAGCAAATATGTTTATGCCATAAAACCTATTTTTTTTTTTCATTTTCTAATAAGAAGAGAAATAAAATACTTACAGTAAATTAGGAAATGAAAAAAATCTAATCATAGGGGCATGGTCATAGCTGATATAAGACTTATGGCAGAAACAGATTTTTTCTAATATCTTTATCCATTGAAGAAACAGTCGACTACGTTTGTAAAGGGACATCAAAGGGGCATGGTCATAGCTGATATAAGACTTATGGCAGAAACAGATTTTTTCTAATATCTTTATCCATTGAAGAAACAGTCGACTACGTTTGTAAAGTTTGTATGGAGAAAAGAGTAGATAGACTGTCCTCTTAATAGTTATTTTTCTTGTTGGTTGTTTAAGTCTGACATTTTTTAATTGTTTTTCTACGATTTTAAGTTTACTCAACAATGATTATACAACTTCAATCGAGCGTGTTATTTATCACTAGTTCTAAAAACCTATCAATTTCTACACAAATATTCAATAAACATTCAGTTTTATGTGACTTGCATGTGCAATTATATAATATTTTAACACAGCATCTATTTCATTTTAATATCCACAATTATTGAATATATTGATAAATATACCACAATTTATTACCTAGTTGGACCTACAATTCAAAGTTTTCGCTCGCCAATTGGTATAAGAATTTATTTACACAGATTTATCAAAAAAAAAACGATAGCAAAAACGTTTTATTTATTTGTAAAGCGTTCAGCCCGCTTTACATTTTTATCTGAATACACTCCATCAAGGTTTGTTTTTTGAAGAGATACGAGTAAGTACCTACATAGATATATTGTTTATTTTGCTTTACAAACTTTTATTTCATATTTTATTCCGTACTTTTTTATTTATGGTAGGTATCCATTTTCCTTTATTAATACCGTTTAGTTACAGCTAAATTATACACAGAACACACCCAGGCGCACTCTATTACAAGCATTTTATACGTAGGTACCTACGGCATTCATTAGCTGTCACTCATATGGATAGATAAGTTATTTATTGTACAAAAAACTTAAATTAAACAAACATTACAAAGGCAAAAACTTTAATCTAGTGAGGCACAATGGTCGATCATATCGCCTAAGGGCGATCTCTTACTCATAATTCAAGCCTAGTTGTTTAGTAAGAGACGGTGTAAAATGATTAATGATTTTATGAATGGCATACAGCATATATTAATTTGTTTACTAGCTGTCCCGCAGTTTTACCTGCATCAGTCCCGATCCCGTGGGAATTTTCAAAAATCCTTTCTTATCGGATGCCTACATCACATTAAGAACACTCACTCCAAATTTCAGCCCTCTCCTATCAGCGGTTTCGGCTGTTCGTTGATCAGTTAGTCAGGAGTCAAGGCAAAGCATTTTATATATATAGAGTACAATCAGTCGCATACCACCTAACGTAGCCATTAAATTTTCAACATAGGTACTTTGTCCTTATCCCTCCTAATTAGTTGTCCTTAAAAGTCAAAAGACACGACGGACACTTACACTGACACTTTACCTAAACAGACCACACCTACAGCACACATGCACTAATTCCTTTATATGCGTGCTATAGGTGTGGGCTGTTTTAGGTTAAGTCGCAGTGTCATCGTGTAGATTGACTGTAACTCATAGGTATGTAAATGTGAGATCAACAATATATCGGCTTACGAGTTATGGCTTAGCTTATCAGGCAGCTCGGCCACCCGTCTGACAAAACACGGGCGTCACTTGATTAGGCTCGTACGCCCGCGCCGTACCAAGCCGTACGGAGCGGGGTTGACGCGAATTCAATCATTCAATCAGCCCCCAGCGTAAACATGTTATAACACAATGTGAGCAATATGAGATACATCTCGACGTATTCACGGCTCATAGAACATTATAAAGATGTTTTAACAATGGAACGAAACGTTCAACTTTTGTGTTTTATAAATAAAATAACGTGTTTATTTTGTTTTTATTATATTTTAGGAATTAGAAATGAAGTACGTTCTTGATAGATACTTAGGTACGTATAACTTTAGTTATTATTTTTCATTGTTTGGGATGATTCTCATAAAGACACAGACAGATTATCAAAAGAACAGATTCTCAAAAGTACAGAGTAGGTACACGTAAGTAGAAAAATAATTTAAGTTTAATTTAGTTTATTATTTTTAGAAGAAAAATAATTTTATATGGACTTTGTCTGAAATCAATTAGTTATTATTATATTATACAGAATTACATTGTACACAGAATACGAGAAACATAAACAAAGATTTGTAGAAGTTAGAAGAAATCCCACTTAGAACCTATGTTAAAATATTTTTGACCTGTAGGTACTACAGGGCTTAAGCCACATTCTCAGCGCCAAAGAGACACTCGAAAGAGGTGAAAGAATCATTTCTATTCGGCTGTCAGATCGTGGCTAAAATTTAATGGCAGTTTCACCACACCGCTAAACTACCACCGTACCCTCAAGATCGTATACTAGGCTCATGAAAATATATTACTAACATACTACTTAGGAGGAGATTATCATGTGAACTTAATGTGTCCTAAACAACCAAGTTTTAAGACGGTTTATGCTTCAGTAATGGATTTCAACGTTTCATTAAATTATCATTGTCATTCTTCTCTATTACATGTATAAGTATTCTATTGTACCTATTTGTTATTTATTTTCTGTCTTTGACAAATAATCTCCGTACACAATTTTTGTTAAAGTATTTTCGAGTTAGGTATCAAGAAGAAAAGTCTTTTCTTTTTAAAGATTCTTATAAATGTCCCTTTACCGTAGAGGGTTTTAATCCAATTTTCAGGGTCACTCTACCAAAATAAGATAATATCAATATAATCATCCCGGCTTTGAGCTTTGTGTGTTTGTCCACTTAACCAAAACTCTTTGAAGATTATTGGGTGACTTTGTTGCTCTCTTTTAGTCAACTTCATTGAAGTAAATCAAAAGCATCTTCCTCTTGGTTCTGTCCTTTCAACTTTCAAACAAAGAAAACAAACAAAGGGATTTCCTAGCTTGTTTATACGTAAGCGGCCTCCGACAGCGAAGATATTAATCATAAAAGTATAACTTTTATTCTGCATTTTATAAAGCGACAATGAAATATTTGCGTTTATAGTAATGTAGATATAGATGTAGTGTTTTATTAACGTTTAAAAAGAAAATTTCTAATTCAATCTTCTTTGATTGCAAATTAACCAAACGTTTTTAAATTGAACCGAACTATTTTAGCTAGGTATAGAACTTCAAATGTATTGGAAAGTAAAATAAATCAGTTGAGCTTCTAAATCAATTTCAAATCTACGTCTTTTCCGATATCGTTTCGCCCAATAAATCTATCAGGCGAACTACTGAGTTTAAAGTTTTAAAACATCTTAAATGATGTAAGTATCCAAGAATTGTGAGAGCGTTGCGATCGATTTTCCGTGACTGCTTGAGAAGGGTCCTATGTAATATTTATGAGTGAATCTCAAGGGTAAACTGGAGAGAAAGTGTACAAAACCAAGAAACGTCTACTTTGGAACATCGTGTGATTTATTTTAGAGGAATCTTTCGGCTTAACAGTGTTAACTATTTAAACCACATTTTTTGGATAGATATATAGAGGTATACGATTTTAAACTTACATGGTTGTTTTCACTACGAATACCCCATTATTTATATATATATATATAACGGGGTATTTACCATGTTTTAATTTGTTTTTGACGGAGCAAACAAACAAACATGAAACAAACCAACATGGTAAATACCCCGTTATTTAATAATCTGTACTAATATTATAAAGAGGAAAGATTTGTATTTGTAATTGTATTTTTATTTGTGTCTGTGTGTGTGTTTGTCTGTATGTTTGTTATGAATAAACTTAAAAACAACTGAACCGATTTGAAAAATTCTTTCACCATTAAAAGCTACATTCACCCTGAGCATTATACGCTAATTTTGATCCCGATATTCCCACGGGATCGGGACTTACGCGGGTGAAACCGCAGGATGCAGCTAGTATTTGTATATAGAGGTATATTTATTGAATACCTTGTCTGTACGAAGTTTTTTACATTATAAACGTAACGTAAATGTTAATTTTCAGGAATAGCAAATTCCTAATTATTTAATCTAAAACTGAGAACAACAATGTATGTAGGTACTCGTACTGTACAATTCTAAAGTAGGTAAATACCTAAACGAAACAAAAATTAGTAGCGAAGCTCGAGCATTGTACAGCTTTCGGGAACTCGTACGAGTGTTGGTTGTTGGTGGCTCATAATGGCACATTACTCATGCTAAAGTTTAGACAATGAGTCGCCAATGTTTATCACTAAACTTGAGCAATAACAGTTGAGCCATCTGCGTTGAAGGTTCTCGTGTCGAATTACATTTTGGAAGTAGAACACTAGGTTACCTGCCTAGCTGTGTAGCCCCGGCATAGAATAGGGTTACCCCATCTCATCCCGTGGGTGTCGTAAAAGGCGACTAAGGACGAGGGAGATTAGCAAACCTTAAGTTCTCCGCGCACGGTGGCGGATAAACTGCTTGATCCCTAAGAGGGTTGGTGTCAGGCAGGCGGCCGGCCGTAAAACATTGCCAAATCTATTAGTAGAAGGACCCCAAATAAAAATAAAAC
Organism: Idaea biselata; assembly: GCA_958496205.1. NCBI lineage: Eukaryota > Metazoa > Arthropoda > Insecta > Lepidoptera > Geometridae > Idaea > Idaea biselata. Next base: position 8,904,170 of record OY292402.1, read on the forward strand.
AATTTAGGGTTTAGCGGACCCCGGGCTCCTGAGAGGGATGCAACCGGGAACATCGCTCTGATGAGAAGAACACTAGGTTACCTACGTTCTTTACGCTTGCTGTGGAAAAGTAGCGTCGTGCAGTTTGCTTTCGGAATGGCTATTCTGATTTGAAATTAAACTCATTTTACGGTTCCGTAGCCAAATGGCAAAAAAAGGAACACTTTTAGATTCGGCATGTCTGTCTGTCTGTCCGTCCGTCCGTCCGTAATCTCGTGGTGTTTATTACTTTTAACGTTTGGAGACCTTTACAGGTCTCTTCTTCATTATTGTCTGACTTGTTGTATAAATTTGAACTATCCTGCTTACTATAAACGATGATTATCAGATGAATAAGTTATGTAACGTTTGTTTCTGAATGTCAACTTTGAACCTTCATGTCGCGGTAAAAGACAACAGTTTGTTCACCTATTATATAGTTAATTATTTGCATTTGGTATACTTCATTAAGGTTTTAAAGGCATTTTTTAGTACCTTTGTTTTGGTTTTTTAATATATTTTAAAATCTTCTTTTGTTCTTCTAATTGTCTAAAGGTGGATTTGCATCAAACGAGCGAATGCTCATTCTATCCCCGCTCTATCAAATTATTTTAATGTAAAAAGACATAGAGCATTCATTTGTTATTCTGTTTATTAACGTTCGTAAAGAGAATCTTTGCGAACTTAGAACATTCTCAGAATGCCCATGCTCTAGCTCTAGTCCTTTGTTCTTTTGGTGTAAATCCACCTTTAGAATCTTAGAATGTTCAGCTCTTGAGGTTGTTATTAGGTGGGTATGTCCTTATTAAATGACTTCTATAAAATGTTAGTGCTATGTAGTAGGTACATTTATATCTTTTAATAATCAATAAAAATCATCGAATGACTATTGCCTACTGTAATCCGTTAGCAATAAAAAATGGGAACTGTAAAACCGTGTGATGGGTCCTCGTGATGCCTGTACTCGTAAAACTAAGTCGTTTTCGATTGGCGCAAGTTTGAAGGTGGGGTATAAAGCTGGTCGTAAACCGAGGACATTATTTATGAGAACAGCTTGGGATCCCGAAGTGTGTGCAACAACTTACCCGTAGCCAGCACGTAGGGTTAGTTTGATAACTACCTAAGTTTCAAAACCGCAATTAAAAGTATTATGTGCACGGGAAAATAACACCTGTAAAGTTCAGGAATGTGAAATCAAATATTTCACGATTTTTAAATACTTACGGAATATTATTTTCTTACATTTATCATATCATGTTAGCTTAAAAGAAAAAATAATATACGATTTCCTCATATACCTATAGAGACAAGGAATCACCTGCCAATATAACGTCGAAGCCTTTCACTGTTTCACAATCACAAAGGAAGATACCATAAAAATATAGAGATTCAAACAATCAATTTCCATAAAAACACGAAATGCTTTTCGAAAAACCCGCAACGAGATCCTAAATAAGTCGTCGAACGCACGTCCCGAATTATCTGACGCGGCTTCGGATGCGGATTTCCACGGTTTTTCTTCTTGGAAACGTGAAAGAAATCTATTCGTAGTTTTTATACATTTTCCGCCTGTATTATCTCGGCAAATCGAGGGGTTTGCTTATTTTGTACGTTTATTTTTAGCATAATGTAATTGTGTCGGATTTGTTTCTTGAACTATGTGCTTTTTGAGGGTTTTCTTATTTTGAAAGCAATTTAATGATAAATTGATGAATAAAATATCCTGTTTAGTTCAGTACTGAATATTTACGTTTATTCACATAGACCAGCCTTTCTCAAAGTGCGCCTAATATACGCTGGCATCGGGGCTCCGCGAGAGAACGAGAAAAAAAAACAAAGGAAACATAGGGTTTTCGAATCTACATAATATCGATTTATGTATAAAAAGTATTTCAATAGATGGCACTTATCTCGGTAACTGTATTATTTGAAATAAAAAAATGAAGATGTTACCGAATAATTTCTAAAATAAGACAAGGTGGATAGACTATGAATGTGGTAACAACGGCAAACTTGAACAGGATGCAGACTAAGAACAAAAACTGACTCAACAGAACTTACTGGTCGCAGTATTGCTCTTTGTAAGATGATAAACGTGTAAGCGTTCAATTTCATCTTAATTCTACGTTTTTATAAAGTTTAGTCGAGTTCAAGCTGTAAACTTGCCAGAACTTGGCCGGGACACGATTAAATTTTGTGAGTTAGGGTAACTTACTCAGTTTTTCGCCACTCGCCCATTGTTCATACATTATTTATCGAAACATGAAATATTATGCATTGGCTGAACCCAAAAAAGTTCTGGTAAGTTTAATAATACAGATGTTCTAATGACATCTACAGCTATTTAAAAAAACCAGGCAAGTGCGACACTCTCGCACAAAGGGTTCCGTACCACTATCACAATTGGATACGGAACCCTAAAATGGTTTACAACAACCAATTTTTAAATTTTATAGGAAAATATGAAAGATTTATCTTCGATTCTTACTCCCATCAAAAGACCGAATCACTCAAAAAAAAAACCTTGGCACAAAGAAAATCTGAAACTTATAAGAAACTCTTTGGTAAGTGAAGGCAGACTGGTATTTGACAGATAGGGCAGCCATTTTGAATTTCATGACCTACTCAATTCGATGTTTTTGAAACACGTTTGTTGTATGGGAGCCCCTCTTAAATATTCGTTTTAATTTATTTCTATTGTTGTATTTGTTGTTGTAGCGGCAACCGAAATACATCTTCTGTGAAAATTTCAACCGTCTAGCTATTACGGTTCATGAGATACAGCCTGGTGACAGACAGACGGACAGACGCACAGACGGACAGCCGGACAGACAGACAGCGAAGTCTCAGTAATAGGGTCCCGTTTTTACCCTTTGGGTACGGAACCCTAAAAATAGATATTAACGCTAATAAAAACATAGACCTTCATAAAAATCATGAAATAGTAGGTAAACTGTCTACAAAACGACCAATGGCCAACGTGTGTATGTGTTGATCTGAACCACATGTCATAGACTGACATTTTTATGGATATGTTGCCATAACAACACGTAAATAAAACATTCTCTATTCGACGGGTGATTTTGACAGTCCGTCTATTGAAATAAAACATAGAGAGGATTTGTTTGTTTGTAGACACGGCCCTAACGCTAACACAATGTGATAAATATGTTTGTTTTTATCACGAAGATATCTGTTTACGAAGAGAAAAATATGATCGGTTCAGATAGATAAAGTGCCTAGTTACTGTAGCTAGAATACATAACATAGCAAAACTATCACCTATGTAAGTATAAGTGTAAGTTATGATGCTATGGCTACATTGTGACGCGAAGATGCTTATTGCGTCGCGATAAAAACTTCGTGTTCGATCTACGACGAAGTGCTTGAATCTAATATATCGCGATAGGACGAATTCTTTAGCTACACTTGTAGCGACAACGCGAATGTTCGCATTTTCGCGATTTATGTAGCCACAGGGTGGGGACAATTGTTAAGTGACGGGTTATTTATCAGACGAGTTTTGTTAACTATGACATTATCACACTTTTAAAACACAAAGAAGTATATCTCCATTTGTCAAAATTTTAGAACTATTAAACGTTAACTCCTTTGTGAATTATTTAATTTTCATTAGAATGTTATTATTTTGTAGCCTGCTACAGTATGCAGAAGGTGTTTAACTTAAATTAATACCTAAAATGTCTTTGAAAGAAAAACAAATTTCAACAAACATGGTTTTAGTTCAAAAGAATAATTGTATACGTAATCTGATACTATCTTAAACTTCAAGCCCCAACTTTATCGACAGCATTTATTCAATCAATTTTGTACAACGCTTGTCTGTTGAAATGATATCTATCAATTGATTCTCCTACATTTCCTATAAAATTGGTAACGAATCACTCCACTGGGAACCGTGATTGACAGATGGCCTGTCTCAGTAATTGAGACGAATGCGAGTACCATCGTCGTCTATTCGAATAAGTCTTGCATTTTATTGGTAAAAACATTTAATTATTGGCACGTTGTAGGTATTTGAGACGTTGATTTTCAAAATTGTGTCTTCTTATGGCAGATGTCTAAATACTCGCAGATATAGTGGCAATGGCAAAGTCGTCGTTTACGTCTGTGTTTGACGCGATTTCTCTTAATAATATTTAGAGTAACGTCACTGTTTTCGTTTGCTTTTGAGATTCTAATAGAAACTTATTAGGTTCCAAACCTTGCAAAGGCTTTTGTTATGGTTGTAGCATATTTTTTTAAATTACATTCGATAGAGTAGATTGTAGATTGTTAATTTTTTAAGATTATCTCGTGTTTTTGTTTTATTCTTAATTATATAAAAACGTAAAATACAATTTACTTCAAGAACGAGTCATATAACCAGTAAGGAAATGTCAAGTTTCATATTTCCCTCGAAAGCATACTTACCTAACCTAATCACCTTAACCCGTCCCGTGGTAGACTTGTCTTTAGAAAGTCTGGAGCAAGTGTCGCAACTTTCGTCAAAAAAAAATTTTTTCAAGAGGGTTGATAAAGATACCTATTTTGGGGTTGATATCACATTGGGCGATAAATAATTTACACATAATTGGCTTCCTATTGAAATTTCCTATGATCCTTTTCCAATTAGAATGTAAAAATAACTCACATAATAAAATTATGATGAAATCAAAACCATTGTTTTGATTTTTTTTCATTGCTTGGACGATATTCTTTGTTATATTTCACAATCACAAACACTTAACCATAATAAACACATTCACATAACTTCTAAATATACTTAGACACTTATTTACAAACTAATTAGAGCTAAACAAACACTTTTTATGACCTAATCTAAATAAAAACAATAAGCACCTGAGAAACTGACCCGCGCCATTTTACCGGTCCGCGAAACTAACCGCCGACTGACGCGGATTGATTTTAGTCATCAGTTTAATTTTTTCTATTATTTTAAAATTTTCGTTCCAAAACACAAACAATTTTTATAGGCTTGACGAGAGCTTGATGTGACTGACGGTAATTATAGGGTTTGACAAGTATTTTTCTACACGAAACGTATAATATCATCAACCAATTAGAGCACTGTTAAAGCGCACACCCGTCTGTGCGCGAAACACTAGCGGTAACAAAATTTAAGCGCACAGCCGCCTGTGCGGAATACATTGAAGGGGTTAATAAGACTTCATAAATTAATAGCATTAACTCCCTAATAAACTCATCTTAAATAAGTATCGCCCCTTACCACGTTATACTAATTTTGGCGAAGAGAATTGTGTCGCTAGGGTGTGTTATCGCTAACTCGGTAGGCGGGAATGAACATGGCTAAACGTTAAGTTATTTAACTACTCGCATTAAGCCAACTTATCTAACAATCTGTCGGTTCGCTTCATTGTTCCAATTCTACGATTGGAAACTTGGATTTAACTCGTTTAATTTGAGCTTTAACACGGAAGAATGAGACTAACATGATAACTTGCTAGACACGTAGCTGTACTTACTTACTTTTGTTTTGATTATAGTTAGGAGGAAAGTCTACCTACTCTTTCTCCATAAAAACGTAGTCGACTGTTTCCTCCGTGGATAAAGACATTAGAGCAAATATGTTAAGGCCACAAAAGCGATGTCTACCATGACCATGGCATGTTTTTTTTTTTTTTCTTTTTATTAATTAGAAAAGAAATAAAATTTAGAATAAAATAATAATATAAATGAAATCAAAACGTAGGAAAAACGTCAAAACGTATGTTCAAGGCAGATATAGGTATAGGTTTTGTGGCACAAACATATGTTCTCTAATGTCTTTATCTAGAGAGGAAACAGACGAATACGTTTGTAAAGTTTATATGACGAAAAGAGCAGGTAGACTTTTCGTTTAAGAGAAATTACAACGCCAACGTGCTTGAAACTGAAAATCTTTGTCGGGCTCATCGAAAATTATTGATTATTTCATGACGGAATGTTGTAGAACTTTTTTTTGTGTAGAGATTGTAGGTGACATTGTTTCTTACATTTTGGTGTAGTTTTAAGACAAGAACCTCCTATTGGTGCAAAGCCTATCCAAAATTTAGACAAAAAATGTCTGATTTGGCTAAAATGTCGATAGGCTTCAATACGTTTCGACATATTTGTATGGAAACTGCATTAAAATATCGGAAACAATGTCGCCTACAATCTCTACACAAAAAAAAGTTCTACGACATTCCGTCATGAAATAATCAACAATTTTCGATGCGCCCGACATGGATTTTGAGTTTAACAGGTATAGTGCCCTTAATGGTAGGCACAGATAGATAGATGAATGCTTTATTTGCACAACTCAAGGTACAGATTGGTACCAGGGTTTGGCTCAAGGTACATATGCCTAATGCATAAGAATACCATCAGCCTGAATAAGAAGCGGATAGAGCAGGTGAATGCTAAACGAAATATAATGAATTTCAATACAACGTAATATGAAACCTAGTAACTTGGGGTCTTGTAATTATCTATGTTCTATAATCTATCTATAGTATTTATATCTATTCCTACATATTAAATACAAAGTCATGACTGACCTATATATCAACGCAGAGCCCAAACCGCTGATTCTAGAGTCATGAAATTTGGAGAGTGTTCTTTGTGATGTGTAGGTATCCAGTAAGAAAGGGTTTTTGGAAAATCCTGCAAGATCGGGACATACGTGGGTGAAACCGCGGGACTCTGCTAGTTTATATGTATATCTACCCAATTCCCTGTTTTATTACATTTCTACTATTAAAATCGCAACTTGACTGATCACGGCACAAAGTTAGTCATCATAATTTGTCGAGCAATTTTCTCCCCGTCCGCATCGCCGCAGTTTCATTTTATCTCTAACAATGTTATCATATTTTCCATGTGACATCAGAGAAATAGTTTCCCGTTACAGACGACATAATTGTGAACAAACACAGCACGTGCAACATGCATAATGTTGTACAGTTTTATGGTTTTATTATGTTAAATATTATATGAAATGTTTTTATAATAATAATATACATGTAGGTATCACATCACATTTCACATCAATTTAGAAACTAGGTACTCTATTTCAAAATCTTAGATCAAAAATGTAAACAAAAAACATTTGTTTGAAAGTTGACAGCTCTTTATTTACTTTTTCCTTTGACATTGACAGTTCTTTGTTTAAATGTTTGATCTAAGATACTAAGACACTCTTTTCGCTCGTCAGTTTTTGCAGCAAAGTTGATCAGATATGCTTTTTTATAGTTTTCTAAATTCAATCTGATAATAAATCTACTTTACATACTAAGATAGAGTATAGAGGGTTATAAATATATGAAATAATTTAATTGATTACTTTTTTTTTAATTTCAGACTACGATCTGACGTTTTAGTATCAATACCGACAATTAATTCAGTATTTTGTGAATGCATAAGTAACAAACAGACGGACATACAGCCATACAGACAGACACGAATTATTAAAACTTTATATTTTTGTTTTACAGCTTCTTCTATAGATCGAGACCTAGACTCATTTATTTCTTATTTTACTTGCAAGTATACAGACTAATTGTCCTAACTTCCTTAATATATTATAGACTAGAAAAGTCCTGCGGTTTCACCCGCGTAAGTTCCAATTCCGTGGGAATATCGAGATCAAAAGCCTATGTTACTCAAGGTGAATGTAAATTTCTAATGGTGAATGAATTTTTGAAATCGGTCTAGAAGATTTGAGTTCAATCATAACAAACATACAGACACACACACACACACAAAAATACAAATGTTTCCTCTTTATAATATTATAGTATAGATATAGATTTTACTTGCAAGTATACAGACTAATTTTCCTTACTTTCTTAACTATTATAGATATAGATTATCATACCTACCGATTAACAGTAACATCAGTATTTTTACTACAATACGGTAGATTCATTAAAATCAGTTCGAAACTTTCGTTCTTTCCTTACATAAGCTTAGATTTAAACGGAAGGCGCACTTAAGATCTTCCGGCCAACTAAGAACCGGCTCGGAGATTGCATTTTGGTAATATATGTATAGTCTTACTATTGCAGTGAGCTGGCAACACTTGCCGCCTCTCTTATTACCCCTGCCTAATACTTAGACCGACTCGTTATGGACGGTTCCGAACTAACAATATTTTAGAAGATAATGCTCGTTCTAGTGCTTTGTTTAGAATTTAATAAAGATAAAACGAAATTGTTTTTGTTGTTATTTGTATTAGATTGTTGTTGTTGGGGTTGTTTTTGCATGAGTGAGTTTGTTGTAGTAGGATAAGAGAAATGAGCAATCTACACTAATCTACACTAATATTTTAAGGAGGAAAGATTTGTATTTTTGTGTGTATGTGTGTTTGTATGTTTGTAACGAATAAACTCAAAAACTACTGTGTTGATGTCAAAAATTCTTTCACCATTAGAAAGCTACATTCACCCTGAGTAACATAGGCTACTGATAATCCCGATATTCCTACGGGATTGGGATTTACGCGGGTGAAACCGCGGGATGCAGCTAGTTATTGATTACTATGCAGATGTTTTTTTGGTCAAGTAAATGATTTTTGACCCCGGGTTATAAATAGCTAAAATGCCAATAAACTGGTCATCAAATGCTCAAGATTTACTAATTGATATAGGTACCTTTGTGTTTTTCTATTCCAGTGTAACAAAGTCTGGGCAAGCCCTGGGATTTGGTTTTAATAAAAATGTTCGTCGACACGAAACTGTTTATGGAGTTACAAATTAATTTAGGCCGCTTTTCGAAACTCAATTTTCGGTTTATTTTATCCGCCAATATTTACTGAATATCAATTATCTGGTGCCCAGTTTGTTGGGACATACGACGCGACGCTCAATCAATCTAACAGGCCCTTTGTTTCTTACCTTTCGTTGTTTATAGAACGGATTAATAACAATATTTTAGGATAAAATAGGGGTTTTTTTACAAATTAATGGGATTATTTGTTAAATATTGTTATTACTTGGTAAATTTCCTTATTTTGAAGAAATGGAGCTATGGGAGGCGTGAGGTGGAAGACAAAATGTTGAGGCTTTCTTAAAATTATCTTATGAGTAGGTATACATAACAACCTAACAATTACTAAAAGTTAATTAAGCCGACTGAAAATACAATTATTGTTTAATAAAAATAATCCATGGGACATTAGTAATTGCTCCGTTTCAATATTATATACAATTCGTATTATGTATTAGAAAGAGATTCATCTATTACCCTATTTTAGAAACTTAGATCAAAAAGGAACACAAAAATTCCATACAGTTATTTGAAAGAGACAGCTCTGTATTTAATTTTTCCATTTTTGTTGAAATTGTTTACATTTTTTGTCTAAGTTTCTAAAATAGGGTATAGTAAAGTAGTAGAAGTCTTTTACGAAAACAAAGCATTTAATTGATTTCTTCTCTTCACTTAGGTTACGTACCTAAGTGCTCTAATATTGAGTGTTGAGAAAGAAGATTGCATTTTACAGTTTTGAAGAGCCTTTGTTGAATTTGTTTCAAAGGTTTCAAATGAAAATTTTCAAAGATATTGGCAAAGTTTCCTGTTTTTATTAGATTTCTATGTTTTCGACTTCTAAGTTTTTTAAGTGGCACAAAAGTTTTGATTGAACCAAAACTGAGAACGAATATAGGTTTCTTTGGTTATGGGTAAATATAGATCCTAAATGATGATTAGGAGCCCATTGGCCTAGTTGCACCTGCCGATCTTGAATGGTCGTGCGGGCTAAGCAACGCTTGGCACGGTCATTACTTGGATGGGTGACCGTAATTTGTTAGACCTCTTCCGTGCTTAGGAAGTCACGATAAGCAGTTGGTCCCGGTTGTTATCTCTGATAGCAGTCGTTAGGTAAAGTTAGAGGCGTTAGGAAGACCTGATAATGATTTGTAATGATTTAGTGGGGAATTGTGACCTACATGCTATATTTTATTATTGAATCATTGTTTTTCGTGTTATTGAAATTGTTACAGTGTATTTTGTAGTTTTGTTTTGACATTGATTTGTATTGACATTTTGAATATCAGATATTTTATGTGGGTTAGATTTAATTTTATGTATATTTAATTTTATGTCAGGTTTTTGTTGATTTCTTGACATTACTGTAAAATTGACAAGCATTATGAGCTAATAGTAAAATGAAATATTTAATGGTATCTTACGACCGAACTATGTAAATTTTGCATGCTGTAAAGTAAGACATGGCCTGATCTTTTATAATCCTAATTGTATCTTTGAATTACCCACGTTTCGCAAAATAAATATTATGAATTATGAAAACTTTTACACAAGGTGAGCTACACCACTACACGAAAAATAATGCCTGCCAACGAGATTTACCATCCCATTTCCCATCCCAGTAATATTCTAATTTAAGAATGTTACTGGGATGTGGGAAGGGAAATGGGATGGTAAATCTCGTTTCAAAATCAAACTTTCGCATTTCTAAATGTGAAAGTTTAGGTGTTTATTATTTTGGATGTTTGTCTGACAATCACGAACTCTAAATTGAATCTTTATTGTACCTGAAATTAAACTAATTTTTCGGTGTTAATAGCGTGATGTTTATTACTTTAAGCATTCTTTCAATGTTCAACGTCTCGAGACCTTCACAGGTCTTTGCTTCAGTATTTAGGTACTCTTGAGTTTAATTTCGATCCAACATCATATACAGAAGAATACAGAAGAAAAAACTTTATTGTATCTTCTTTTTGTGTTTTTTAACCAGCTTTGGGGTTACACAGTCACACTTTACCGACGTAATAGATAATTCCATTAAAATCATTTTACTATCATTTCATTTATTTAAAACGTAAACTTCATGCATTAGTTAAAAAATATATGTAGGTTCAATCAGAATATTGTTCACGGATTAAAATATGGTTTGATCAATTTTTTTAAAGTTTATTAAAGCTCTAGGGAGAGTGGGTTTTAATTAAACTCGGCCGCGCCGCGTGACATAGCTTTGATATTTTCCGAGGTTTTCACTACAGTAGTATTCAATATTACTTAATAATGTACCTTGGTTTTTAGAATTTTATATATAGGTACTGACTGTATTTCAGAAACTTAGGTTAAAACGTAAACAAAGAACTGTCAATTTTAAAGGAAAAACGAAGTAAAGAGCTGTCGCTTTCAAATAAATGGGATGGTGTGGGATTTTTGTTTACGTTTTTGATCTAAGTTTCTGAATAACTAGTTCGATTATTACTACTTAGTTACGCTACATTGCAGCTCCCGGCCAAACAAGTAGGTATTTGGTAACTTTGTCGATAAAACAGGTGGACAAACGGACACAAGCGAGTAAAATTTCTTCCTTTATGGTTTGAGGTACGGAACACTATAAAATACAAATCGCTAATAAATATACTTAAACTAGGTATATTAAGTAATATACTAAATTGGCTACACTCTGTAAAATGAATAGGCCTAGCAAGAACTAGCAAGCATAACGGCATAAACAAGGCATTAAAACGTGAGCGTGAAATGTGAAATTAATCCTGCGAGAGCTAATCCGAATTTCAGTGTGCCGCCGCGCCGCGACGTTCGGTATCTCATTTCCGAACCTTACTTTGAGTTCGTAAGGCGGAGGTGGGGTCGGACTGTTAGTGGTTACTTACTTACTTTATATAATCTAATGCTTATCACTTCAAATCGTTTGTTTGTAAAAAAAAATGAAAATTTCCTTTGTTTTTTTTTATAAAATAGGTAGTAGGTGTCCTATTTTGGAATATCCAAAAAGTTACGGCTTTAACTAGCTACTTTCTTATAAGTATATAAAATTTCCATGTCACAGTGTTAGTTACCGTACTCCTCCGAAACGGCTTGACCGATTTTTATGAGATTTTGTTGAGTATTCAGTAGGTCTGAGAATCGGCTACTATCTATAATTTATAAGGCAAAACAACGTTTGCCGGGTCAGCTTGTTTCACATAAAAAATACCGGCTTCAAACAAAATCAATACCCCATCCGGTACACTACCACCACTAGAAAACTTGACAGGGCTCCTGGACTTATCGTTATAGTTGTTTGTTATTTCGAGACTTTTTTTTTTGTTTTTGCAATGGGACGAAATTGGGGGGGTTTGAATTTTTTGTATGGAGACTGTTGACGTGTTAAACGCGTGAGACAGTGTAATGAATATTACGCGATTTGAAAATTTGTATGCATTTTTATCGGGTATTTTTATGTAAAATAATTCCGCTAAACGCTTTCCCCAGGACTGTACCACATCAATTCTCGACACGCGGATTTCGTATCATTTCCGCATCACGATTCATGACACGACTCAACACGGCGACAGCCCTGTCGCGCTCTAGTTGTCTCGTTTAAAACGTCAAACACAACGTCAGAGACGTACCTACTAATGTTAATTTGGACAATTAACGTCTCGATAATCTTGGGTGAAACTTTTGTATTTGGCAGGTCGTACAATTATTTACCTTTTAGATTTTTAGAAATTCCCGATAATTAATTAAAAAAAAAAAAACAATTAAAATACTAGACAGACGTTGTCCTGTCCGGTAAATAAAAAATATCCTAAAACCCTACACTACACCTTACTAATATGTAGGTACTACCCTACCCTACCCTACTACTACCCTGCTTCTACTACTACCCTACCCTACTTCTACTACTCTACCCTACTACTACCCTACCCAACTACTAATCTCTAAAAAAAAGCTACCTCCCCACCAATTTCAAGCCAAATCGGTTCAGCCATTCTTGAGTTATAAAAAGTGTAACTAACACGATTTTTTTTATTTGCAAACGTTATAGATTAAAATTTTATACCCCCTACATCTTAAATCAAAATTTTGAAACTTTTCTTGGGTAAGTTAAGTGACTTTAAGCACTTGAATTATGAATGACAGTGAACTCTTTAAAAACGCTAAGTTATTAACCAAGTTGTTCGGGGTCGGCCTGAGTAGCTGAACGTTTAATATTTTACTTCAGTTCGGTACTGGGCCGAAGGCAGTTTTTCCGTGACCTTCGCTTCGAAGCCTCTTTAAAATTCATGCTGTTTTGACGGACTCGCAAACTTTATAACAGCGTACTTTGGCTAGAACTTTACCCCAGTTTATGCAACTACGTTGAAGCATTAACTCCTAGTTCATTTTTGTTAATATTCAAAAATATCCTAGCTGTATATCTGAAAAACTGATTAACCTGCTTTACCTGAAATTACCTGCTGGTTTAATCACCCTACCATTAAAACTGATACATTTACCAATTCAACCCCTGCCTGTAGTTTGGACGAGGCGGGGTACCAAAACTTTCTGTTATTTCGACTATAACGTACCTATCATTAATGGTTTTCACTAAAGTTTTGGGATATTAGTCGAATCGCAACTTTCTAGCCTTAACAAAGGTTGACCGCAACTGGTTTCTCATCATATACATATTTATTAATTCATTGAACGGCTGTTACTAATGGTTCCAACCAGACTGGATTCTTGTAGTTTTCCAAAATTGAATTGTTATTTATAAACATCGTTATTAAAATAGAGTTAGTTACTAACCTACTCCCCAGCCTCAGCTTCTGGGCCTTCGACACGATAATCTTCAACGCTTTTTCTTGCTTTGAGGTTCGTGCAAGTCTGTATCCACTGTATCTTTTCGCGCGCGGTCGATCGCGGCGGTCCATAGGTCCCATAGGTCAATACTCAATACATAATTATATTTGTCTTAAGATTGAAGTATACGTACTTCGATAATTAACATTTGCACGATAAAGTATAAATGAAAATGGACTTTAGAGAGTACACTAGTTCTTTGTTCTTAGCTTCTAATAAAATAATGAGCTGATTTCGTATGCTCACAAGAAAAGGAAGAGTAGAACAAAAAAGTTTGTGTTCCTGATGCATTTAATTATTCATAAGGCTTTCCTGTGCTCCTGTCTTGTTCTGAAGTTTTGACATCGGCCTTGTCACGGTCTTAGGTGACAAATTACACGACGAAATCGAATTATTTCTGCAAAAGAATTTGTTGTCCACCTTTTCTTTAGGTAAATTGAACTGAGTTTAAGTGGAGAGGTTCGAGATTCCGCGTTTTGAAGATATTAGTGCAGCGTTTTACTGCTTCTATTTAGGGTTCCGTATTTCAAATCGTAAAAGAGGAAAACTTATAAAATCACTCATTTGTCCGTTTGTCTGTGTTTCACCGCCGATTTTCTCAAGAACGGTATAGAAAGATGAAATTTATAACAGATACTGACCTCAGTAGCTGGTATAAATTTCATCTTTGGTCCCTAATTTCATCTATGGTCCCTAATATTATGGGTTTAAAAATCTAAATTCCAAGACAACACTATAAAAAGGAGTGAGTACGGAGTCCGATTCGCACTTGCTTTTGATTTAATTAAAATAAAAACTGTTAAAATGTCTGACTTTACACAGAGCACAAAAGACTTTGTTCAACAAACAAATGCTGCAACGGCTAGTCGAATTAAATGTATTTAAAATACTTGGGAATAAAAGTCGAGGTATCAACCACTTGACCAACACCGCTCTTAAACTCAAACATAATTAGATACGGATACGTTATCTATATTAGAACATATTCACAACACACAAAGCAACGTGTCAGGTATATTAATAAAAAAATGTCTCCCTTTACACTTTTTAATTTAATTAAAACATAACAAAAAAATGTGACAATCACGAACAAAAAGAGATCGTGGAACAAAACATACAAAAACCCTTTTTGTGTTGGAAAAGGGATTTGTGTGTGACGTAGCGAGGCGGCTTATCATCCTATTGATGCAGGTACGAGAAACAATATAAATATCTTTGTCATGTGTAGCCATGGGCATTGGGCAATGGGTACCCGGCTCTTTGTTTTCCCCATATTTCAGTCGATGGTAAAATAAGAAGTACATTATATTTATCTTCCTTCGATTGTGGAATAAATCGGGGACAAAGGTAGATAGTCTTCCTACCCTAAAGTTATTGCATATGTGAAAATTATTATGTTTGTCTATGAAAATATGTGTCTTAAGTACAAAGTATATGTATGTATGTTTATCGCTCCTTCGCACAAAATTAAATATACCTACTTAGGTAAACATATAAAGCTGGAGACCAACTTATTAAATTTAAGTAATCGGCATTTAGTCTCTGCAATGACTGAACCTAACAGACAGGAATTTCTTAAATACTTAGCTCTATTGATATGTACCTTACCTATGCTTTTGTGTGAAATAAATAAAATAATAAAATTATAATTGACGTTTTTTCCATAAATTATCTACGGGAACCAATTTATAAATACAGAATCGTTTTATTTAAAGAACTACGGAACACTTAAACTTAATAGAATCTTTCAAAAATCTTCATAGAACTCATAATAGGAATGATGATGAGAAATCAATACTACCAGGTATTTTAGATCTTCCGACACGGTCTCGATCGTAGCTACTCGTTTAAACTTAGTACGTGTGGAACAAGACGGTTCGGTATCCCTCTGTGGTAGCCTTTACGTAACTAGATACGTGCTTTACTCCGGTCTAGATTCTAGGGCAAGATATTCCTTATGTCATAGAGCGTTTGAGAGGACGAAATGTAAAATATTAGAAATTAATGTTAGTTAATGTTAAGTTTTGAGTTAATTAATTATTATATATAAAGTAATTATTTTCATAATTAATATTATGATAATAATTACTTTTAATTAAAACAAAATGGAAAAATATGATAATTTGTACGTGTATTTGTTAGTTAATATTGGGATACCATGGGATTACAATCGAAATTTAACATTTTGAGATTCAAATATTTTAGGAAGTTCACATATTGGGTTAAATTCCCATTTTAGAAATTAAACATTTTGGCACGAAAGGGAAATAATCATTACAGAAGGGCTTCTCAGAAGGTTCTTCTTATAAAAAGATAAGGGTCTTGCAGTTAAGATTAATGGTTATTTTTTAAATAATTATAATGAAAATATAACATTCCAAAATAATATAACTACCAACAAAAATAGTGAAAACAAATGTGGCAGCAGCATAACTTTACCTTTCAATAAGTTTTTCTTTGGTGCCAGTAACTTTTGCACCTTTGCGTTTGAGCTCAGTCAGCCAGTTTTCTTTGTCTGTACCTATTTCATTTCTAGGTATATTGCAAAAGGGCGAAAATATTATGATGTACCAGTGACATATTCAGTGCAATTTTATAAATATCACAGTTGTTTAGACATGCCTACTTAGCCACATCTGCAAGCTTACCATGAACGCTAATAGCCAGAAAAACGTTTTGAACATAGAACAGCTGGCCTAGTCTCTATAATTACAGACTAGAAGAAGAAAGATCGCCCGATAGTAATCCATTTCAAACTCATCTCCGAAGGACGAATTTCACCAGTTCCAAAGTCAAACTGTTCGGGAAATTACTCACACACCTAAAAGATGGATAAAAATTCGAACGTCGTTGTTAGAATACTCACCATTTAGGTAACTGAAGGCGGGTCCAGATATGTGTCATTTGCCCGATTCGATCACCGTACCATGATCGCATATGTGGACGGGATACGCTTATCATGATACGCGATCTCGATACGCCGTAATACGGCCTGTCCTATGTCGTGTCGGTTTTTGTCCGATCATCAAAGGTGATACAGATACTATTGTGAAGATACGGAGCAAATCGAGGCGTCCACAACTAGATACGGGGCTTGATACGTGATACGCTGATACGGATACAGTGATCGGATCGGGAAAATGACACATATCTGGACCCGCCTTAAGGTTTAAAGTTATTGTGTTTTGTATTGTGCAGCGGTCATAGCAGGCTAAATGATATCTACACTAATATTATACAGAGGAAAGATTTGTATTTTTGTGTGTATGTTTGTAATGAATAAACTCAAAAACTACTGTGCCGATTTAAAAAATGCTGTCACCATTAGAAAGCTACATTCACCCTGAAGGCTACTTCTGATTCCGATATTCCCACGGGATCGGGACTTACGCGGGTGAAACCGCGGGACGCAGCAAGTCAGAATATATAAAGAAAATAGAATTAGGAAGTCTCAACTGACTGATTCACTGACTGACACTGACTTACACGACGTCACTGACTCTTTAAACTCGTTTCATTTCTTCCTATAAATCAGTGAAATGGGCCTTGGAGTACGAATTCAATAGATCACAGATATGAAATTCGTTGAATATAACCGTTAGAGTGTAATGTAATGTCCTACATTCGTTCTCAGTGTCACGGAGTTCCTTTTTTTTCGTAAATCTATTATTTAAAAAACTTTAGCAAAAGAACGGTAATGTCGCTCTGTTAGGTCATCACCGCACCTCCGCGTCTACGCAACCCCAAACAAAACAAGTTGGTAAAGCGCCAAAGGTTCCTATGACAGAGGGCAAGCCAGAGCGCCCACCACACCTCCGACCAGACACATGTTAAAACTAAATCTAGATAACATTGCAAATCGGTGATCCTCATTACGAACACATTCCATCATAATGTGGTAACGTCTTCTACAATTCCATACTCTGCACAATTCGGAGAGGAAAAAGCGTTCATAGTAGGCTAACTGGTGTCAGATTATACATACAAAGAAAATATCATTAGGTCTCAAGTCTCAAAGTGACTCTTTAAACTCGTTTCATTTCTTCCTATAAATCTGTGAAATGGGCCTTGGAGTACGAATTCAATAGATCACAGATATGAAATCCTCTGAATATAACCGTTAGACTGTAATGTAATGTAATACATTCGTTCTCAGTGTCACTGAGTTCCTTTTGTTGTGCAACTGGCATTCCGGGGAAAGGACACGTCCATGTTTGCGCGCTACTCTTGGACCTTTTCCAACGAAATCACGACGTGTAAAAATCTATTGGATTTCACCCACTACACTCACACTTATATAACACTCGTAAAATAATAAAAATATTGTGGTGACGAAATTTTTTCTATGTCTAGTTGGCATCTCGAAATAGCTGAATTATTTTGATTAGAATAACTACTCGTAAATCTTGGTGTACGAAAGTCTTAAAGTGTAAGTGTGAGTGTTTTTTTTTCTAAATTATGATCTTGATCCGTTGATTTTTTAAGCGCCGCCACTGACTTTACAAAATGAAGATAATTTTGTAATTTTTAATAGTAACAACTACCAATTTTTATTTACATTAGGATACGTAATACAATTAATTGCTTAATTTAAAAATATTTTGAAAGAAAAATACGTCTTTGAAAATTCACAGCCTCGTCGCAAGTGAATTTTTGAAGACATATTTTTTACTTTAAAATTTAAAATACCTATTTCTAATAGACAATAAAAAACGTTTGACGAAATATTTAATTTAACTTCTTCTTTTCGTGTAGTGGTGTGGCTCACCTATTGTTAGAGTTTTCAGATCGCTTGACCTAACAACTGCTATCAGATATAACAACCGGGACCAACTGCTTAACGTGCCTTCCGACGCACGGACGAGCTCAAGAAATGATATTTTGCCACACAAATTATAAGTCGGTATAAGCGTTGCTTAACCCGCACGACCGCTCTTTAATTTAACTTATTAATTTATAGACAAAGACAGCAAAGGCGGATAAGGATAGGTATCATCCAATCACGATTAGCCAACAATGGTATTTTATTACCCATAACCTCCTTCTGAAAGGACACCCCTGCCTCAATAAAGGATTATTGTTGGGCTCATATTATTTGATGGCCTAAAATTAGTAGGTAGGTACTTAGTTAAATTTCAAATAACGATAACTAGAACTTTAGTCAATATAAAATATTCTGCAGAACCTTTTTTTTATACGTTTGACTTTTCTTCTTCTCATCCGAGCGATGTTCCCGGTTGCATCCCTCCCGGGAGTCCGGGGTCCGCTAAACCCCAAATTAATTTGGGGTCGGCGCAGTAGGTAAGTCAGCATTGACCATACCTTCTGCAAATAGATTTGGCAATATTTTTACGGCCGGCCGCCTGCCTAACACCAAACCTCCTAGCATATGGTAGCGGATAAACTGCTTGGCCCTAGGGACCAAGTAGTTTATCCGCCACCACGCGGAGAGAACTTAAGGTTTGCTAGTCTCCCTCAGATCCCTTAGTCGCCTTTTACGACACCCACGGGAAGAGATGAGGAAGCCCTATTCTATGCCGGGGCTAAACGTTTGACTTTTCTAATCCTGTTTACTCAAACTATTCATACTATAAACGCTATAAACTACGTTTATTTCTTCCTCGGAATTTCTAACGCTTTATTTTCTTAATATTTTATGTAGAAATAACGTAAACACAACTAATTCTGTCACTTTAGTTATAATAAGCTGAATGAAATTATTGGTGAGTTATGTTGAGTTCTAAATACAACTTTTATACATTCTGCAGTCTACAGAGGGATTCGACCTTTGTGTTGCTTCGGGCCAATCATCAGCTTGAAGCATTTCACCTTACTTCTTAGGGTTTCGTAGCTCAATAGGTAAAAAGGGAATCCTTATAGGATAATTTCTTTCTTGTCTGTCCGTCTTACCGCACAAGTATAAAGGAAAAAATCCAAATATTAAAAAGTTGAAAATTAAAAGTCCCCCATTCAAAACTTAACATGAGTACGGAACACTCGGCGCGCGAGTTCTACTTTCACTTGACCAGTTTTTTAAAGTAGTCTACGACGCAGACAGGGTAAAAGTTCGATTTCTGTCGTGAAATAATTTTATCTCTTTAAGGACACAAAACACCATAAGATTCTCCTAATCAAGCAGAACCATTCATCCAAAGGTTGCCTGGAAGAAATCGCTTTAAGCGATTTGTACCAAGTTTTAGTTTTCAGGTTTCAGTGTTTTTTCTTACTATTTGTCTTACTTATGCATGTTAATCTGTACATATATGGTTTGTTGTGCAAATAAAGCGTATACCTATCTATACATCGTTTTTTTAATTGTAGACTATGATTTGACACATCTCCCTGAAGAAACATGTCAAATACAACGAACGAAAACGTCAGATTATAGTCTGAAATTAAAAAACCTACCATAGCTATTACTTAGTAACTAAGATGTACCTATTTAGAATTGAAACAAATTCGTTCCAATTTATATAGTTACGAATCAATAACAATGAGACTCAATCAATTTATCAATCGTGTACAGATCTAAAACAAACTGGGTCAATACAAACAAATCAAATTAATCTCGTCCCATAATGGTTACGGAGTAAATTATCCATTAAACAGTATGTCATTAATGTCACTGAGCTACAGCGCGAGCGCTATTGTACGATATATCGGGTATAATCTATGTAGACTATGAATCAAACGGCAATACTTGACACTACTTCTTCTTTTTATATACCTATGTACTAGCTGATCCGGCAGACGGCAGACGTCAGATTTATAAACGGAACCCTAAAAACAAGCTGCAAAAACGCCAAAACTAAGCAAAGTGGTATTCCCAGAGGAATGACAGAAGCTCCCACTCGGGGAAAACTAAAAAATAAATAAAAATAAAACTACCCTATTAATCTCTCTAAAAATAACTTTTTTTTTGTTTTTATTCATGTAAAAATAAAATATCTTAAAAACATTAAACAACCACAAAACCTGGAGGGGTAAAACTCTACCCTCCCTACCCTACCCTATGTCCTTCTCCTGGTTAGACTACCTTCCCAGCAATTTCCAGCCAAATCGGTTCACCCGTTCTTGAAGTATAAAGAGTGTAAATTGATATTCGCCGCACTTTCCCCATCAGCCGCACTTTCCCCATCAGCCGCATTTTCTCCAAAAGCCACTTTTTCCTTTTTCCCCATAAGCCGCACTTCCCCCTAGTGACCTTATATGTTTAAAACACTACTGTTAACGCAAACGGGAAGGTCATTGACTAAAACGAAGAGCACAAACGGAACTAGCGCCATCTCAGATTAGCTTCCCCATGTTTCCCCATTCTATTTGAATATGTATGTCGGAAATAAAGCTACGAGTTAATATTATCGTATAAGGTATATAATAATATTATGTATGTAGGTAGGTATTTATTGCATGTTAGTTATTGAGTATATTCGGTTATTGAATAGTTTGCAATCTTTATAACTTCGGAGTTGGCTACTTGCCTGAAAACCTTTGCCAATCCCACCTCCTTGATCGTACAGAAACCTTTTCTGCAATCGAAAAGTTTCTTTGATTTGATATTGTTCGAGTAAACATGTAAAGGACTTTTGGCAACCAGTTAGCATTGCCACAGTATAGACATGTAACAGTAGGCATAGAATAGAAAAAACATTTTATTGACCAAAGACAAAATATAAATATAGGTTTGATGAAAAAAAAATTTTTGAGTTTCAGTTCTAAGTATGGGGAACCCCAAAAATTAATTGTTTTTTTTTTCTATTTTTGTGAGAAAATCTTAATGCGGTTCACCGAATACATCTACTTACCAAGTTTCAACAGTATAGCTCTTATAGTTTCGGAAAAAAGTGGCTGCGACATACGGACGGACAGACGGACAGACAGACAGACAGATATGACGAATCTATAAGGGTTCCGTTTTTTGCCATTTGGCTACGGAACCCTAAAAAGTACAAAAGAACATATGGAAAAACATTAATTGATAGAACAAAATAAATAAGGAGCCGTGTGCTGTGCCAATGAGGATCTGCCCTTGCATAGGTTGCGACTATGTATTATACATTTTATTGTGCGTACACACAAGAGTTATAAAACTTTATACAACATACTTGGTCAGAACTCAGAACAGGACTCGAGTTGTACGTGACTTAGATAATACCTTGTAGCCCTTGTAACCAAACTGTGACATTTTGATCACCGTTGCGCACTAGTGCGTAAATCCCTAAATACCCGCCTCAGCAAAATAACTCACTTTGTCTCACTTGTCATCATATAATAATACTTTTTAAACGAACACGATTGAAACGCGACGGAACCCCCGCGACCAATACCATTGTAACTTGGTTGAAACGAGGTAATACCCGGGAAAATATAAAATTATTTGTTTCAAAATGTACCTACTATTACAACATTATTTACCACACTATTTTTCTCAAGACATTATAATGTGTTAAAAATGGCCAAAAATATTAAAACATTTATGTACGCACCGTATCTATTTACGTTACGTACGTATCTATTTTCAAGTACCACGGGTTTTAGCTTACTTGTCACAAATTAAGCCTCACATATCAATCTCTTCTGGATGTGAATTTGTAAGCAGTTCAATTCCAATAAATATAGATCTGGACATATGCCAAGTAATTGTAATTGATAAGCTGAGAGCGATATTATTGCTGTGTTGAAAGATGACTTCGGTTATTCTATTTAAGTGTACTTATTGGAACGTTATCTATTTGTATTGGGTTTCTATTAAAAAATATTTAACTTCTTTTTATAGACTGTACACAGTTCAGTCCAGCTGTTAATTCCGTACGTCCGTACGACGAGCGGGCAGTGACGGTTTAATCCTCAATCAAATTATGCAATTGCCTACGGCATCACGTCTATGGGAAAAAAAAAAAAGAAAAAGAAAGCACCAGAAAAAGCACAAAAAAACCTTCCTTAGGGCATCACGTCCCACTCTCACGTCACCAATACCACACCAAAAAAAGTTTATAGGATTCATTTGAAATTCTCGTGTTTCAAGTTGACATAGAGTCTGACCTAGAGTCTTTTAATAAATCAATAAATTATGCTTTAAATTGTTGAAGCACCTACTACACTTCTAAGGTACGTTACATCCACTGAAATGAAACTATACAAATACGCTGGAATTGGTATACCATACAAAATGACATGAGATCTTAAATTCAAAATTAGTAGGTGAATTTTTGAGTTTTGGAGCTGCTTAATTTGTTTGAGTACCATTCAAACTTTGAGTTGCGTTTCTGTATTCGGCCGATAGTGGAACAGTACCGTAGCTATTAGTATACTAGTAGTATACTCTAATTATAACCTTAATTAAATATGGAAGTGTAAGTATGTTCTAATTATAAGTGATATTTTTTTGTTTCTGTTGTCTGCTATTCTCGTTTGAGATACAGGATTAACCTAGATTAGGCAAACGTGTTAGGTAGGTACTTCGATTTAAATTTTTACATATTCATTTGAAAATAAATTTATTTATTTATAACTAGGCTACATACCGCCGTTATAACCCAAATAAAGTTTCCAAGAACTGAACTCAGGCTAAGATTTCCATTGTTTCCCGGTCTTTTTTCCATACCACAAATTAAAACCTTTCCATTTAGTCTTCTTATTCTTATTACTCAAACTGAAACCAACTATGAGCCTCGCCAATTGTTTGAGTTTCCAGGTCGCTTTAAAATCTCCGACTTGACCGAACGACTGCTACCAGAGATAGCAACCTAGCCCAAGGATTTAACTTTCTTTAGCTTACATAATCGACGAAATGACGTCGCCAGGTCTCGTTAAATCGGCTAGCGCAGCTAGAAAGAGTATTATTCAACAAGAAAGTTACCACAAATTATGTTGGTTTTAAATAACAAAGTCAAGCTCACATGAAATTCTTGACGTTGCAATAAAAGTAAACAAAACCACTTATTCTCAAAGAAAACGTCTACGTTTCAATTCAAACGGTTCACGTGTTGCAATGCAGTATAGCGATAAGCGATTTCTTTTAAAATTCCTTTAAATTGAAAATCGATGTCCCAGCCCCGAAAGTTAGTGCAGACATTGATATACGAGTTGGCAATATGCTCTTAGATTTAGATCAACATAACGAGGCTTTACTACCCCCTAGGCGGTAAAGTAAAGGCGTAGGGGGAATCCGCAATAAAACGGACGTGTTTTGAAACGGACACAATCGAAAACATTATATGTTTTTTGGGTGTTGGCACCATTGACCTGTGGGCCAGTGACCATAGATTCTTGTCTATGGTCATCAATGGTGCCAACACCCAAAACACCTAAAATAATTTTCGATTAAAAACTTGAGATGACATTGTAGCGGTCGCGGGGAGTCGTTGGATGGAGGTAGCTCGCAATCGCTATTTGTGGCGTCGTATGGGGGAGGCATAATGTTCAGCAGTGGACGGATAAAAGCTGAGATGATGATGATATCGATAAAGTCCGTTTCAAAACACGTCAGTTTCATTGCGGATTCCCCCTACTATTCTTTCTCCGGCAGAATTTTATAAGACTTTCTGCATTTCAAACACAATCTTATCTGACCTAAGTAAGCAAGGGCTACGTGAAACGTATTTAAAAATAACATTGCAAAGGTTAAAATGCTGAAGACTTCGGTATACACAAACTGGAAATTCCCAGAGATCGATTGATTAAACCAACATTTTTTTTATAAAACCTTTTGTACGTAGGCTTCGTGCGTAGGTATATATTTATTTATCTTCTATACATATAAAATTGAAAGTCCTGACTCACCTATATATCAACGCAGAGCCCAAACCGCTGGTCCTAGAGACATGTTTGGAGAGTGTGTTCATTGTGGTGTATAGGTATCCACTAAGAAAGAGATCGGGACTTACGCGGGTAAAACCGGGGGACTCTGCTAGTTTCTATTTAAAGTATGCGTACTTGTTAAAGTCAAGATATTAATATCATGTTGTCTACCGAGAATATACTTTACTTATTTCCGTAAGCCCATTCATAAAGTTTTCTATAATGTCAGTCAAAATCTCTGTAAGCAGAAGGTTCAACTTTCATGGAATTTACTGAAACCTCAAAAGTTTTCCTTCGAACAAAACAATGTATCAAATGAACACTAATTAATTGAGAGCTACATTTTAGACAGCTCGTAAAGAATGCAAAGTCCTTCAAGTTTTTAAAGTAGCTGGAAGATGTTAATTAAGATGAGAATAAATTTAATGAGGCCGAAAGAGCCGAAACACCATTAGGTGAGTGCTTCATTAACAAAAATCTTGATTTTCCGCTCGTTAAAAATACGATTTTAATAATTAAAGATGTTCGCAAAGTTCCTATCTATGTACCTACCTACTTTGACGCCGTTACAGGTTTTTTGTTCGAATTTTAATCATTCCCTTCAAATTTGATCAGGGCATAATTAACATATTTAAGTACACGATATTTAATCTTGTTTTATAATTAATGTTTTTTGCCATATTTCTCCCAAAAAATCTAGTTGTTCCGTCTTACCTCGGTGGCGCCACTCATCATCATCATCGCTCACGATGTTTCCGGTTGCATCCCTTTCGAGAGCCCGGGGTCCGCTTTCCTACTTTTACGTCTCTACCTCGGTGGCGCCACTAACTACCTTAATTGAAGAAGGCTATTACTCGTAGTCATGTGACTCTCCCAACAATAAGAAAAAGCTTTTTTCCAGACGATTTTGGTGATTTGATTGGTGTTTCATTATGTCACAAAAAACTCTCCATAACTCGATTGCTCAAAGATTCACCGGAATCAGATAATGTTGAGGGTTTGAAAATACCTCTTTCTTTTGACCCTCGTTGTATAGAAAAATCGTATCGATTTGCCCCATAAAACTCCTCATCAGCTATTCGGTTTATTTTAAAACTCTTCGGATAATACTGATTTACACTTATAATTACTATACTTAACTTACAGTGCCTAATTTATACCTACAAACAAATACGATACTAAACTTCTACGTCAATAAAAATAACGAATTAGCAAGTACTACATCAAAACCCTCGCTGGCGTTTGCAAACAATAACGACCTACAAAACCAACAACTTAGATTATAAGGCCCTATCTTTAGTGGTAAAAATCACTTAGTTTTCGTTTCCTATACTTATTTATTAGGAACGCAGGTAGAGTGGGACAATGCAGGTTATAAATCGAGCATTATCGTTGAGAGGCCGTCGGGAGGGCCGTTTCATTCAATTCGTGTCAGATTTACTGTAATCTACCCTTTGGAGGCGTCACCTTGCTCTTAGTTCTGCACACGTTGTTTACGTACAATGCGATTATTTATTGTTTACTGCTATTTTACTTTTGTTTTTCTTTAGTAGGTATAGTTTAAAAATATATTTTAGGTAAAATCATGGAGGGTAAAATTATGCTTACCATCTTACTTATAAACGATGGCTAACGGCTTTATGTATAGCTTGTCTTTTACTGTGTCATGAAGTTTCAAAGTTAATAGACAGAGACAAACGTTACATAAACTTAGTCATCGTTTATAAGTAAGGGGGTAGCCTTGTCCTTTGTTTATTTTCGTTTTTTGAATACCTAGATTTCACCAAGTAAATGGCACAATTTAGAAAGATTATGATGGAAAATCTATTAAAATCCATGTTTTACAAATGCCGAACACGAATGGTAGTAATTATACTACATTACCTAAGAAATAAAGTCGTTTCGATGAAACACAAATACTTACATTTTCCCCTAAAATGTTAATAACTGGTTTATTCTTAACTAAGTAAGTTACCTATCATAATTAAAAATAAATAGTCAAATTACACTGTTATAATAATGAACCGGTATTAAAATGAACTCACTGAGACGTCAAAACAAATAAAATTACTCCATGAAAAAATGAAAAAAATAACTATTTTCACAACGAGAATAATGTTTATTAAGACGAAAGTCTACCTACTCTTTCTCCATACAAACGTAGTCGACTGTTTCCACCCTGGATAAAAACATTAGAGCAAATATGTTTACGCCATAAAATCTATATCTGCTAAGACTATGACCCTACGATTTGTTTTTATTTTCTAATTAAAATAGAAAAAAAAATCAGATTAATTAGAAAATGAAAAAAATCAAAACGTAGGGGCATGACTGATATAGGCCTTATGGCATAACCATATTTTTTCTAATATCTTTACTCAAGGAGGAAACAGTCGACTACGTTTGTAAAGTTTGTATGGAGAAAAGACTAGACTGTCCTATTAACGACATTCGTTCGTCGCCGAACTCATATGCAAATGTTTTGAATAACATTAATTATAAAATTAATTTCGACGGTGTCTTGGACAAAAACCTAACGAGGTTCCGAAGCGACACGGGCGTTCTGAAACACTTTATTGCTAGGTTCTCTCGGACATGGGTAATGGTCTAAATGTATTGGGTTAAATGGTTCGTGCCAACAGAAATTCAAGCTGAATTGTTCTCTTGTCTAATTTTTGTGGATTTGAAGCTTCATTTCGCATTGTGAATGAATATTGTGCTTCGGAGCAAGAATCATTTTTGTAAATTTATACCAAACTGCGTTATAATAAAACACGATTTGATAAAAATAGAAAACAGTTAATGACAAATTCATTATGATGAGTTCAAAAAACCGACAAAATGTTTCGAGAAAAGTTAGGTAGTGCCCGTACGCTTCGCTGGCTCGTCTTGGCGGGGGCACAACCTGCCCCCAGATGTTTTAGCTTTGTAAAAATTATTGTTAAAAACAAAATCAGTGAATTGCTAATACTAACTATACACGCTATGGTTTTTAAATTAAGTGCCTATTACGCTACTTTGGACAATTATAATTCAAAACGTGATGTGGCATCTAAATGATATTTGAACGATACCTCCGGGGTTAAATGAATCTTGCGGACCATAAGGAAAATGGTAAGAAAAATAACGACCGGTAGACATTAAATCACTGTAAATTTGTGTCTGGAACACAATAACTCAGGAGAACGTAGCCATAACTGTCGCAAACATTGTTCAGATGATTCACGAACGCTGTTATATGATGTTTTTCCCGAAAATCTTTGGATGTTACATTAGCCTGAACAATATCTGAGCCGATATTTCCTATTGTTCAATAGGGTTCGTCTATATGAGATTTTCTCCATTTTGCTTTTAATCCTATCATTTTTCCTTTACCTTGAGACTGGAAATATAAACAGACTGCTCAGAAGTCGACAGAGTCGTTTATTTTATTTTTTTAGATACATTTAAATGGAGTTTTGCCCAAGTAAATATCTCACCACGGATACCTAGGAAACTGTGGCAAATGGACTTATAGATCATTAATTTTACAGTCATTAGCGTGGAATTCCTGCAAGCAGAAATAGACAATAAACTGTAATTATCACTACGTTTACAACGACGAATGTAAATTATTAAGCACGACTGCAATGCAGAAGGTTGCGGGTTCGATACCGCCGGGTGCAATTATTTATGCTTAAAAAAATAATATTTGTGTCTGGTCTGAGTCCCTCTATGTATAATATGTATGTATTTACAAAAAAAAAGTAAATATAAGTATTATATCCGTTGTCTAGTCACCGTAACACAAGCTTAGTCGCTTACCACGGGGGCTAGATGACGCTGTGTGTTGTTGACATAATTTATTTATTATTTGTTTCATCTCTATCGATTGTTTGATAAACTTATAATCAGCCCAAACTGCAATGAGGACGAACTTCTACTAATACACAATACCTTTCAAAACCATATCTACAAAAACATAAAGTAAGTAAAAACATCCACAATTTGTTGCTCTTTCGCGTAAAAACTACTGAACAGATTTGTATGAAACTTACCACATAGATAGCCGGGAATTAATAGATAGACTACTTTAATGTACCTTTTTAGCGGTGTTGGTCTAGTGGTAGATACCGCAACTTTCATTCCGAGGGTCGTGGTTGCGAATCCTGCCAGCTAGCGCACATGTATTTTTCTTTAAGAAAAAATTAAGTGCGGTATTAACATCGCTCTTACGGCGAAGGAAAACATCGTGAGGAAACCTACGGCTTAAAGTCACTCAAAAAGGCCCAGTTAAAGGGCTAGTTGCGGAAACACACAGTTAAACTAAGCAGTACCTTTTTTAAACGAGATCGGAGTCTTACTACTAGGTATAGTAGTTTGATAGTAACTATATCGCTCATCAACATCGCTCAATAACATCGCTCTTACGGTGAAGGTAAAACATCGTGAGGAAACCAACATGTCCTAGGACTCACCACGGTCCGAAGACATGGGATATTCAGTGTTTTCTATGTATCATATGTATGTATTTACAAAAAAAAAAAAAGTATAACATTTAGTATATCCGTTGTCTAGTACCCATAGTACAAGCCTAGTGCTTAGTTTGGGGCTAGATTGCGCTGTCTGTAACGTCGTGCAATATTTACATTTATATTTATTTATTTATATATATATAGTTATATTTTTTACATAGTTATTACTTAGTTACCAATAGACATTTCAAAGGCAAGTTTTAAGCCTATTAATTTCAAAGCAGCTGAATCAAATATTCAAAAGCACTATAATAAAATCATTCACTAGCAGTGTAATTATAACAAGTTTTCCAAGCTCACTGTAATACAAAATCAATATAGTAAGCCCCAATTAATCGTTACCCAAAGCTGCTTCAAACGGGACTTGGCAGCGCTCACATTGCTACTCGGTACTCTCACCACACGATGCAGCTTTTCTCTTTGTTAATGGATTTTAGTTATTCATAAACACAAACCGAAGCGGGTACTTATCGGTGTAACTAAGAAAATGAACTGCTAATTAATAAAGGAATTCGTTATTTGATTAGATATGTTTTCATTGAGGCTTAGGTAGCTATATATATGTGTTTTCATTTGGTATCTTCTTTTTACACTCTATAAATTAGCGTTTGAGTAGATAGTGGAAACCCACCTGATTGTAAGTAATGAATGGTCTATGATGTAGTACGCTTATCGAGAACAAGATGTGGCCTAATCGTCGCACCCGGTATGTAGAGAAGTTATTTTAGTAGAACCTTTAAGCACTATAGTTTAGTAGTTTTTCCCCTAGTGTCTCCCGCGTCGTGTGGCACCTATCTGATCTAGTCTAGCTATTTTCACAGCCATTTACCTGACAGTTCTACGCCAGAGCCCCAACAGTCACAAGAGTGTGAGATGATTTTAAGATGTGGCATGTTCACATAGACATCATAGATTTTTCCACTGGATATTTATCCATAGTATACCACTTAACAAAAGGTGTTACAGCACTACGAATCCCGCCGGGTACTAAAGTTTTTGAAAGCATTTTTTCAAAAAGCAATAGGTACGAAGAATTTACGAGTAATTCGAGGCTTAAAAATAAATTAAATTCATTTTCAAAATTTAAAAGTTCATTATGAAAACGTACATTAATAATAATCATCCATATTATACTATTATACTATTACATATGTACCTGCGGCTGTCGTTCGCTGAAAGTCCAGTTGTTCCACCGATCGAGCTCGATTATTTCCGAACAAATACAGTGGAAACTGTTTAATGGTTTTATTAATCCAAAATCGATAGTAGGTACAGCAGTACAGCAACCGTACAGGTATAAGCTTTAATTCATTACAACAACCTAGGTATCGTTGTATCGGTTTTGTATAGGACGTGGTAACAGCCTACCTTGTATAATCCTTTTTGAACATTATAATAATAATAATAATAATTATAATAATAATTTATTTCTTAAAAGTTCATTTACAATGTTCTTACATCGAGACTTCCCTTTAAGTAATCCGTAGATACTTGTAGTGGGAATGTCCCGCAACATTAAGTTTTACAATTTACAGGTTGTGGCAAAGTTGCGTTTCCTTTGTGACTATCGCCTATTTTGTGTTTATGTCAAGGGGCCTGCCTTACAAGTACATGTACTTAGTTCTTTTAATTGTAGACTATGGTTTGACACATCTTCCTGAAGAAAAAACGTCTAATACAAAGAACCAAAACGTCAGATCGTAGTCTGAAATTAAAAAACGAAGTTTCATGTGACCTTATCTACTTTTTAGGGTTCCGTAGCCAAATGGCAAAAAACGGAACCCTTATAGATTCGTCATGTCTGTCTGTCCTTCTGTCCGTCCGTATGTCACAGCCACTTTTTTCCGAAACTATAAGAACTATAGTGTTGAAACTTGGTAAGCAGATGTATTATGTGAACCGCATTAAGATTTTCATACAAAAATTAAAAAAATACAATAAATTTTTAGGGTTCCCCATACTTAGAAGTAAAACTCAAAAAAATGTTTTCATCAAACCCATACGTGTGGGATATCTATGGATAGGGCTTCAAAAATGATCACAAACTCAAATCATGATCAAAAACTCCTTGATAATGTTTCTATTACCTAGTAAAAGAATTTTGGAAATCGGTCCAGTAGTTTTAGAGCCTATTCGTTACAAACAAACAAAATATATCTTTCCTCTTTATAATCTCCACTGATATTATAAAGAGGAAAGGTTTGTATTTTTGAGTGTGCGTCGTATGTTTATAATGAATAAACTAAAAACTACTAGACCGATTTCAAAAATTCTTTCACCAAAAGAAAGCTTTATCGTAACATTATCGAGGGGTAACATAGGCTACTTTTGATCCCGATATGCCCACGGGATGGGGGCTTACGCGGGCGCAGGTAGTGTTAGTATAGAAGTTTAGGTACCTTGGTTGTACAATCCTTGCATGTTATAAATATCCTATAGATTATCTACGTGTGAAATAGTAGGTGTGAAATAGTGTTGTGGGTTAATAAAAAGTACATTTGTCAGTTGAGAGACGTCAGCCGCATCGCTGGTCAGCTAACCACCAGCCTCTGTGGGATAAAAGCCCGTCACGCGCCTACACAATTTCACATCCCCATTTTACTGCCCATAAAAATATCCAGCCTATATTTTACGACCTGACGTGAATTTCAACGATTCTGTTTTTCACGCCTCGTCCATCCGATTTACACAAAAAACGATTAATAATAATTTACGCGGATTTATCGTTGAATATAGAAATTATGTGCCTAGGTTTTCCTGAGACAATAAGGTTAATTAATATTTACAGGTCGATAAGAAGGTCGAACAAAAAGGGAAAATTAGGCGAGAAAAAATATAGAAGGCGGAGTGGGTGGCATTGTCGACCGGCACGCTCGGGGCTCTGAGGGAGCTTTCTCGCACAATGCCCTGCCGCCGTAATCACTCGAGCGATTTCTCTAATATCATGCCTTCACGTAACGCAGACAAATGAGTCGTGTGTAATCATCGCAGAAACGCGAACATCTCGTGTAACCGGAGAGATTAGGTACGTTCTTGACCTGGTTTGTATATAAATTATTCTCTTTGAACTACGGGTTCCGTGAAACTTGGTTGTTCTCGTTCTATTGGTTGGTTAGGTCCTGCTTATTTGGGAAAAAAATATTGTAAATTCGTAACATTCAGTTACATTTCATTCATTCTAGGTAGGTATTATACTTTTTTTTAATATTCTAGGTAAATCTTTGTGTATTTTTTTGTTCCATATAGGTAACAAAAGAATTCACAGAACCCGTATACGAGGATCACTTTGTTGTCCGTCCCACCGTAGTCGGTATGTCTGTCAAGACTTAAAATACTAAAACGGGCCGTTTTACCATAGGTGCATATTTTTATTAATACCTAAACCTAAATTCATGTCCAGGGGCCAAGAATCTCTGTTCCAGAAGGCTGAAATTTGTAGGTATATCTATCGCCATCAAAAAACATATTTCCGCTTGGGGTATAGGTAGCATTAGTTATTTATTGCTTTTCAACATATAGTTTGTGTTATGATCATCATTGAATCTATCTATACTAGTCTATATCAATACTCTATACTAATATTATAAAAAGGAAAGATTTGTATTTTTGTGCGTGTGTGTGTCTGTGTGTTTGTAATGAATAAACTCAAAAACTACTGTTACGATTTCAATCGATTCTTGAACCTTTCACCATTAGAAAGCTACATTCACCCTGAGTAACACAGGCTACTTTTGATCCCGATATTCCCACGGGATCGGGACCTACGCGGGTAAACCGCGGGAGTCATTAATATAAAGAACTTGCGCGGGTTAAATCATAAGCGTGTTATCTCAAATACCCTCTGCCCCATGACGATTAGCAATTGTCGGCAGTAGTTAGGTAGATATAACTATAATATATTTACAAACAGTTCCAGTCCAGGATAATTGCGGAGTAATCAGCGAGCATTAGGCTCCGGGGACCTAGACTAGCGTTAACTAGCTTTTTGATGCTGGCTTTCGAAGTATTTACCCCTGTTGATATTTACTGTGGCTTAATACTTTAAAATAACTAGGTATCCTATTTCAGAAGCTTAGGTCAAAAATGTAAACAAAAATTCCATACATTTAATTACTTTTTCTTTTAAAATTGACAGTTCTTTGTTTACATTTTTGATCTAAGTTTCTGAAATGGAGTATAGAGTGGCCCGCCGTTTCACCTGCGTAGTTCCTGATCCCGTATGAATTTTAAGAATAATTCGCTAGGTTAAGTCTTGCAATGCAATAGGTACGTCATGGTTAAAGCCCAAACTTTAAATTAAAAAACAGATAAAGTATGGTTCATGTCAATACCTATAATGTTGGTTAACAAATAATATTTTAATTACACTAACGATTAACCATTGCAATAATTATGAACGTAGTAAATAATATTCACAACACAAAGTCAATATACTTTCACAAAATGAATTTATCTGTATTTCCAATAAACCTTTTAATAACTTCAAAACGTGTAAATTTTGATGAATTATTTATTTGCTCACCATGTCGAATTATAAGTAGGCTAATAGGATAATAAATATTACTATTTTAGCAATTTACTATGAGTTTTGATAACTATACAGTATACAGAGATGTTAATCTTACTAAACAATAGTGTTTACCTACCTACCTAGTTGAGGGGTTACTAAGTTTTTTACGTACGATACAAATAATATTAAAGTATGAAAGTAAGTAAATAAAAAAATATTAAAAGTAAGTTCATGTAAGTTTAAAATCGTATATTGAACGTACGCTAATTTCATACTGCTGTAAAAGTAAAAATGTTTGATTTATTTTCTTTTTATGGGATCAACTAAAAGCCTATTAAAGTAAAAAGAGAACCATCGCTGTAGGACCTAAACCCGATTAAAATATACGGTAAAATCGCAACATGAGTTATACTCGGTGAATTACTTTCATCAAAAAAATCAAAATACAGCCGAATTGATAACCTTCTCCTTTAGAAGCCAGTTATATATAGACTAGAAAAAAATATACTTGTTCAATTCAATCCAATTGCTATCGACACGTTACTATAACTACATTAAATAAAACAATCAAATACCTGGTTAATTACGGGCAAAAGTGCACAATATGCTGGCGGCATTCCCCCGCTGAATGGCCAAAGACACATTCTGCCCCAAATATTCGCCAGACCGGGGGCGCAATTTAATCAGTCAATAAAGTTATTAAGTTAATTGGTATGGTTAGGTTAGTTAGTTAGACGTTGTTAAGGACTTAGGTTACAGCCAATTCTACCCATGACTGCAGAATAACAAGCAAGCACCTATGCATACAGCTCTGATGATTTCTAATTGCAGGCTATTGTCTACCAATTTCAATATAAATATGACGAGGTTCATAGTTCGGGTTACCCTAATTCAACTTAGGTTATTAAACCACCACATTTAAGGGCAGGCGCACGACGCAGGTAGACTAATTGGTCAAGTCAGTGCTCCCGGATTGAGTAAAGATATGTTGTTGGTTCGAATCCCGCTCTCCGTCGACCATGCGTTGTGTTTTTGCAGAAGTATTGTTCCTTTTTAATATTTCTAACATTCAAGGAGTAATAGTGTTCCGTGATTAGCAGCGCCTGTTCAATCCAATCCAGCGCTGGTTTTCTATTGCGTTCAAGTAGACCCTAGTTTTAACATCACAGCCTTTACGTCCGATATCGATGTCGAGATGGCGGGTGAAACCACGGGACGCAGCTAGTGTACCTATATAATGAAAATGAATTAGTATCTATAAATTGTAAATGTCTTATGGCGAAAAAGCGAAAAATAGTATTCTCTAATAGACTTCAAAAAATCTTGAATCGTTGATTGAACAATAGACTTAATTCCACTTCAGAAAACGATAATTCCCAAACCGTATTCATTGACTCCCACGTGTTCTATTCTCGAGCGAGTAATCGCGTTATAATTTGTGTGCTCGTTACTGAACAATGCTTGCTGGTAATTGCTCTGAGCAAACTATTTAGTTGCTCTTGTATAATTGATACCTACACGATGATAAATTAAAATTGATGAATATCACCGTCTAGTCTATATACCGATAGTATACTAGCTGCGTCCCGCAGTTTCATCCGATTAAGCTCCGATCCCGTGGGAATATCGGGATCAAAAGTAGCCTATGTTACTCAGGGTGAATGTAGCTTTCTAATGGTGAAAGAATTTTTGAAATCGGCACAGTAGTTTTTGAGTTTATTCGTTACAAACATACAGACACACATACATACAAAAATACAAATCTTTCCTCTTTATAATATTAGTGTAGATTTATAGACAAGTCAGTAATTACTTTGGCTAAGTAATGCATTTGTCTCGCTTTTGTCAGTGGTTTTCAACTTTTGCGTCAATATGACAGAGATTTTACTTAGCCAGAGTAATTACTCGATTCTTCTATAAATACGGGGATATGTGAGAGTGTCACAATCTTTAAGCCTGTGATCACATTTGTCTTACTTATTTTGTATCAATCAAGCTTACAATCATGAAATTATTAACAATTTTTGATGAATCCGGAACTTTGACTTCAGCTCGTATATGGGGGTATATACGAGCTGAAGTCAAAGTTCCGGATTTAATATACGCCGAAATAGGGTGGTTCTAGACGTCTAGTTTAACTTGAATTGTCGAAGTAAAAATATGTAAACCGTCACGGGACGCCTGGCAGATGTAAAACATCAAAATTATTTTGTATAAAAGTTATATGCATAATGGCCACGCTTCATGGTGGAATATCTGTACTTGTACATACATGTATACTCCATCATATAGCCTGGCGATGCGACGCCACGACCTGAATCGTCACGCCAACAATCTGGTTTACCCTCGCCTGTAGATATTTCACACCAAAAACAATTGCATAGTTATTAACCTCAGTTTTACTTTTGTTCCAGGTGGCGACATCCAGGCTGCCACTGCCGACGTTCTCGCCGCGTGCCGTACTGATGTACAGTGCGGCAGTCGGCGGTGAAGGCGCAGTGGCATTGCAGCTGAGAGAAGCTGCACCTGGTGAGCTGGACGGAACGAGGCTGCACGATGACCGCCTCGCCATCGCGTGTCACGAGCCTGAACTGCTGGCCGACCTGCTGCATGCAGCTGCTGATATCGGTACGTAATAATCACATGTGGATATTCTACAATATTTTATGCTTAAAGCTTTATTGATTCATACGAAACAAAACTGCAGCTAAAGATCGCAAATACTTTCACCAATTGACCGCCGATCTTCTTTGGAAGATGGCACCAGATGATAATGATTCATACGAGTTTTCTTCGTGGGATTTTTTGGTTTTGGTCAGGATAAGATTACCCTCAGCCGTGACAACCTGTTTAGCTTGATTTGAGAGAAAGAAACATGCTGAAAACCAGCACTATGTAGGTGCGTGCGTCTCAAAGCTTATGCTGAGCATGTTCCTTTTGCTATTCGTTGGTATGTTATCTATGTTTCTTTGTAAACTTATTTTCAGTGTGAACATGGCAATATATTTTTACATTTCATTTCATATATTATAATTATTCCAATTGTACATTTGAACACAGGTTACCATAGCAGTACTCTATCAAAGAGACTCCCTGTACGCTTTAGCACTTGACGCATTCCGCTTAGCGCTTGAGTTGCTGCTTGACTATTTAGCGTTTTAATTGTACTAAATATCAAGCCTGAGTGAAATTCCCGTGCCAATTAAACCGTAAAGCGAAAACCAAACCAACAAACTTTCGTATTTATAATTTTCATCTGCTCGTCCAAAGGAATTGGAACGGAAAGGTAGTGGTTCAAAAGGAAGTTCAAATTAAGATATAGTTGGAATAAGAGGATGCAAATCGTCATCATTTATAAAATGTAGTAACGGTAAGGAGGCCAATTTATAAATTGAAAATACGTAAAGCGTTAAACTACAGTCAACAGAATTGGTATTCAGAAGTCGTTGTCGTATTCAAGTTATTTTATTTTAGTACCCGGAGAAGAATCATGAGAGGTATACCGCGACTTGCTGCGAAGCCTTGAAGCCATGTTCGCTATTTTGAATTTCAAATATCGAATTTTGCATTTGAAACTGCCTTCGAGCATCGCCTGCGTTTGGTGGACATTACCTCTCATTTGCTATTAAATAATCTTCTGTAGGTACTTGTATACAAAAAGCTGTAGAAACTGGGTCGTTTGCTTGCTTATCACCTACAAAGCATGAGTTTTCTCGATGTATTACGTACGTTTTCCTTTATTTGTTGGTAGCTAAAAGACTCCTATGTATATCGACTAATGAAAGTACGTCGGCGTCGGCAGACAGGTTTATTTCTTTACATTGCTCCACTCGTCTAGGAACCCAATTAGCAAAGTAACTGGTAGATACTCGAATGGATTTATCGGACGGTATTACAAAAATAAAAACACTTGACCAAAACAAAACAAGGGCGTAGGTATCGATGAGCACAGTGTTGTCAGTAGCAACATCCGAATTTCAAATGAAGTAGGTAGCAAGCACTGACCTCCATGGTACAAGTCGCTGGACAGGTCATAGTCAAGTCATAGTGCACTGAATTTTGTGCCGACTTGATTAGCGCTATGTTGCGCTATTGTCGCGCGTTTTCTATTAAAAGTGATGGTGACCGTCTACGGAACTATAAGTTCCATGGACGGTCACCATCACCGCGGCGCAAATCAAACCGGCACAAAATTCAAAAATTCAAAATTCATATATATTTATTCATTTAGAACGATGTATATACATACGTACGTTTTGAAACGTCGAGAGTTTACTGTGGTTTCGAAACACGCCCACAGATCAGAAGAAACCACAAGAAACTCATGGGGATTTTTTTTAAAATTTTATCATGTGTTATATTACAATCGTCATAATACAGATATCTGTAATTTGAACAGGAGCAGTTAACAATCATGTCCATGGATTATTTTCATCAAAATATGATGACGTGCTATAGTACGCCTTATTACACAATTTAAGTTAAATATATTTTTTGAATCTTGTAATGGACATGTCACATACGTCTTCAGTTTATTATAATAAAGTACACTAGTGCCACAGAATGACTTACTTATTTTCTGGAGCCTACTATAGGGCACAGTCAGATCATCCTTGTGTCTCAAATTAACCTCACTGTATTTGTGAAATTTACTTAATATATTCTTATGTACGTATAGTAGATTTTCACAACGATCAAATGTCATTTTGTACGGTATAGCAATTCCAGCGTACTTGTATAGATATAGTTCAGTGGTAGCACGGCACTCAGACCGTGCATTGACTCTTCATTAACGCCCTCCGGAGCCTCGGGCGGTGCTGGACGTCGACTTGTCAAAATTCACTCCAAAACGTCTCGATTTTACTTAAAAATGCAAAGTCATGCAAACGAGCACCAAGCCCCGTAATTGAATTAGATTTTCTTAAGCGAAGGATGAAAATTCCTTTTATATTTATTATTGGAAACGTAAATTGGAAAGATCTAACTGCGCATTCCAATTACAAAGTTGTTATTTAATTTTAAAATAGGTTACTTATAGCAGTTATAGCTTTGACAGTTCGTTCTCTGTGAAATGAAACAAAGATTAATTGCTCTAGTTTCGAAATAACAATATGATATTTTAGAAAACAGAAATACTTAGCTGAAAACGGCGAGAACTCTACGTTGGAAA
Source organism: Idaea biselata (assembly GCA_958496205.1). Classification (NCBI taxonomy): domain Eukaryota; kingdom Metazoa; phylum Arthropoda; class Insecta; order Lepidoptera; family Geometridae; genus Idaea; species Idaea biselata. The sequence continues at coordinate 8,942,790 of OY292402.1, forward strand.
ATTACATCGATTCTAATGAAATATCACGACATTTTAAATCTTTAAAAAGTCTGTCATTTTAGTCATAATATTTTGTGAATCTAAAACATTCGATGTTTTTCGAATCAGGATTGAAAACCCGAATTACAACAATAAAATTATTTTAAAGGTTTGGTTTCATGTTTCTCTTTTTTGGATCACTATTGTTAAAAATGGAGGCTCCAATATTAAATTCATACCTATACTAGTATACCACCTTTTAAAACATAGTTAGGTATACGACAGATGATGAAATTGATTGAGAGGACATACGACTTCTAGATTTTTTTAATGTAAACTAGTTCAGAGAATATACAGTATACAGTCATTGTAATTTAGTGTCTGAGCGCCTGCCTCACACCAAACCCGAGCAGTGTTTATCCGCCACCGCACGGGGAGAACTTAAGGTTTGCCAGTCTCCTTCAGATCCCTTCGTCGCCTTTTACGATACCCACGGGAAGAGACGGGGTAACCCTATTCTATTCCGGGGAAACACGGCAATAAATTCAAAATTAGGTCTCAAAATTAATTATGTGTGAGTTTTTGAGTTTAGGAGCTGCTTCATTGTTCAAGAAGCCCTTAAAATTTAGAGTAGCCTTTTAATATTTGACCATCTAGTTCAGAGGACTCAAATCAAATATATTTATTCTTTATGAACGATGTATAAGTTCCATAAACGTTTAGAATTGTCGAGATTTTACTGAGGTTTCGGAACGCGCCCTCCCATGAGAAGAAATCACAAGAAACTCATGGGGGTTTTTTTTATTGATCATGTGTTAAAAATTGTGAAATTACAATCGTCATTGGACAGCGCGGACCCCGGGCTCTCGAGAGGAATGCAACCGGGTACATCGCTCGGATGATGACGATGAATGAATGACCATGTCACATACGTCTTCAGGTACCTAGTTTATTATAATAAAGTACACTAGGGCTACAGAACGACTAACTTATTTTCTGGAGCCCACTATAGGGCACAGTCAGATCATCCTTGTGTCTCAAATTAACCTGTATAGATTTTAATAGCGAATTATGCTATTGAACAAAAGTCAGTATAGGTAATTAGCATCCGTTACTAATGTATAACATTCATTTCACACATCCTTATTCGAATCTCGTCCGCAATTATGATTCCCTAATTATAGCTAACTAGAGGACGCATTAATGAACGTTTGTGACATAACGAGTATTGATTCAGTGGTCACTAATTAGTACATGGAAACACACAATCGGGGCAGGTGTCCGACAGCGGTTCAATGTGGTTTTGATACTAGGTTTCAATAGGCAGTTTCTATACACAATATAAACAAAACACTAATGCTATACTCGTGGTTGTTATAATAACACTTTTTACTATCTAGGTATATATATAAAATTCAAAGTCCTGACTCTTCGATCATATATAACCTACATAGATGCACGGTCGCCGCTCTAGAAATGGAGCCGTCAAAACAAGGCATATTTCAGCCGGTTACAGCGAAACAAGGCATATCGCTGTCAGTCGTGCATAAGTGTTTTACAACCTTATTGCCCAGTGATTAAGGTTTATATTAAACTGTACTATGTACGTATAAGTAAGCGTTGAAGTAGTGCCAATTTTTTATTTCGATTTTGTATGGGACCGTGTATCTATAGTTTATATGATCGAATATATCAAGTAACGCAGAGCCCAAACCAGACATGAAATTTGAAGAGTGTGTTCTTTGTGGTGAGTAATGATCCACTAAGAAAGGGATTTTTAGGGCAAAGGGAAAGGGCAAATGTCCAAAAACAACGCCTCCTGTGTTTTCGCACATGATACCTACTAAATTTTAAAAAATCTACCCCAGCCACGCCTTCGTTGTGGATAATGCTTCTTACAGTTTTTTTGTACCCTGTAGCCTGGTCTAACAAAATAAGCCCGTTTGTAAAAGGCGACGAAAAGGAGTTTCTTGGTAGAAGGAAGTTTATTTACCCCCACCGATCTAACTCGTAGCGCAAAGCGGACTCGTTCCGATACGTAGACCGGTACAGCCACTATGGATGGCAGGTCGGCTCTTGTTCCACTGAATCTTCCTATCTTCTAGATCAGCATGCGATATTTTAGACCGTTACATCCATCACTTGCCATTAGGTGAGATAGTGTTCAAACACGTGTAACTATTACTAATATTATAAAGAGTAAATATTTATTTGTTTGTATATTCCTGACAAATAGGCTCGGAAACTACTAGACCGATTTTGAAAATTCTTATAAAAATGCAGAAAGCAACATTATCAAGGAGTGACATAGCCTACTTTTGATCCCGATTTTCACACGGAACCAGCACTTACGCGTGTGAAACCACAGAACTCTGCTAGTCTATACTAATATTATAAGGAGAAAAGATTTGTATTTTTGTGTGTGTGTGTGTGTGTGCGTGTCTTTATGTTTGTTATGAATACACTCAAAAACTACTGGACCGATTTCAAAAATTCTTTCTCCATTAGAAAACTACATTCACCCTAAGTAACATAGGCTACTTTTGATCCCGATATTTCCACGGGATCGGGACTTACGCGGGTGAAACTGAGAGACGAAGCTACTCGTTTATAAAAAGAGAGCAGAAATAACGATAGTTACTTCACAATTTGTTTTGAACACGCGAGTGTTCTTCATGCATCATTAGCTATACGTAGAGTCGAAAGCACTTAACGCGGTAACGGTAACACAACGTAACCAAAATCTTTTTGAATAGGTACTATCAACAACGAAAGTGGATATCCAGTTAGCCGAAAGATTCGTTTGAACCGAGCGCCGAGCGTGGAATAAGCATATTGTACACACATTGATATAGGTATATCTATAAATATCAAATGTGTGACAATTATTGTGTATCTAAATTTCAACTCCATGCGTAAGTCTCTGGTTAGCACAGCGGTCCTATTGCATTGATTTTAATTAAAAAAAGCAATCCGTAACGTGATTTCTCTTGCAAGCGAAATTAGACCTTCGGTGTATACCCACTTTCGTTGTTGATAGTACAGTCTGACTACCAATTAAGTATACAGCACGCAAAATTGTCATGAGTGCTGCATACTTAATTGGTGATCTGACTGATCATAACTAAATAATTTAAGTAACCTACATTCACCCCCTTACATAAACGATGGCTAAGTTTAATAAGTTTAACAATTAACTATACAGCACAAATAATAATTTTGCGTGCTGTATACTTAATTGGTAATCTGACTGTACATAGGTACATAGGCAGTGTATGAGGTAGGTAATGGATATTTTAATAATTTAAACATACCTAATGTATAATTATTAACACGTTTCCGCGTCACCACAGCCCGTATAGGTTATTATTACGGATACATAAATACGTGAATTCCATTAGCCTATCCCCTTTGGGAGTATTTAATTAACATACGGTAAACACGTTCATTATCCCTTCGTAAGTACAAACTTCTCGACATTCTGCAACTTTTGTCGCATTTATAATAATACCTACTTGTGTTGTGAATAAATTCATGAGATTTATAATACTCTTAATCTGTTGTTGTACGAACTGTATTCAATAGAGTTAAATCCACGTAATATTATAAGCCCGAAAGTTTGAGAAGATATTTGATATTCCTTCGCGCTAAATTTACTTAACCGATTGCTATGGAACTTGATATAGGTAGATATCTGGCTTAACACGTTAACAGTCCTCATACAAAAGTTTCAAACCTCCCATAAAGCTCCAAATACACGACGATACCGACACTGACACTTTAAGACCACAACTACAGCACACATATGAAGAAATGTGTGCTGTAGGTGTGGTCTGTTTTAGGTAAAGTGTAAGCTCAATGTCGTCGTGTATTTGAAGCTTTAGTCCAGTCTTAAGATTAAGATCGTAGTGGGCTTGTATTATTTATTCTGTGGTAGTGGCAGTGTACCACATGGATACCCCACGGATTCAGCGTGTATCCCATGCATTACATTGAACTGCTATCGTGTCAAGACATAGACTTTATAGTTCGGTATTCATACGAAAATGGGAGAAAGATAAGAGGTGAGAGTGCTGTATGTCTAGTGGTAGATACCGCGACTGTCATTCGGAAGGTCGTGGTTTCGAATCCTTCGTCAAATGTCTTTTTCTTTAAGAAAAAATTAAGTGCGCTATTAACAACGCTCTTACGGTAAAGGAAAACATCGTGAGGAAACCTACGGCTTAAATTAACGCAAAAAGGCCCAGTTATAGGGCTAGTTGCGGAAACATAGTAAAAGTAAAAGTAAAGTAAGTAAGTAAGGTAAGGGGTAGCAGTTTTTTTTTGTTATTTTTATCAATAATTTCCTTGATAAAGCATAATTTTTATACAGCTCATAAACTATCTCTGTTTGTTACCCCAAGATCTCTTAGAAGCAGATAAAAAATAGAGCACTTAGGAAATAATTATTATGATTGCTGTAAAACAACTATTAATAAAGAAGCTTAGAATACCCGACAAACAAACGAAAAAAACATTTCATAATTCATTGTGTTTTTATTGCGACCGAATGAATTTATGGATTTGTCCTAGTTTTATGAAAATATTTTTACTCTCGCAGACACAGTCGGAAGCAATAATGAAAAAAATGGCGGGAACTAAACAATCAACAAAGGCAAGTGGTTTGCATATTTCATGCGGCGCAGTGCGAACGTAGAAACAACCACTTAAAGAGATGAATTGTCACTCCTCGGGATTGCTTCCTTACAGCCAGGGAACACTGGGGAAACCGGAAAACTAAAACAACATTATCATGCATAAATTAAAATCTTCCCATTTTTTTATGGCGCTCTTGGTTTTTTTGTGAATTATCTGGTCGGGATTATACATATAGCCAAATAGAGAAGCGCTTTTGATTTTAAAAGATACTAGCTGCGTCCCGCGGTTTCACCCGCGTGAGTCCCGGTCTTGTGGGAATATCGGAATCAAAAGTAGCCTATGCTACTCAACTCAGGGTGAATGTAGCTTTCTAATGGTGAAAGGTTCAAGAATCGGTTGAAATCACAGTAGTTTTTGAGTTTATTAATTACAAACACACACACACACACACAAATACAAAAATATTTCCTCTGTCAACAAACGAATCTCTCTTCTTTATAATTTTAGTCGTTATAGATAAAATAAAATAATGCTCGTTTAGCTAAATTTATTCATATTTCGATAGATTAACGCTTTATTGTACCAAAATCACAAATTCAATCTATACATACAAAAACTTAAAAAGTGGCACAATGGCCTTATCGCCTTTGGGCTGATGACCATTATGCCACCCACTCATTATTTCTAAATACCTACTTACGAATGTTTTAGCAATTATACTGATGATCCCAAAAATCATTATTAGAAAGTCAATACCTGTCTACGATAGAATATAGAAGCAGCAAAAGACGATGCCATAATTACACGCAAGAATTTCCATAACTACACAACTTCTTGACACTATTCAGAGTAGGCCTGAAAACTTTCGATATTACGGTTATGCTTACGTATAATAAGGCAGTTGGGTCCATCGTAAATTATGTTCTTGATAGACCCCAAAATGAGCGTGTGTTATTCAGCAAGTTTGACCCTTTCCGGTCAAGCTGTCTCGTCGGGAAGTTGTTTTGTGACAGAGGACTACATCTGTGTCGCGGATTAAACTACTTCACCACATTTTCAACTTTAGACAGTTTAGTTTGATGAAAGGGGGGAAATCAAAATTTAAGTAAGTAGGTAGTCCATAGTCTCGTTTGTGTTTTTTTTATTATACTAGCTGTATCTGGCGGTTTCACCCGAGTAAGTCCCGATGCCGTGTGAATATCGGGATCAAAAGTAGCCTATGTTACTCTTTGATAATGTAGCTTTCTATTGGTGAAATTTTTTGAAATCAGTTTAGTATTTTCGGAGCCAATTTGTTACAAACTAATAAATCTTTTCTAATTTTAGTGTAGACTAGCAGCGTCCCGCGGTTTTACCCTCATAAGTCACGATCCCGTGGGAATATAGGAATCAAAAATAGCCTATGTTACTCAGGGTGAATGTAGCTTTCTAATGGTGAAAGAATTTTTTAAATTGGTCTTGTAGTTTTTGAGTTTATTGATTACAAACATACGACACAAACACACACACAAAAATACAAATCTTTGCTCTTTATAATATTAGTGTAGATTATATATAGTAGGAACTTCACCTAGGAACAGCTTCATGCAGCAAATTTCAAATATAAAAGTGCCTATCAAATGCTTAAATCCACATTTTAAAAGTCTAATTATTACAAGCAAAATATAGGTCAGTTTCTCGATGTTATTATACGGCAAACAAACGAAATTACACAAAATAAATGACTATTAAGAGAACCCTCCCAAAAATAAATAAAAAAGCCCGTTGATATCAAAATAAAAACACATTTAACCTTTATTTAAATTGGTCTTGTAGTTTTTGAGTTTATTGATTACAAACATACGACACAAACACACACACAAAAATACAAATCTTTGCTCTTTATAATATTAGTGTAGATTATATATAGTAGGAACTTCACCTAGGAACAGCTTCATGCAGCAAATTTCAAATATAAAAGTGCCTATCAAATGCTTAAATCCACATTTTAAAAGTCTAATTATTACAAGCAAAATATAGGTCAGTTTCTCGATGTTATTATACGGCAAACAAACGAAATTACACAAAATAAATGACTATTAAGAGAACCCTCCCAAAAATAAATAAAAAAGCCCGTTGATATCAAAATAAAAACACATTTAACCTTTATTTAACAAGGCATAGAAATGAAATCATAACAGTTGGTTTTGAACGGTTTTAAATACAGAGATTAGCTTGTACGAGTTGGAATCGAGGTCACATAAATACGCGAAAGGCTGTTTCTATTAAATTTTATGACAAACACGGGCCCTCATATAACTTTGTTAATAAAGGTTACAATATATCGGCAAGAGGCAGATGCTATAGTGGCCTACCAACCACTTGCGTTAAACTATTTAAGTCTTATTTGAATATTGTTAATTAAGTTCATATTTTACGAAATAATGAAGTTATTATGAATGTAAATTGTTCAGACGTAATTTCCATTTGATGGAACAAAGTTAATTGTGTATGTAGAGATAAAACAGCACGATTAATTAAAACAAAAGTAATACGATGGTTTCAAATTAACTGTCGGAGCAAGAGGAAAATAATTTGTAATAACGAATGTAAACTCACGTCCTATAATACAATATTATATTAAGAACGAATTTATATTAACCTATATATTCTTACATTACAATTAATATTAATAGGTTTAATGCTTTGTAAATGTCACTGAATGGGTTAATATCTACAGGGGGTTATTCCTGTGATAGATTTGTCCAAAATTTCATTTCAACATCATTGCAATTGCAGATTTTCAACTAGACTGCAATCGAAACTTTATTGACCCAAAAATGAATTCTCCTAAAAACTTTATCGAAAAATTACGTAATTATGTAATTTGACAAACGTCAATTTTGATATTAAAGATTGACTGAAACTTTACGAGAATAGACCCAACTGTTTTTCCAGGCACAAACTATCTAAATTGAAACCATAATCTTCCGAAAAATGACTTATTTATTAGCAATAATTTAAATGGACAATTTTAACGAAGAGTGACTCCGGTGGTTCATTCGTAATTTAGTACCCATAAAATGATTACAGTAATCGCTCGCTTAAACCCACTCATATTAAAGTCTTGCGAGAACTTCAAAGCGGTATCTGATGTCATAATTGTCCTTCACAGAATCTGAGACAGCGTCAAGAAACTGGAAAATAAAGGGCGACGAGGGTCTCTGATTTATTTAACCTCTATTCACAACGAAATGTTATATTTGCTCGGTTTATCTTCGTGTTACTTTAGGGAATGTCACAGTCGCAGGGATCTGCTAAGTAGACAAGACTTTTTTTAACCGTTGCAAAGTTTGGTAGTTCGATCTGAGTATTTAAGTTTTTTTGTTTTATTGATGGAATAATGTAAGTGTGACAGTGTTTTAAACTCAATCTCAAATTATGTTTATTCAATAAGATATTCACAGATCATTTTGAAACGTCAGTAATCTAGTGTGTCTTCGAAATCCGACCTCCAATATGAAGACATAAGTTTACATATTTACTGTTGCACAAAAGTGGAACTGGATCAATAATCTACATTAATATTTTTATTTTACATCCATCTATTCATTACAGCCCTTTCATGTCCAATCTTGGACGTAGGCCTTCACCATCCTCTACCACTCATGACGGCCTTGAGCTATCGACATCCAACCTCGTTCTGCGTGTCTTATGATCTCGTCCTTCATGTCTCTTCTGTCATATTTTCCATTTCTATATAATATTGTGAAGAACCACAATATTCACAACAGATTAGTTAGGTTTGGCTGTTTAGCCAAGACAAGAAGATTAAATGCGAGCTACCTATTCGATAGATTTCTCGAGTCTTCAGATGTAAACAAACACTCCCTTGCAAGAAGAACAGACACATTTTACTGAGCAATTATTAAAAAATACTCAGTTAAGGTTTTCATTTCAAACGATATTGAAATGGGGAAAAAACTAATTTACTTTTGTTCTAGTTTCGTGGACAATCTGGCTTATTTATAAACAAGTAAAAGCTTCTCGCGTAGCTATTTATATTACTCGTAAAGGGGGTTACTAATTAATTTAAATGTCATGATTTAATTTTATAAAAATTACATAATTAGATATTTAATATACCTAAGTATTGCAAACACCTTTCTTCAGGGGAAATTGCAAACCTATTTTTTTTGTTTTTCTTCTAATTTATGTGAGTTCACTCTCAGCCCGGGGTCCGCGGTCATCATTGACCACACCTACTGGAAATATTATATATTATATTATATCTATAATTATATTAAGTATATCCGTTGTCTATAGTACCCATAGTATAAGCCTATTGCTTAGTTTGGGGCTAAATGACGATGTATGTTACATTGCGCAATATTTACCTATTTATTTAGTACGTTGACCCGAGCAAGGACTCTTATCTCTATATTTTGTTAAAACGTTCTTTATCTTTATTCCTTCTACATAGATGCAAAAGGAAAGAAAACCTAGTAAATTCAGTATTGTCACCGGCTGACTTACCGAAAACTTAGTTGGAACTGTTCTCAGTAGCACTCAACCACAATGGAAACGTTGCCAATTTGCACTCGGTATTTACTTAGTGTCATTTAATTAAGCCGAACAAAGTGGTGACTCCACTCCGCCGGACTTGTTGTCCCACTTTCTAATTAAATTGATAATTCCGAAATATTGGCGTGGACTTCTAATTGAATATTACAACTTCATGTATAACACATGTACATAATGAATCGGTGATCCAAGAGCAGGGGTTCCCTTACTTATTTGAGACGCGCCCCCTTTCGACCACAAAAAAGCCGTCCCCCATCCTCCAGTCTAGATTATAAGGTCAGAATAAAAAAGTATTAAATAATAAAACAACTACTCTCTAAAGTTGTACAAAGTCATACAAACGGTATTTGGTAAGTAGTACCAAATACCTTTGATAGAGCCCGTGAGGTGGCCGCGGGGCCGATAAGGATCTTAACATTCGCCAACTGAAGAAACAATATCTTGTTCTTGACAGACGTCGATTTCAGATAATTTCATTGGTCATATCGAGCAGTCTGGAATGCATTCTACACAGCTAGCGCCCCACTGTAAAATTCTCTGCACCCCACGCACACTTAGGGTACCGTTGTCCTAGAGAGTAGTGAGATAATTAAGACGTCAACATTAGGAAGTACATGATTCGATTCATGAAAAATGAAAATAGCCGATCAGTTTGATTAATGTACACATGGCTAGCATTCAATAATCGAATTAAAACAAAAATGTAATCAAAATATTATGAAAAATACTAACCGAAAACTCCCCCGGGTAGGGTAACGAAATGAATAAAATATTTCTTTTCGCATGTTGTCAAATATCTCCAGCTTTTATGAATGTTTATGGCAACCCAGCCATAGCAATAGATATTTTATTACTCCATATTTGACAACACATAAACAACATGATAACTGAAAACGAGGCGTCCCTGTTTTATCAAGTTTTATTGCTTTCGTCGGTACCTATTTTGAAAGTGTGATGAATTGAAGAATTTCTTGCGATATTCTTTCTCTTTTTCTATCGATCATAAATAGTAACATAGTAGGGACAATACAGATAGAAACCATATCTTTTTTTCTCTGCCTCGATACCTGCCTTACTCTTTCTTTACTGTCAAAACAAAATAACTCTACGAAACAAGATTTCATAAAATATAATAACTGAAAATCCACCCTTGATAATAGCAAAATAATTAATGATATTAAATGAAAGTGGGCACTCGAGTATAAGACAAATTTAAGATTGAGGGTTGAAATTAGGGATAAATTAAATTTGGTTCGTTAATAGCCGACCAAGGTTCGCGGAACACATTGAGAGGTACTCAAATCTTACATAATTAGCCGAGGTATATAAAACTCTCAGATGCTATAAATAATTTATAAGGATTCCGGGATGCACAAGTTTCGAGAGCTCTTCGTTGAAGGTTCTTCAGATATTCTACTGAAATTGCGGTGAGACAATGCTTAGGTACTTACCAACCGACTCATTGCAACGTTTATTTTTAATACTCCCTTAATTAGTTTTAAATTGAAACGTACAATGAAATGCTGAAAAGCTCTTCTGTTTCTCTCTCTTCCTATTCTATCTCGTCTATATTTACGCATTACGTGTATGTATGATCAATAAATAACTCAGTACCTACTTGTTAATTGTACATTGACTCTCTTAAATTCATAATTCATGCTACGAACCACAGGAAAGTCTGCATCGATATCCCGTGACACTATTGATATGAACATCGTTTGTATCAGTTTCCTTTTTTACCCGACTGCGCGACGCAAAGAAGGGTTATGTGTTTATCAGTCTATGTATGTATGGATGTATGTTTGTTCCTTTGTGGCGCTCCAGAGGCCAAACGGATGGACCGATTTTGATGATTCGCACGTCAATCGATTTGTCTTTATCCTGGGAGTGTCACTGAAGACATGACAGTTATCAAAATTCAAAATGGAGACCACAATCCGCCATATTGTAAAAAAAAAAAAAAAAAAAAAAAAAAATTACTGACAATGTCGAGTGGGGTATCGTCGAATAGGTATATAAAAATTATTATTAGGTTTCCTTGATCATTTTTCATTTAGTTTAACTATTTGTGATCTACAAGGTCTTAAAGTTGGTTAAGAAAACAAAAGTTGACTGACTATATCAAGTGGGGTATCGTTGAATAGGTATTCGAAAATCATTGTTAGGTTTCTCTAACCATTTTTCATTTAATGTAACCATTTGGGATCTACAACGGCTTAAAGTTGTTGTCGTCCATACCTTAGATTACCGCAACTTACTAAATAATCCTCAACTTAATAACCCCCTCAATGAAATGATGCGATTGTGATTAAAATACAATAAAATTGATATAATCACACGTCTTGCACCTAATTCTAACTGAAAAGCGCAAAATAAAAAAATTAAATACAAATTTTAAAAACCCGCCTGCTCAAAAAAACTTTAAATAAAAATATATACATAATAAAAAATGAAAAGAAAATAAAACAAGTCCAGTAATCACAGAACAAACCGACTTTAACAGTCGGGACCCATTGACTACCTTAAATCTAGCTCATCATATACCTTTTCAATAATGGGTCCCGACTGTTAAAGTCGGTTTATTCTGTGATTACTGAACTTGTTTTATTTTCTTTTCACTTTTTATTATGTATATGTTTTTATTTAAAGTTTTTTTGAGCAGGCGGGTTTTTTAAATTTATATTTTTTTTTATAGTTTATAATAAACAGACTAGCGGACCCAACAAACGTTGTCCTGCCCGTTAAATAACCTACCCTAATACTACCCTACCCTACTACTACTACCCTATCCTACTACCACTCTCTAAAAAAAACCTATATCCTTCTCCTGGTTCTAGGCTACCTCCTCGCCAATCTTCAGCCAAATCGGTTCGGCCGTTCTTAAGTTTTGAATAGTGTAACACGACTTTCTTTAATAAATGTATAGAGATAGATAGATATAGAATTCCTTTGATGCATAACAACAGACAAGTTCGAAAAGTTGAGTATTTCATCAGCTCGCGGCCTTGGCGCTTAATTGAATTTCGGTATTATAAATTGTTGTTAATTACCCTAAATGTAATACGGAATTAAGCAAGATATTAGTACTCTCAATTTCAATCAAAGCTCGCTCTGATGTTGCTACTTTGACTTCGAACTTACTTACGGATATCTTTACTATATATAAATACCGCAGTAATAAGTCCTTCATTAAGGGAACCTATAACCGCTGAATTCGAAATCCTTGTCGGGTTCATCTAAAATTTGTTGATTATTTTATGATGGCATGGTGTTGATTTTTTTTGTCTATGGATTGTAGACATTTTAGTGCAGTTTCCAGACAAATATGTCGAAGGGTGTTGAAGCCTATCCACATATTAGCCACAACAGTTATTTTTTGTCTAAAATTTGGATAGGCTTTGAATCAATTACAACTTTTTGTCTTGAAACTACACCAAAATGTAGGGAACAATGTCACCTAACAATCCATACACAAAAAAAAATTCAACAACATTCCGTCGTGAAATAATCACTAATTTTCGATGAACCTCACAGGGATTTTAAGTTTAACTAGCCCGATAGTCACCAGGGTCTGATGATGGAGCTGGAAGGTGGCCATAGGTACTAATTAATTAAACGACATAACCGTATCGAGCTTAGGCTCGTTTGATTCGTCTTGACAAGTACTTTGGTGCTCGATGGTCACCAGGGTCTGATGATGGAGCTGAAAGGTGGCCTTTTTGACCGACAGCAGACGCACACATACTAACTGAAGCTTTATTTTTTTTTAGATGGTGATCACGATGGGCTTACTGCACTCTTGGGGTCTTCTTCACCAGACCTGACGCTTGCCTCAGACACCTCGGACAGTATGTCGGTCCCAGATCATGACAATGGTAACGTTATAGTAAAATTACTATAAGTTTGTTTTATATTTGTTGATTTGTAATGTTGAATCTGGTTCATAGACGTTTTCTTTTTCACGCATACCTACAGGCAACAGAGGATTCTTCAATTTTCGAAGTAAGAGTTTTAATTAATTGGGACTATTTTCTTTTATGTTTAAAGAATAGATTTAGATTATTTATTTCGTAAATCACAAATGCAAAGTACGTAAAGTATTATGCAATTTACTTGTGATCGGTATTTAATGCATAAGAAATACAATAATTATAAATAAATAATAAATATATTTTGTGAACAACACACAGCGCTATATAACCCCGTGGTAAGCTAGTAAGCTTCTGTTACAATAACTAGACAATGGATATAATACTTAAATTTACTTTTCTTCTGTAAATATACACATATTACACAGAGACACTCACACCAGAAACAAATATTATTTTTAAGTATAAATACTTGCATCCGGCGATAATCGTACCCGCAACCTTCCGCATTGCAGTCGACAATTCGCACGACGCGCCACAGAGGTCGTCAAATTTCGTAACTATACCTTAGTTCCGAAATAAATGATTTATTTGATAAAGTGCGCTGTTCTACGGATATATGTACTTGCCTACGTTTGATAGAATACTCCGAGTCAGGACACATGCACACAAACCGGTAATAATTCATTAGCAAATGCAAATGACTATATCTACCACATCCAGCATAGATGTGATATACGGTAACAGCAAAGCAAAATAGATTCCGGGAAATGTTATGGTGACACACACGTCTCCGAGTCTCGTAAAGTAAAACACTAGAACCCGGACCAGAGACACTCTTTGACTTATTTGGTTTGCATACCTCCATATGAAATTAAACCGTATGAAAGGAGTATTCTCTGAACTGAATTCACGCACACAAACATAATAGATACGACTTACATTGCTTGTATTGTACCTGTACCGCTGTACCTCGGATACAGGCAAATTTGATTACAAACAAAAAACAATTATTAATTTCTTTTCATCGCTCGTTGTCCGACATCGTTGAGCGTATACAATGCTTTCAAGATTTTCAAAGGAAACGTCATAGAAAATATATTTTGCGAAATGAACTCAAATAATATAGTAAGGCCCGTGGATTTTCTTTTGTCGTACGGAAATTACATCAGTTGTTTGTAGTCACGGTGTGGATTGATAAATGCGGCTTTAAAATATTAAGATGAATAGATCGCTCGGCGGCGGCAGTGGCGCGATGGTGGTTCCGCCCCGAAGACCTCTAGATTGATGTGTTTTGCGCAAAGACGTCCCGAGGACCCCAGTTACCCATTCTCCGCGATAAAGGCGAAACTTCACAGTTTTACAGCTCGTAAGACATGAAATATGATATAGAACGTTTGTTACAACCTGTTACATATATCTCTTAAAGTGCACACCCTTTATTAAGATTCATAATGTCACCTGTGAGTGGGATATGCGAGGCAAACTCATTTACAACTTTTTATTACATTCAGTGTATAAAAATATAAAAAAAAGAAACTGATAACGAGCAGACTATGCTACTCGTAGATCCTACTTCCTACTAATATTATAAACGTGAAAGCTTGTATGTGTGTATGTGATTTTGTTACTCTTTCACGCAAAAACTACTGAACCGATTGCGATGAAACTAGAAATATACATAAGCTGGAGACCTAGAATAACACATAGGCTACTTTTTATCCCGATATTCCCTCGGGATCAAGACTTACGCAAGTGAAACCGCAAGGCGCAGCTAGTATATAATAAGTATTAATTTACTGAATGAGATACTCGTACAGTGCAAGTCACGTCTTTATTTTGTAAGTAACTTATGGAGTCTTGGTAATTAGTTAATTAGTGGGAGTGTATTCGGATTCATGCGATGAAAAGCGAGCGCACGGTTGTAACATTTAGCGTTGTTGGGAGTCTGTTTCTGTGTTTAGTTGGGCAACTTTCCCTCAGGATGTTACTTGTTTGTGCAGAGCTATACTTGTAGCTACATTGGAATACAGTTCTGACCTGCTTTGGTTAAGAGTAATTAATATAATTACCCTTGTGGGAAAGTCTGTAGGTAGGTAAAGGTAGAGATGTTGAAAAAAACTGTTTACGTGATCTTTTTTCTAATAATTATTGGTTTTGAAGAGTTTAAACATCATTTTTAGGTTTTGTTTGAAAATGACAATACTATGTTACTTCTAATCCGATTGTGATGAAACTTGCCATGATTTCGAATCTTTGGGAGTAGGTAAGTTCGGCTACTTCTTATCGTACGGGTTCTACATTTACGTAAGTAGAACAGCGTGGCGCCACTAGTGAATAAATATAAAAAGTCATCTATCAACCAAAAAAAACTACATTGAATCGGTTCATCCGTTCGTGAGCTACGATGCCACAGACAGATACACACACAGAGACAGACAGACAGACACGTCAAACTTATAACACCCCTCTTTTTCCGTCGGGGGTTAAAAATGGGGTAGCATTCTCGGGTCCGTTGCACCAAAAACGATCAGAGGCGGTATGTTCGATTGACTTTCATATTTAGTTTAATTAAAGAAAAGTGTAGGTATATTAAATCTAAAACCAAACTAAAGGAAGGTAAAGAATAATGACATCATATTATTATTAAATACCGACAGTATGTATGTAATAATAATATCATATTGTAGGTATTTAATATGATGTATATTCTTTACCTTCATTTACTTTGGTTTTAGATTTAATATAGGTGCCTACACTTTTCTTTAATTAAACTAAAGATAAAATAGTAGTAATAGGTGTATAATATGTCGCAATCTCAAGTGTTTACAAGTGATGCCCACTTCGGGGCTTGTCATCGGCTTGTATTTACAAAGGAAGTTTATTTGAGGATCGACTTTCGGTTTCTGATAGTACTATACTGATGTTATACCCTACATTCTACGTAGATATACGTAATTAAACTGCTTACAAAATAGAATCTTAGAAGATTCATAAATTGAATAGCTCCCTTTTATTTTAATAATTGTGTTTTTCTTATTATACTTATGAAATTTGCTTTATTTTAACTTGCATTAACAAAAATGGAAACATACAATAAGCTTGGTGTGGGCGATAAGCCCTAAAATGTTGCCCACCTAGCAAATGTTCTTTTAGTTCCGATTCCTAAAAATAGTTTTCCTCCCTGTAATAATATAAAAGTGAAACTTTGTTAAATGTTTGTGTGTAAATCACGAACAGCTGAACAGATATGACTGCAGTTTGGCACTCAAATAGTTTAAAACTTGGAAACAAAAAACACCGAAGAAGGAAACTGGAACTAGATAGGTAACCCCGCGACGCGACGCACAGCCAGTAAAACATAAACCTAAAACTTGTTCAGACAAATCGCCGAGCAGTTTTCACGGACTTAGTAAAAGGAACGAAACAATTTTCATAAAACGCCTCGAGCGAGGCGTGGGGCTCGTCACTGTCATACACAGCCGGCTGAGGTACGAGCTACCATCAGATGTCAGCTCGAGACTATATATCTAGTTACATAAATAGATAAGCTTTGTGATAAATACTTAGATGAAAACAAAAATGGTAGATACGGCATATTCTAACATTGCGTATTCGAAAAATGAACTTTAAACGCCTACATGCATTTTCATAAAATTATTGTACTTAAAAACATTTGTCTTTAAGAATGATTCAGGCATTTGTAAATAAGCAAAAACGCATTCTTATGGATTTGAAAAAGATAATCGCAATGTGACAGCACGTGCTAACGCGGCAACGGTTCGACATACGACTGAGGGTAGTGCGTCAGCTAGACGCATTTTATCGTCTCATTTTCGGAGGCTAGGTAACGTATCTGCTGTTTTTTGTTTTCATCTAAGGATAAATATGTCAGTTAAGTCTATTGGTAGTTTTTCATCCATTGTGCTCAACCGCCCCGATGTAGGTACATAGGTTGATTGGACACAGCAATTAAAATAGATTATAGAGAGCGCGCGTGGGACTGCTAATAAAATGAAGTATCAATATTAAAATTGTAAATTCCTAAGCGGATTAGGTAACAGGATTAAATAATAAATATTGCACAATATTGCTGATAGCGCGCAATCTAGCCGCAAACTGAGCACTAGGCTTATATTATGGGTGTTAGACAATGAATATACTACATATTATACCTTTTTTTTGTAAATACAGACATAAAATACGAAGATAACACTCATACCACAAACAAACATTTAATCTTACACCCGGCGGGAATCGAACCCGCAACCTTCTGCATTGCAGTCGGGCCTTCCCCTAACGCCACAGAGGCCGTCAAATTGGAAAAGCTTCAACAACAGCGTTAGCAAAAAAATGAGATATTGTTATAGATATGACACACTTCTCTTACAATTTTAAGGCTAAATTCATAAAAAGTTAGCTATAACGATAATTCTCGACGGCCTTCTACAGCTGAATACAGAATCTTATTATAGGCCTTTCCCATAAAGCGCCAAAACGAGGGTTTTACGAGTATGTCGCCTGCATCCAACGACGTCGACCTTTGAGTATAATACTGCGTACCCAAATATCGGTTGGGACAGTTAAAAAAAATTCTGACTCGTTTCTAACTTAGACGATTTCTGTGTTTTATGTTTTGCTTCCATAAAAAAGACAGTCAAAAGATAACAACCTTAACGAAATATTTTACAAGTAGAAATGCATCATCAAAAATTCCCCGCGACAGGATTCGAACCTGTGTCCCTCGCTTGCCGGACGAGTGCAGTCCGCGGTGGTTATCGGCGGCTTTTGATGATACATTTTCTCTTTTCTCTTAATAAAATATTTCATAAAATAAACTTAAGAAATATTACTCTTAACCAAAATAACACGCAGTTTATACAAACGCTGACGGAAAACTACAACTGAGCACATAAAAACTAAAGAATTTTGATTCTGCATTTTGCATCCGTTCAAAATTTTAAATTTACGACTAGACACATGTGTTCTGTGCTATATACGAGTAGGGTCGGAGTGTCAGAAATGCGACTGTAATCCATCATGAAAGCTGAAACACATGCCTTTATAAACTTCAGTAACTTTAGACTGTAGTAAAACTCTAAACGTTTTACGTCATCACTGAGTAAACAGTAAACGGAGAATAGTTGTAGATACCTATATGAGTTATTTATTTTCTATTGAGCAATGTAGTTTCACCACTAGATAGTGCCACAAGTTTTAATCTTGGTCTCCGTAGCCTGCTACGGCGTAGTGCTTGCTACGTCGTAGCACCCACTACGGTGAAGTGAAAAAAAATATCCCGACGAATTGAGAACCTCTTCCTTTCTTAGAAGTCGGTGAAAAAGGCATTTTAAAAGGTTTTATTTACGTTTCACTTACCTATACCGTTGAGGGTTAGCAAATCTTGCAAATGAACTTTTTCCTCTAAATTGAGAACTTGGAAAGTTTCAATACTAAACCTAAGTGTGGATTTAACACTATAAAAACTTTATCTATTTTTGGAGGACCATTTTCAAATAACACTATCTACTTAAAAGTTCTAATATATCTAGATCTACTAAATATATAAACTTCAGGACTTTGGTTCAACTGTCATATTAACACCACTAAACCTTTATAGGTACATTAAATTTGAAAGATGAGTTATTTGGTGCCGTATTGCTATTACAATATTCACTAAGAAAGTATTTTCGGAAATATCCACGGGATCGGAAACCAAGCGGCTGAAACCACAAGACGAAGCTAGTTACTGATACAAACACTTCTTTAAATTACCTTCCAGTTTGTCTCTTTCCTCGACAGAAATGCGTCCAACATATTTGTCACCTGTATCTCGCACGTCTCAGGGAATTTATGTTCATAAATGAAACAATCCCCACCGATATGAAACGTTCGAAGCATTGTTGGAAACTTGTACAATGTTCGAACTAACATTATTAACCGTTGAAGACGTGCTTGTACATTTGTAAGAAACAGTTGAGGAAATAACTCGATATTTAACTGTGCTTAGGTTTAAAATGTTGTAGTTTGATTCGTCTTTTATGTCTGTGTTTTTTTGATTCTAAATGAAACAATAATTTCCAATCCCTAACTATAAAGAAGTCTTATAATGTATTGAAATTGACTTGTGAAAAAAAGCAATCAAAACACATTGAGTTAATACGTAGAACAAAACATTATATCAACAAATGGGACAAACCTAAAACATCTTTTAACAATAATTATAATGTGTAATGTAATGTTCATGGAATACAGTCGAAAGTCTACAACCAAAATTCTAAATCGTTTTATAATTGTAGACTAAAATTAGACACAATTTCTGGAAGAAATAATGTCAAATACATAGAACCTAAACATCAGATTAGAGTCTGAAATTATATAACGTACTCTTGGAATTAAAGACATTACGCTCAACGTCACGAGACCTTTACAGGTCCCTTCTTCAGGATTGACCAATCCTAAAGAAGGGACCTGTAAAGGTCTCGTAACGTTGAAACTATGCTAAAGGTAATAAACACTACGCGATTAAAACCGAAAATGTCTTTAATTTTCAATACATCATCGCGAAAATAGAAGAAAAATTATGTATCATTAATTATAGGTCCAAAATCGTATTGCTAGGATAAGAAACTAAACATAACAGCACAATCAAAATGTTAGGTTTCTTGTATTTAAATGCATACAAAGGAATCCATTTTCCCAGACCGCCTAACACTAATTCCCTTCTCATTGTTGAGACAATTACCCGGAGAGTCGCTGTGATTGACGCTGGCGCTGTGCGACCCATTGTGACAATCCATTACACCTAATGGATATTTGGACCATTCATTTGATCGTCAAATTTGTACAATTACGAGATAAATCAAGAAGAAACATTTAAAGACAACGATTTCAGGTAAGAGCTTTGAAAAAAAGACGTAATACGTACGATATTCGTATATTTTAGCGTTAAAGTTTTGTCATGAACAATATTTATTTTACTAAGTATTAGTAGTTTCAGTGCCTAAATAAAGATAAATAGTTGATTTAATTCAATTCATTGTTAAGGAATATGAAATTTAAGAATTGTGTTATAGTTGCTTACAAATTCAATTCAATTCATTCAATTCATTTATTCATTCATGATACAAAGCTTTCTAATATGAAAATATGTGGGAAAAACTTACCTATTTTTTTTTTCTTGAATACCTTAATCGCCTTAGAGCCGTGGTCGTCAAACTGCGGCCCGCGGGCCGCATGCGGCCCGCGGCCGGTTTTTGTGCGGCCCGCGACAAAACAAATTAGTATATCAATAGTCAACTAAGTAAAGTTTTGGGATTTTGACGCGAATTTGTATGTGCATACTGAAGGCACGCGAGCTCGCACTGACAACATACTTGATACAAAGACAATAAAGCTACCTACATAATTAAGCTAAACCCGCGCTCGTGAGATAAAAGGTCTGTAGTTACGCTACATAAAAAATATCAAAACAGATTTGATTTTAGAAAAAGTACCTAGCAACTAAAAACGTTTACCTACAAGACTGCGCACAATTTGTTTTAACTTTATTTTCTTGGTCATATCTCTGTGAGACTTCATTTTCGAAATTAAGCTTCTTGAAAAATAAATAACGCAATCGTCTTTTAACTAATTTAGAAGACACAATGAGTATTGCATGTAGTCCCAGAGATGTCGATATATACAAGCAATAATTAAAAAGTTCAACAACATAATTCTTGAATTATAAATATCTACAATATTTTATTTAAAAACATGTTACAATAAATTTCTTTTTCTAATATTATTCTAAAAAAAGCCGACTTCAAAACGAAAAATAATAAAAAACTGTAAAATAACGCCTGAAGTTTGACGTCGTGCAGTTGTACGTAGGATTTATTTATAATTAATCTGCCCGACTTCAGACTTCACGGGTTTTTTTTTTTACAAATTTCTATTATTTTTCTTCGTATTTGAAGTTGGTTTTTAATTTTATTAAATTATTTTTTATTTCATTAGTTATAGTGCATATATGCTGCATTTGAATATGCTGCTGAATGCCCATTTCGGAGCTTCCCACCTTGCAATTAAAAAAATAATCATCTCAATTAGTCAAGCCGTCTAAAAGTAATCGGTGAACAACATCCCAAAAAAAACATAGGTACGCGACGCAAAGCTGTGAGCAGATGGCGCTCTAGTCGACTGAGCTTTTTTTTTAAATTTTGTGGTTCGCCTGTACTGTAAAGTTAAGTTGGAGTCTTTGTATTTTAGTGTTAAAATTATCTAAATATAATTCATTTATGTCGGTGTCTTGTTTAGTCTCAAAGAAAAACAGTAGGAAAAATGCTCCTACAACATTGAGGCATTTTATTTAAATATAAACGTAAACATAAATGAAGCCGCCGAGTTATGAAAATAGTTACTATTTAACAGTTCTTATTTCTTATTAGATTACTCGAACATCGCCCTCTGCCGGGATAAAAGTTAGTGCTTCTCCCCATTGAGAACCTCCTCGTTTTTTTTGAAGGCGGTTAAAAATATTTATGATTTTGTTTTCAATTTTCCTAAGGCGAAATATATAACAGAATTAACCGAATAGGTACGTATCAATAGGCAAACGCCCTTACTCTGCGGCCCGGTGCTGATACCCACATTGTCCTGTGTGGCCCTTGGCCAGAAAAGTGTGACGACCGCTGCCTTAGAGGATATGTGATGAAAATAAACACACAATACACAAGTTATTTTTATGTCTAAATCTATCCAACATCTCTATTTTCCAACGATTTGAAATCATGAGAGGCATCTTCAACGTAGGATTTCACTGGATCATTTTCCAAGAGATAGTTTCTAGTATTAAACCGTTGCAACAGTTTTAACCGCAGACTCAAGTGGTCTAGCATATTGTTTGTTCTATATTCAAGTTGTATTCCACGATCTCAGGGGAACGTTCTGGTCAAGTATCGTTATTCCTTATCGGATAAACCCTGTTGGAACGGCTAAGTGTACCTACAAGTACCTATGTCCTTATGATGATATTGTACAGTTTCAAATATCTTTTGTATTTTACAAATCGAATGTACTCTGATGTGAACTGGATTGTTAAAGGAAAATTGAACGATGAAATCACTATGTATATTTTTGTGATAGTCACGATTTCTACGGGATTTTTCCGTACTTTTATTTCTGTCTTGTTATCTGTTCCTGTTGTGCTTCAAATTCACATTTTAACAGCAGATGTCCGTTTTGACGTTGTCGGTTTATAGGTCATTCATAACTTTAGCCAAAAAAACTTAGCAAACAAAACTCGTTTCCGTTCCGACATGTCCGCTGGAAAACACGTAAACATATTTCTGCCCAATAAAAAATAAATCCACGCAAAACCATTAAAATATATCATCCCGCAAAATTTTCTCGAACTTAGGTCCCAGCGAACAAAGTTGTGAAGTGAAAGCCGCGTAATGAATAATGAAGCGAGTTCGCAACTACACTCCTTACTGAGCACGGCCACTAGCAGGAAGCCGATCCATCAGCCACTGTCAACAGTGCGACCCTTAGGGATCCACTGATACAAGCAACAAGAATAAGAAATTGGGTCATGATTATTGAGACCCTTTTTGTGTAGGAGTAGTCGATGTTGGGGGTTTCCTTCGACTCCGTATTGACTTTAGAACATTTTTTGTTGTTGTTTGTATTCCATTGTTGTTAAAGTTTAGTGAATTGGGAATATGAAGTCCTAAAAGTTAATGTTTGGTTTTGGAGATTGATTTGACGTTCACTCACGCTTATTTTTAGTATACGAATCAAGCATTCTAAGGTTTTTTGTATAACCGTTACTCATTTCATATATTGGAAAAACATTTGTAGAATCTACCGCTTTTCCACTTGCAAACAGTACCTACAGTTAATTAAGTCTTAGACAATAGCAGCAGCAGCAGCAGGTTAAGCAGAAAGATAAAGGAACAACTAACTGTATTGTTAAAAGTGGTTCAAATTTAATTGCGTTGTCTATCTAGGTACTAAAGTTTTTGTCAAAAATCCTGACTTTCGAATTTTGGATGAATTATTTGACTTTGAACCGGTATATTTCTTCGCACAAAACCCAATCATACAATCCCGATTGGTTTGTCAAGATATGCAAAGCAACAACTGGTTAGATTTAGTACACAAATACATAAACATGTATTCTAGTTTGCACCGGATCTAAATAATTTAAATTTGTTATCAAGGTGGGAGCGTTCTAGAGGGATATGAGTATAGATGACGCGCGGCGAGGAAAATACCGAAATCAAAGGTTACGACCTTGGTGCTTCAGTTTGTAAAACGACTCTCCGCTAATCCACCGTGTCGCTTCATCGCTACATCTAACTCTAATACGGCATCATTTGATTCTCGATGTAGGTATAGGCACTCCATGACACCGAGTATAAACACATGTTATTTTCAATCCATCGGGTATCAAAAGATGGTAAAACAGCTCGCTCGCATTACTTCAGTCGCAGACACTATATACGTAGTGTCTGCGACTGAAGTAACGCGATTATTCTCAGACACTACACAAGCGCAATGAGTAAATGTGTCTTTGTGCAAGGTTTCGTTAATCGTATCAATAATAGTTCAAACCACTCAAGGGCCAAGGGTTCATGATTCGGCGGACCTCGGACGAAACGATACAGAGTTTCGCTATCTAGTGCTGTCGATGCTGTGATCCACTAACCGCGCCAGGTAAAGTTTGCGTTGAATCGTGTTTGCCCAATGATATCTTTATCACCTATTCTATATTTCTGAATTACTTTATTACAATAAATCGTTTAAGTTCAACTTTAATGTTGTTGTATTATCCATCTCAACAGGTTCAACGTTAAGTCCTAGTTAAGACAGTTGTTTACTTAACTTTATTCGAGTAACGCGAACATTCGTGTAGGTAAAGTTACTTAGGTATCTATCGTTTGAACATTAAATCTAGAGGGCTTATACGGCCTGTAGTTTAATACGGGCAAATCGCTTCTGTCGTGTAGCAGTCAGTCAGGCCCGAGTTCGGTAACACGATAAATTCACGTACACACGTGACAAGCTTGATAAATAACGGGGAAGTTAAGCTGGATCTGCGTTTGACGTTGCATCTACTGACGCCTTTCTTCAAACTTTATTGGAGCGTTTACGAAGGATAGGGAAGGTGTAGTACTTATACGAGTAGAATGTGTTGCATTAAGCAAACTTTTGACATTGACTGTTTGAAACTTCCATAAAGTCCTTTAGAAAATAACATTGTTGGAATATAATACTTAGTTAAAGTTAAAAACTACATACCTAGTGGTGTTCATTATTAAATTCTCCTACTAATAACCTTAACTAGGGCTACATTATTATTATTTTTTTAGAAAAACTTAAGGGGTACCTAGTTGTTACTTTGAAGGAAGTCATAATTAAGTCATACTTAATTAAGTTACTTAGAGGACTCTTCTATTAATACTCCGTCTTTATAGCACGATCGAACTGACTTCTTCAAAATTGAACCTAATTGTGCAATCTGTTGTCCACATGAAATAACTTTCAACTGTATGAAAGTTATTTCATGTGGACAACAGCAGAGGTGGATAACATGTAGGCACGAAACAATGTTTCAAAAAGAATGAAGACGTTGAAAAACGCCTACTTGGCATTGCACGGTGCCTACGTGGTTAAATTACGGTCTACGATTAATACCAACACAATTAAACTACGAACTGAGTAGATGCACACAAAGCGTAGGTACCTCTAGCTCCGTACTGGTACTTCCTAAGTTTCCACATGTTCCTATTTCACGTTTCTCTTGCTTACGTTAATTAAGTAGCGTTTTAAACAATGCTCGTGGAAATAGGCCGTGTATTTATTTGGTGGAAACAACTGAGGTACACTTGTACATTTTCAAATTGGGCAAGTTGGTTAAGTCTCGAATAGGTATCTCGAAGTTAGAAGGATGTCTAGTGATATTACTTGGTTGCTCGGCAACCTAGCACGAATGGTTTTCGGTAGATGATTTATTGGGTTGCTAAACCTCCTCTAATTTATTGTCTGTCCTCAATTGGGGAGAGAATTACATATTATTGATTTAGAGGCTTCTAGTGGAAGAGTGTCGTTGTTACCGCCAATGCCACAGAAGTGGGGCACCTGAATAATTAATAAGGCCTATCTGTACTTAGGCACGGGGCGGTGAAAGATTCCAATCACAATATTAGAATCTTATAAGACTAATTAATACATAATATATTTCTTAATTTCTAGTAGGTATTACTAGCTGCGCCCTGCGGTTTCACCCGCGTAAATCCCGATCCCGCGGGATTATTGGGATCAAAAGTATCCTTTGTTAGTCTCCGTTACATAAGCTATCCCTATGCACATTTTCATTCAAATCGACCGTGAAGTTTGTTTATTGTGTCGAAGAAGATTATTTTAGTTTATTTAAAAAAAAATAGTATTTATACGACTTTTACTAATTATATTCATTAGTGTGCATAATGAAAAACTAACGATTTCCTTTAAAGGCGTATTGCTAAATAGACCTGTTAATAATTAGACTTAGTTAGAGTCAGTTAGAATAGTTTTGCTAAATGGGCGATTAGCTAACTAGGCAGATTGCTCACTAGACTTTTCGCTTTGTTTAACATTTTGCTACTTAGACTTTCTGATCGGGAGGTCTATTATATAAGTTGATCAGTTGTTACTGGGGTCGCCCTGCAATGGAAAAGATTAATGGGGTAACAAAAAAATAGGTTCGAATTAATAGTAAAGAAATGTGTAGTTCACCAAAACACAACTTCCATTATGTTACGTTTGCGTAATATACATTTTAAACAACTCCAAATAGCACAAAGAAAATATACCTAACAGAGAACATGAGTGTACCTACTCGGAGCATCATTAATTTAAATGGGCTCTTTGGTAATCTTATACGAATCCCGTACAAGCCGCAATGTTTGTACCCATTGTAAACTCGCTGCCTCTACCATATGAAAAATGTAGAAATGTAGAAAATTGGCGTCATTACCAAACATTCTGTTATATTATTTATGATAATATGTATATTCTACAGTAGTTATGACGACCTCTGTGGCGCGTTTGGCAAACCCCGACTGCAATGCAGAAGGTTGCGGGTTCGATTCCAACCAGGAACAAGTATTTATGAATAAAAAAATTAAAACAAAACCTGGTCTGAGTGCCTCTCTATGTTTAATATGATATGTATGTATGTATGTGTTTACAAAAGAAAAATTATCTTAGTAGGTGACCATGGGGCTAGTCATCATTACGCAATTAACACATCATCATACAATTCGCAGAATTTATTTATTTATTTAACAGTTTATTTAAACAAATCATTGTTTTCATTGATTCACAGAAATTAATTGTTATATTTAATTCATTCAAAAAGTTCGATTTGTTTGGGTGAGCATGTAATCTAATCATAGCTTGGTTCATATCATAATACAAGATGGCTTGAGCAGCGCAATGTTATAACTTACGTACGTGGCTTCTAAGCCTATTTCCAACACGTATAGTTAGGTACCTACATATTAGCTAAATCCGACCCAATTAATAACAGTTCGAAAGTGTATCAGCGTCATTGTCAACCCATTTACAGAATACTTTCCATAAATACCGATTGTCTTTCTACCGTGCTTACATTTCCTTCGATGGCTACGAGGAGGTTTTGTTCAAATGGTCTCACCCGCTCAAAAAAACCTATCGCAAATCGAAGGTCCGCAGTAATCTCCACACTTCCGTCACGACGACGACCCGTATTTATAGACGAATCTGACTGACTACTCAAATACATAAATACTTTCTATGTATCATATGTATGTATTTACAAAAAAAAAGTATAAAATGTAGTATATCCGTTGTTTAGTTCCATAGTACAAGCCTGGTGCGTAGTTTGGGGCTAGATTGCGCTGTGTGTAATGTCTTGCATTTTTTTTTATTTAATACTTTGGCTAAGCAATGCCCTGTCTTGCTCTTATTAGTGATTTTTAACTTCAGCGAAAATGTGACAGACACATACGAATGCACTCGTATTTATAACCAATTATAAGTAATTACTTGTCTAAGTAATGTGTCTGTGGCATTTTCGTTAACGTTATTATGAGCGAGACAGGGCATTGCTTAGCCAAAGTAATCACTCAGATTCGTCTATAAATACGGGTTAAGACTTCCACGGCTAGAATTTCTCCGTAAAAGATGACGGCAATTATAAAAAGAAAATATTTAATGTACGTAGAAGGTCATTGAGTGCCCAGAGCAGGTTTTTAAATTAAGCAAATTACTAGAAAAGTTGGTATAACTTCAGTATTGCCGTCGGCGTTTACGGCGCCAAAAACTTTAAAAAGTTAAATATTGGTATAATTAATTGCCATAGATACTCGCTAGCACAACTTTTAAGGTTTTTAATTTTCTTGGCGCTCGATCCGAGCGTTGATTATTTTGTAAGTAGGTAGTTAATTTTTGTTCATTTTGGGTAAAGATAGTCAAACTTAAGTTATCGTCAAACAAATATAATATTATTATCTAAAAGGGATACAATATAGACACATAATCTTTAAAATTACAAACGAAACTACCCAACGAATTTCAGTTTAGATATTTTACGTAACCCTCATCGATTTTGTATTCAAAGGAATCTTAGGAAATGAATAAATACCTTGATATATTTGATATACCTACCTACTTACCTAGTTCTATTTTGATCTTGATGACGTAACATGACAGACGAAATAAAAAAAACTTACATAATTACCTAAGTATTTTTTATTCATATTTCCTTCATTACCTTACGCCTTTTTGTGTTTTACCTTAATTAGAGGTGTTATAACCACCATATACATAACTTTAATAACATGAAAAACATCAAAATTACATTACACTAGCTGGTTTCACCGAGAAAAGTCCCTTCCGTGGAAATTTAAAAAAAAGATTTCTTAGCGGTTTAGGTTGTGGGTTGATAGATCAGTTCTTCTTCTTCTTCTTTTCATATAGTGGTGTGCCTAGTGTTAGAGTTTTCAGATCGCCTAACGACTGCTATCCGAGATAACAGCCGGGACCAACCTGCTTAACGTGCCTTCCGAAGCACGGTGGAGTTAAAAAAAATGATTTTTTGCCCCACGAATTATTCGTCACCCATCCAAGTAATGACCGCGCCAAGCGTTGCTTAACCGGCATGACCGTTCAAGATCGACAGGTACAGCTAGGCCGATGAGCTGCTGATTGAATAGTTAGTCAGTTATTCAGGACAAAGCATTGTATAGATATAGATATAAGTTGCCATGATAACTTTATTTTTCACAAATATCAAAATATTCATGTTTATTCAGATTTTGTTCTGAAAATATTTTCTAATTGATTGGCATGTTTTGCAAAGGTTTCGAGGGACGACCTTGCGAGAAAGGGCATGCGAAAACGTCTCAAGGGCTGCCTAAAGTTACACGTTCAGTTAAATTTTCTCAAAGAGACTCATTTCTTCAGGGATTTCTGCTATGTCTAATTGAAGATAGTTTGTAAACGTTATATTGGGATAGTTGAACTAACTGAATTTCAACTTTGAACTGGTTTGTAAATATAAAATATTTATAGACTATCTTGAGTCTTGACAATCTTGATTAATAAGTATCTAAATTCCTACGGACCGTTCCCATTTGTTCTATAGAAATAAATTCTCAATGTTCTATGGAACAATTGAGAATGTTTTTTTCTTTTTTGTCCCGTTGACGTCAGTTCTAAAGGATAAATGGGAACTATCGTTATGATTACGCATTATGAACATGATGATCACCGCTGCAATCAATTTTAAGTAGGTATCTATTAACTTTTAAAACTTACACGATTTAAAGATACTCATATTCGTATTTTTCCTGGGTCTTATTCGCGTATCGTTATTATGAAATTCTCTTACCTCATCGTTTCGAATAAGACCTGACGTAGCTATCCATATATACATACATACTACGCTTTCCAGTCCCATACGACCGAACTTAGGAACATAATGGACCAGGTTACCCATCTAGTCCATTAGACCTGCCTGATTGCCATAATGTCGATCTAAATATACCTACCTACTATAGAAATTACTCTAGATTTTCGTGTATCGAATAACGAATACTTACCTACTTATAATCCATTGGTCGAGATTTCTCACGCTATCATTATTGCGTGTTCAGGCATAAATCACGAACACAACAAGAACTGTAATAAGATAATGAACGCCACAGCTGCAACTAATTCCCGCCATTTCACTTCTCGTAGATTTCGTGTTGCATGTTCCACTTAGTTCCAAATTCTGACCAGTTGCAAAGGACTGAAAATTTAAACATCATGGAAGATTGAACTATATGCTATGGAGATAGGGCTCATGTGCACTAGAGGTTTTAAAATGATGAAAAAATCCGAGTAGTCTCAAGCTTACATATTCTCATAGATTTTTAAACGGGACACATTTTTGTAATTAATGTAATTGGCTTAGCTTTAAATGTGCAGGTGGGTTAGATTCCTGCTTTGAAAATATCCTATTTAATGTTTTTTGCGTTTTATTTGCTACGCCGTATGCGGTCGTTGTAAGCCTGCAAAAAATCTTAATTTTTTTATACACACAGAAAACAAGTGTTATTTCGTAATGGAAATAAAACAATCAAACGCGCTGTGATCTCGAAAAAGGATCGTAATAAAATTCCAAACATTTGTAGAATCCATCATTTCCTTCCGAATAAGCATACCTACCCTATCCTTAGACCCAAAACCAGTGAGCCAATGGGTCGCCTATGAATTCTATAATCTTACATTTATTCAGTTTTTATTTCGTTTTGGTTCGGAAACTATTTTATGATAGATCATAAATGCATATTTTACGATATTTTTAACTATGTCAGACTTATATTGTAAATGTTACGCATGTTTTGATCATGATATGGTTTACGGTTTTTTGTTTTCGACGAAATACCTATTTAAAAAGAATTCGTAAAAACATTTTCATTTTCTAGTATCTAAGGGTCACTCGGGAGCAACACTCTTATTAACGCATCTAAATTTTATGAGGTCATAAAATAACCAAATAGGAAACTTGGCAATGAAAATAAACCAAGGGTAGTAAAGCACACTGATACAGAGTCTACAAAGTAGTCCGGCGCTTCACTCAAGTGAGTTTGAGTTATAGCTTCCCTCTAAAACATTTCCCAGAAAACACCCGCGAATGTTGCCGATTTTCTTTATTCCTAATTCAAGTTATAAAATAAATTTATACCTACTAATACCGTTCCGCGCAGCGTTAAAACGATAACAATGCAAATGGCAAGAGCACTTGGCCATGTATCAGCGTACTTAAAAGACTAATAAAGAGATAAATGTATCTCTAAGCAGAAACAGCTTAGGTAATCAGCCATTTTATTTAGGAAAATAAAAGAGGCAAAAAGAACTCACTATTCGGTGATAAAATAAAATAGTATTAGGCGAAGGACTTAGAGTGATTCCCTCCAAACACCGCCCATACACCCTTCGCATAACAATGAAAATACACGCTAGAGAGAGACAAAAAGAATACATAGATAAAACATTGTGAAGATGTTGAATTCCCGATGACTTTGTGTACGTTGAATTTTTAGTAGACATTCATCGATCTTGGGAAAAATTAGTTGAAAATATTATCAACTACCTGCGCCCCGCGGTTTCACCCGCGGAAGTCCTGATCCCGCTGTAATATCGGGATAAAAATTAACCTGTGTGTTAATCCAGATCTTAAGATATCTACATACCAATTTTCATTGTAATCGGTTCAGTAGTTTTTACGCGAAGGAGTAACAAAGTCACATACAAACATACATACCTACTTGCAAACATTCGTTTATAATATTAGTGAGATATCCACAGAGAAACAAAATAGTTGGAATCCTTGAAATTTTAACCACATGAAATTACCTACAGTGAATATTGTGAATAATTTAAAAGAAAAAAAATTACCCTATAACGCTTATTTTACTTTTTGTGCCATTTAATTTAGTAGGCATTTTGAAAATCTTTATAACAATACTTTTATAGGTTTATATAAAACAAAAGCTAATAAAACCCGGTTTTCGTAAACCCTCCCATAATCTGTTAGGTATATTATTTTTCTTTGTAGTGTGTGAATTATTTACTCTACACATAGATACGTATACCTACTTATTATTTTGAAAGGTTAAGCGTTCTATGTAAGAAAAATATGTCCGAAACTACATCGTTAGCGTCTTGCTGTATCTTTTAATTAATGCGCAGGATCCTTAATTAAGAGTAAACAAGCACCAAATATTTACATAATACTTACATTACAAGGCTACACTAGTTTCAAGAGACCTATTTCATTCGGTGGCCTTTGAACCCTTTGAACTTCGCTTGCCATTTACTTTGACGGCAGCTGTTGACCTAAATTACAAGCATTTTTACCGCGTTATTTAATTTTAAACAAAATTAATCTGTACAAATATTACGCTAAGTAAATTACTAGAAATCATAAAGCAAAAATAATATGAAACCCAAAGTTTCCGAATCAGTAATCTTTTGAAATTAGATCGAAAAGGAAAGAAATATTTTCGAACACGATTGCGTAGGCATAAAAGCTAACATAATTAAATCGGAGCTGAGTCGCCCCGAGGGACGGCAACATCTTTTCTCCTCGAACGACATTACCTATTCATCACACGGATCGCTGAAAAGCGACCACTTTGTTACTTATATATCTTTGGGCTCGGGAGAATCGGTCGTCATTTTTCTTGGGCTCCATTAGTAGACATCGGTCAGCTGTAACGGATAAGCGGTCGAAGCAAACATAAACAAACTAATGGTGTCCATACAATGACAAAGAACATCCCATCACTGGGGGCTCCGACTCTAGATCAATACGGCCTATGTGGGTTTACCAAGCGACTGTACCTACACGTTTTTGATAGTAGGTATTGGAGCTTCAGGCAATGTTCTACGCTATTTGTAGGCTAGGTTAGGATTAGGTTAGGGGCTGGATTTATTTTTTTATTTTAGTGTCTTAAAATGAAGTTAATAAATTAATTTACTTTTAAATTGTTTTGTGAGTACCTACTAACCCTTTTATAAACGATGACTAACTTTATGTAACGTTTGTCTGTTTACTTTAAAAACTTCGTGTCACAGTAAAGAACAAACGCATAAAGTTAGTCATCGTTTATTAGTACGGGGGTAAATTAATAAATATAACAGATAACTTAATAAATAATAGAATAGTCTAATACATTTCGTTATAAGTAATTAAAATAAACACAAACAAATGTCAAATAAATAAAAATAACAAAGTCAATTAAATAAACCGCCTTTGATCGTACCCGGCGCAAAGGAGCCGAGGATGCTAGCAGCATTGCCTCTGTGTATGGCAATGGCCAACCTTTGCACCAAGTACGACCCCGAGCGGTAGTCAAGACCCCGAATAATAGAATATTCCTATTTAAGTTACAAATGCGAACAATACAGTGATTTGACTCTGACACCACAGACAGACAGGAACACCGTAACACGGCCGGCACCAGCTTACAACAGTCAGATTCTGAATACGAATACTACAATGATTAGTGCACTCAGCCACATTGTCTTCAGACTGCGCCTCGTCGGCTCTCTCGGTAACCAATTTCAGTGGCTAGGATTAATTTCAGCAAATCCCTTAAGTAACGGATATGGAAATTGAAGTGTCTGTTTGTGACATGAAATATTGAATGCCCCTCTATCGCTGGAATCAAACAAATACATTTCTAATATGAGCGTCTATAGAGAAGGTACATATAGCTGTTATTAAGAGGACTATAGCCGCTAAAGTCCATATCCCTGTCCGTTTCATCGAAAAAATGTTGTTGAATTTTTTGTTGTGTATGGATTGTAGGGGACAATTATGTCTATATTTTGGTGTAGTTTTAAGACAACAACTTCTTATTGGGGCAAAGCCTATCCAAATTTTAGACAGACAATGGCTGTTTTGGCAAAAATTCGCCCCCTTCGACATATTTGTCTTTGAACTGCACTAAAATGTCGGAAACAATGTCGTCTACAATCCATACACAAAAAGAAGTTTAACAACTTTCCGTCATGAAATAATCAACAATTTTCGATGAACCCGACAGGTATATTGAGTTCAGCGGCTATAGGGTACTTAATTCTGTCGCCTAAAACATAAGGCCTCCAATTTCCTCCCTAATTACAAAACGGTTTGGCTTTTTATTCCCAATTGTACAACGAAAGGTTCCTCAAATGAAAATTAATTTAATTTAGATTAATAATAAGACATTTTAGGTTCTAAGCAATATTACCATAATAAATTGTAGTCTTTTGATTATTTAAGAAACATGGAAGGATGGTACAGGTCGGTTAACTGAAATTGGTATGAGAACACCTATTTACACGTTTGTTCTCGGCGCTCTATCGCGATTCATCGTCCAAGCGAAGTCCAGCCACATCCTATATCGCAATAATCCCCGACGAAAAGTGCTGAATTGCAGTGACCTCGATCACAGTAGCTGCATACCGTCATGCATCGAGCATTCCTACACCTCACATCGGTTAGGTCTCACCTTAAGTTAATTAATTATAAGGAACTATGTCACATAGTTTTAGGATTTAACTAACAATTAATGAGTTTCTCGGGTTTTTTTTTTTTCAGATTCTCCGACTGTTAGTTGCGCTTGTGTTAAATGAAGTGCGACGACAGGCACTACACAATCGCAAGTTGCGATTGTGTAGGAAGAAGATGGCACGGACATATTCAACTATAGGTTGCGATTCGCAACCTATAGTTGAATATGTCCGTGCCAGCTTTAGTAAACTGATCTTATTTTATATTGACCGAGCTAGCAATAAGCGTATCTGCTTTTAGGCAGGCAAAACTTCATTCCTTTTGTCTGTTGTTGAAAAATACAAACTGTCGAGCCACAAAGGTCGTATTTTTCGCCTGATCTCAGTATACAACAGGTTCTAAGGAGTTATATATTACATAAAGGATGTTTTATGTTAAAAAGGAACGATGGTCGTCCCACAAGTGCCTACATCCCCACCCAATATTTAATTTCGTTTATACAAGCCAATGTAAATTAGTACAGGTACAAACAAACAAGGCACCGTTCATTGTAATCAATTTCGTTGCCATAACTGCTTACCGTTCAGCAACTTTTACCAAAGATCGTTTAAAATATATTTAAAAAATTCGTGAACACAATTTGCATCAATTTTTGCTATCGAAAGCTGAATGTTCGAAATTAGAAAGGATATTACAGCGTTCGCTAAATAAGCAGATATCGAATGTTTCCTACCCTTTTTGTTAAGATTTGGTAAATAACCATTTTATTCATGAAATTTGCACAATATTGGACGTCATAATGATTAAATAGGTACCTGATTAAAACTCGATTCATGATCGACATTTGAATAAAGGTTTTGACGTTGAACAAGGCAAAGTATTAATTTCACTCCAGTTATTGTTCCCATTTTGTTGTTCCGGTGAGGTATATGTGTTTATAACCGTTAAAAAATGGGGATTTTTAAACTAACACGATTCGAACTCATAATTTTATATTTTCCCGGGTCTTAACCGCATGATTTTTACTTTTTAATTATCTTACTTCGACGTTACAACCATATTACAATGGTCTTGGTCGCGAGGATGAATTAAACAGTAAACATCACGCGATTAAGACGCGGGAAAATATAAAATTAGGATGTTTCCAATTCTATGCTCCCACACGAGACATAATAAAAGGTAGATTATCTAAATGTCACTCAGCGATAGTGCGAAGTAGAGGCAGTCGTTCAACTTTACGGAAGGAAGGCGTGTATTAGTAAAATGAGAATATTGCGACTCCTATTGAAAATTGGTTCTATTGTACGTTAGGGTATCGTTGTAACGTTAAAAGCCCTTTTTTGTGCATTACTATCGTGTTTTTATTAACCTTACCATAATTTACGTAAATATTACTAGGCAAAATGGCTTAGGTACATAAAGAACGTATTACATTGTTTCATTTACAATGTTTTATTGTCATCGGGAGATAGAATATTATACTGTTACAAGTAAGTAATATAAGCTATATTGTTAGTGATCATTAGTAATTTACTAGTTAGGTAGGTAGGACAGGCACTTAGGATCTATCTGAATTGTTAGGTATGTACCTACTTCCAAAGATTATCTACATGGTTATTATAAAATGAGTTTTAAGACCAGACCTGGTTTAAACCATGATTTAGGCATAGTAAATCATGGTTTAAACCCGGTCTGGCACTTAAAACTCATTTTATAATAACCATGATTGAGTTTAGATGGCATGTTGACACTTCGGCCATTTTAAGCCAACTTAGGATTCTGTGGCCAAATTGTTTGTATTTGTTACTAGTTGTGCCTTCCCTTGGAAATATTGGGATAAAATGTAGCCTACATACTTTGTTGTTGTTAGTCTATCCCGTTTCGACGACCATCAGAACCATTTTAATTATATTTTGTTGTTGCAGATTGTACAAGATCGTCGTCTTCGAGCGTGATAACGGGTATCACGACCGTGTCGGTGGCAGTCACAGGCATCGAGACTAGACCTGTGCTCACTGCCAAGAAAGTCCGCCCAAAACAGGCTTCGCCAAATAGACAGGGACCTCAGCAGTGCCAGGTTGGTTGAATATATGAACTTTTTTACAGTTATTACTAGCTGACCCGGCAAACGTTGTTTTGCCTTATAAATTATAGATAGTAGCCGATTCTCAGACCTACTGAATTCGCATATAAAATTTGGTAAAAATCGGTCGCGCCGTTTCGGAGGAGTACGGTAACTAACATTGTGACATGGAAATTTTATATATTAGAAGACTAGCTGACCCGGCAAACGTTGTTTTGCCTTATAAATTATAGATAGTAGCCGATTCTCAGACCTACTGAATACGTATACAAAATCTTATAAAAATCGGTCAAGCCGTTTCAGAGGAGTACGGTAACTAACACTGTGACATGTAAATTTTATATATTAGATTAGATTTAACGTTTTCTTATATCGAACTAAATCTAATATATAAAATTTACATGTCACAGTGTTAGTTACCGTACTCCTCCGAAACGGCTTGACCGATTTTTATGAGATTTTGTACACGTATTCAGTAGGTCTGAGAATCGGCTATAAAATCGAATCTATAATTTATAAGGCAAATCAACGTTTGCCGGGTCAGCTAGTAATAATTAGAAATGGTAAATATGTCGTTTTAAAATAACTTTACTTGAAACTAGCTGTGCCCGCGACTTCGTCAGCGTTTTTCGGACTACCTACCCATCGCTGAGCAAAAGTCTACACTTGAACGGACGACCAGGGAAGTCTGTTGCTGAACAGAAGAGAATCATAGCAGAGTCTATTTAAGTGTAGATTTTGCACAGCGCAGCGGTAGGTAACGTGTTGCATGCTTATACGCATTACTTATATATAATAAGAAGTAGCCTTTATCGAAAATTAAAAAAAATCAAAACCCGACTTCGAATTAAGGACAAAACAATAAAAATAAGCTCTCCAACATACAGTGCAACTGACTTTCTGTTATGTAAGCTGAAGTTGGGTAGCTTAACTAAATGATATCTTTTTTTTACGTGGGTACTGCACCTTATGCACTGTCAGGCCACTCTCGTTGGGCTCCCTACCATAGGTTTACCCGACAACGGCGGCCTTTCCAAGCCTCATCTCTGCCTCTGCCCGATAGACAATCCCTCTCCGTTTCCCCTCCCTCAGCACGGTCACGCCACCGTCTCGAGGTCCCCAAAGCCGGTGATAAAGCCCCCCCTCCCTCACCGAGTTCACCACCAGAGGCTGAGGTGATTTTTTATAGTGGTTATCTTCCATACGGCCCCTTTCTTGCGGAAAGGACCCCCGAGCCCGCTGACGCGGGATTACGGATTAGAAGCCTGGCAAGCCCGGTTTCCCACCTTGTGCGCCTCTTAGCTTTCAGCTACTGAGTCCCCTCACAACGGCAAGGTGGACGACCATCTGGAGGGTAAAACGTAACATCGTGTCCGGGACTCGTGACTCGAACGCGCAGCCGTCGAATCGGAAGCCATCACTCGGCTCGGTAGGCCACCGTTCCTTAAAAAGGGAATGCGCCGCACAGACCGGCGCATTCCCTTTTTAAGGAACGGTGGCCTATTCGAACGCGGAACCCTCGAATCGGAATCCACAGCTGCCATCGTGCCACGTAAACTACATGCAATCAGCATCTACTCAGTAAAACTGCCCCATTACAGTTACAGCTATATTTTTTAAATCCTTTTTATTGAATTTTCGACTGCCACTAAAAATTATCAAAATTGTAACCGTAACTTTAATCACTGAAGAATTTTTGAGAAGGTGGTTTCAGGTGGTCCATTAATTTGTACCTTGTTCTTAATAAGCCGATTCTATTGATGGAAGTCCAAAAATTAGTAATTTACAGCATTGCGGGATGCTATTCTGCTCATCATTCCGAAGGTTCTCATCAGATCTTTACCAACAATTTATGGAACCAACTCGGGACTCTCACTTTCCAAATAAAAAAAGAATGATCGAAATCGGACTTTATATGCCGGAGTACGGTTTGAACATATTCACATTCAAACAATATGCGGGTAGAATTGAGCAGATCCTCTTTTTTTTAAAGTCGGTTAAAAACAACCATTATAAAGAATTTCCGTATGTCCGAAGGATCCGGATATATGGAGAGACAAAGGTATACGGTATTTTAGGAATTTCCTGAAAAAAAACTGGATATCCGGTTTTTTTAAATTTTCGACCGGATATCCGGTTAGTCATGTATTGATTCCACACAACATACTTCTTCAATACAACATTCAAACTAACTAAGTAAAAGCAGAAAAATCACTATATGTTAATCGGGGTCTAAAGCTATCTGCATACCAAATTTGGTTAAAATCGGATAAGCCGTTTCTGAGATTAGCGGGCACAAAGGCACACACAAACAGACAAACAGACAAACAGACAAACAGACAACCAGAAAAATAGAAAAATAGGTTCTACTGCGTTAATAGATACCCCTACAATTTATCTTTTTTTTATATCTTCCAAAAACAGACACCGCTAAGTTACGATTTTATTATATGTATAGATATAGATTAAACTAATTATTTCGGTATTATTCTCGTGGTTTACGAGTTGACGCAAGAGGTCTGTAAAGACCTCGATATACTTAATACCTATAAGTAAACCTGTTATGATAAACCTAATCAGGTTTTTTGACACTTCACATTATTTTTGTAATTACTTTTTATGATCCTAATAAATAAACTAAACTAAACCAAGAAAAGCAACGCGATTTAAACCGAAATAATGTTTTTTGTTTCATATCAACATCGCGAAAACCGAAGAAAAATCTATAACATTAGTAATTGTTTCAAATCACCAATCGATCATCGATATGTAGGTACCTATGGTTAAAAAATGTGTAGTATATACCACACAATAGATGAATTTTACATTTTACTGGCATCTTCGTCTTCGTATTTCTACTATCCTTATCCCAATTACATTTGGTCAGCATAGCAGGTTGAAACATCTTATGACAGAACGTGAATTTACAAACTAAACCGAAATAAACAAGCTGTTCTGTTAACGCTCCAATGCATGTTTAAATGAGTAACCAATACGGAATTCTCAAAACAAAGAGCTAAGAACGTGGAACACATACCTACCCACACCCGTAGATATAGTACTGCATGTTCCGGTTAGTTTCCTGGTTATAACGCCCGATGGACCGTGACTATTGCCTCTATTTGTCTTCTGCTACAAATGATAAGGTTGCAAAGGGCACTCACACATGGTCGCTTTGAAATATAGAGACTATACGTAACATGATAGATGTTACCTAAAATACTTGTGCAGTCTGCCATTGTTTGTGATTCACCTACATAATTTATTTATCTATTATTCACCCGTGTAAGTCCGGATCCCGTGGGAATATCGGGATCAAAAGTAGCCTATGAATACTCAGGGTAGAGCTTTCTAATGGTGAAAGAATGTTTAAAGTCGGTCCAGTAGTTTTTGAGTTAAATCATTACAAACATACGACAGATACTCACACACACAAAAATACAAATCTTTCCTCTTTATAATATTAGAGTAGATTTGTGAAAATTGTATCCTGACAAAACAAATGTTGTAATAAGATCTGTTTTAACCCGATATTATATCTTTTTAATAAAACGTGGGGTCGTAGCGCATTGGTCATCGATTCAGTAAATTAAATATTTGCGCCAGGGTTCCGAAAACACATCTAATTGGCATTTCAACGCTACATCCAGAAACTAATCACCGAACTACACATACCCTAGTTTCTGATTCTATCCGCTTTGGTTTGGTTTTATATTTGTGTTGATAATATTGATTTCCTTTGAGAATGCGATTGGATTGATTATTCTCTTACATTCAAAGCAGATAAACTCAGCTGGTTAACTCGATCCGTTGAATCACAAGAGAGTACGGTACGTAACGCAAGCACTGAACCCTGAGCGCTTCATTTCCGGGAACTCTTTTTCCATGAGGCAAGAAACCGTGCGTAACATGGAACTCTGAAATAAAGACACCAAACTGTGCTTTAACATTTAAGAAAAATAGTATGTTCTTGTTTTATACTAAAAAATAATAATTACTCCGTTCATTTGTCCCACTCGGGGGTTTAAGCAGTAAGACACCACTAGAGCCTACTCCGGATTGGCGAATATCCCATGCCTTTGGACCGTGGTGGGTCCTGAGGACATGTCGGTTTCCTCACGATGTTTTGCTATACCGTAAGAGCGATGTTATTGGCGCACATAATATTTTCCTAAAGAAAAATTCATTAGTGCGCGGTCGGCCTGAAGTATGAAGCATACTTATATTTTCTAAAATACTTTATATACTTTATACTTCTATGTGTGTAACTTACCGTAGGGTATTTTCTGAGGGTATTTATCAGGTGTACAATTATAATACACCTCTAGCTGTTTGGACTGAATGATCTATAATTTTCTTACTGTAGGTAAATTGCAACTTCTATGAAAAAACGGGCGATCGTTCGTTCGAAGAAAGCTAGTTACCCTTGGGGGTGTATTCTGTCTGCATCCTGTATCCAACCTAGATCCAACCAAATAAATACTTTATCAATATTCTAAAATGTTTCAGTGCAGGCCATTGTCTTCTGTACCTTCCTTCTATTCATCGTGGTCTAGGGTTATTGTATTGTATTTTTAACTAGGGTTATTATATTGTATTGTATTTTTAAAAACAAGCTGCTTTTTGTTCACAACAATACCTACCTAAATCAAACGCTCAATCTCCAACAATGAATAGCATAACAAACCAACCATGTCTAGTACTCGTAGTTACGTCAATTTCCACGATCCATAATCCCAGCAATTCGCAATATAGATAAATTGACATTGTATAGATAGAGAGTGGATCGAAAAGTGTGTTTGTAGGTCATCCGAATATCAACAAAGGGAAAGAGGGATGAACCCCTGTCGGGGAGGATCCCACCCCTTGTTTTCGATGTAAACTCATCGTCTCTTACTTTGCTTTCCGTAGACGTTCTGTAGGCACGAGCTGCTCAGCTACTTATTAGACACAG
The DNA here is from genome assembly GCA_958496205.1 of Idaea biselata. Taxonomy (NCBI): domain Eukaryota; kingdom Metazoa; phylum Arthropoda; class Insecta; order Lepidoptera; family Geometridae; genus Idaea; species Idaea biselata. The sequence continues at coordinate 8,983,436 of OY292402.1, forward strand.
ACAGTCTCTAGACAGCGCAAATAAAACGAGCACTTTTCTTTTTCTAGATTCGATTTCATAAAAAATATATTTATTTATGTTGTCGTTTTAACTGGGTCATTATTTATACATATGACTACGTAAAAATGAGGTAAAATATACAATGTATTTCGACCATGGTAATAAAAGCCGAAAGGGGGTAGTTGTACGACTTTTTTTGAGATAAATCGAGGTTAGGTTGCCTGAAAATAAAAACTTGTGAATATTAAAGCAAAGACTATTCGTAATAAGAATACTTTGTAGTTCAAACTAAATATTTTTCTAACCCAAGAAATAGCTGATTTTCAAACATGTGTCATTTTATACCTAACCAACCCCGTTTCGACTTATTTATTTTATTTTTAGCCTATTTTGTCCCACTGCAGGGCAAAGGCCTCCCTCTCTTCTCTCTTCTTTCGACTTAGATGCCTATATTATAGTCGCAGAGAAACGTTTTATTTTAAAAGTAGGTAAATTTGTTATTTAAGAAAGGTAACTAAGCTATGTGGTAAGGTAACCTAACTCAGTTTGAGAGAGTTCTAAATCCGCCGTGGAGGTTTGATTCGGATAAGATTGCTCTGATATCACTAATTGGTCCGTCGAGCTAATAGCTTCAACGGTCGTTGCCAATTAAACCTTATTGATGTCGTTCAATGTAGATCTTCGGTTCGACCCTCGTCTCCTTCTAACCCCATCCAAAACCCCGCTAATAATTAATCAAACAATTTCGAATATCCGCAGACCAGCCGATATTTAGGATTTATAATCGAACATCGCGATCTGAAATAAAATTACATTTATGTTTTCTAATTATAAAAGTAGAATGAATGAACTTGAAATCAGTTCGATTCCTTTGTTCTAATAATAAAGCTGGTTCATATTAAAATTATTTAACGATTATAGAACACCTCACCAAGTACAGCTCTCAATACCTGCTCATATTGACAATGACTAAATCAAGTTCAATTCATCTATGAGTATTGATTAAAAGTTGAATAGAAAGGTAGAAACCAAACAGAACAAAATTGTATTATTTTTTATTACAAAACTGAACAACTTTTTTTCAGTATCAACAAAAGCACGTTCAAACGTACCTATAGATAATAATAGCAAAATTTTTGAAAGCAGATACCGTGTCAGCTAAAACAATTTCCGAAACCCGTCGACAAAACGAGTGAATTCCGGAACAAAATGATTCCGTCAGTATGCAAGCGACCATTGAAACGGAATTAAGTAGTGGTCCTCCCACGGGCCCGCGTCCCGGACCGTTACAATACTTCAAATTCAGGAAAAAACTCGGGATGCTTCAGGCGAAAGAATTATGACGGATTCTTATTTCATTTACGATTCGTGACTAAGCAGCTTGAGGCCGAAACGTGCAACGAATTGCTAAGTACCTATACTGTTTAACTTGTTCCTTTATTGTTTACGATGTACTTAGTTTCCGTGTTTTCAAAGCTCCTCTCTCCTCATAAATGATTTTAAAGAGGTATACATGTCTCGCGATGTAACTGTTGCGACGTTTTACGTAAATGAAATCTCTACGTGCAATAAAATGTTCGTAACGAAGTTGGATGTTCTAAACAAACTCATATCAATTCAGAGCAAAAGGAGAAGTATTATGGAATATGTCGCCTCGGCTTTATAATTTATTAATTTGTATTTTGACTTATGCAATTAGAAAGGTTGAATGATTAAAAATATCCCACCTAATGTATAATAGTAGGGCTGAGATTACCTACCGCTCTTAACGTATAGGGTAAACGTTATGATTGCCATAAATCAAGTACCTACCATGGACAGGAGGTCTCGCTCTGAATTTTGAGCCTATTTGGTCTTTGCCATGTTGCGCTGTTGTCGCGCGTTTTCTATTGAAAGTGTTGGTGACCGTTTCCGGAAGCGGAACATGGCGCAAATCAAATCGGCACAAAGAACTAATGTCATTTTGTATGGTATAGCAATTCCAGCGTACTTGTATAGTTTCATTTCAGTGGTAGGTACCTACCTACCTATCTTGTTTTTCATTCGAGACTACGATCTGACGTTTTGGTTCTTTGTATTTGTCATTTTTATCTTAAAAAAGATGTCAAAATCGTAGTCTGCAATTAAAAAAAATTGAATTCAAACCAGCGCCTCTATTGGATACGATTGTCACAATATATAGGTACTCCGGTCAACAAAGTATTACGTGATCTATTCTCATATATTTGCATTTTTCTTGGCCAAACTATAAGCGGGCAACTTAACAGTGCCTAACACAGACATGTGTCTGAGTTAGGCGTACCTCAGAGTATTAGTTTGGCGACCCAAAGCCGCGGTTAGAGCTAAAGCCTGGCCAACCTCACTGGCGGGCTTGGGTGCCTGCCAGCCAGCGATAACCAACACACAACATTACACACTATATTTCTTATTTAATCACGTTTTACAAATGTGACTTGGGGACTTAGGCGTATTCGCAAAAGTTGCGTCGTTACCCGAAACTTTATTATTCGAATGGGGCAGGTAGATTCAACGACATGCTCTAGATTCTAGTGATAATCGCCCCTTCTAATTTACTTTTATGTGAACTAGCTTCCGGTAACATTGAGTAAGTAATTTTCCATAATAGCACATTTCATGACCGTAGCTCTTTGGTCAATATTTTATCATTATTACGAATACAGAAACGGAACTCAAAATTTGAGTTCTACTTAAACAACTAAGAACCTCTCAAATTCAAAAACAACCCATTATTTTGAAATTTAGAAACTGCTTAATTATTTAAGTACGCCTCAAATTTTAAGTGGCGTTTCTGTATTTGCCTGTTACATTGGTACACCCAAAGAAATATAGGTAGATACCTTTCTTCTTAAACTATGAAGATTAAAAACTTCTAGAAATCAAAAAGGGTACAATCACAAAGAGTACAATCACAAATTATAAAACATGTTATTCAAGTATTGATCTCTAGATAAACACTACTTTCAGAAGTCGATCCTTTTAAGCATAAAGCGAGCGGCGGGTAATGTTTGTCATAAATTTAATATTACTTTGTGAGCATCAGAAGATTGGGGGCAGTAAATCGTTTTGGATCCTGTGTTACATATCGGTGGGGTATTAAAGAGCAGGATCCCGCGGGCGTCGTCGGCTGGAGGGCTGCCAAGCCACTTCAGGTAGTCCCGCTGCGGATGCGGTCATGTTCAGTTACTGCCATCGCAATTTACTGCAATACTTTATTATACATTTCCACATATAGGTCACACGTATACGTAGATAGTTTAATAGTGTAAAATAACTGGTTAATATTATTTCGAAGAGTGTAAACGCACAGGAAATATTGTTTTTGAAAAAATGTCTCCAGAAATTCGATCTAGGTAGGGTTCGAACCTACGACTACTAAGTATTCCTTTCCAACCACGAAATCAATGCCATTTCCAAGTCTAAATTAAGAAAGCATTTTCTCGTAATTTTGCGAATAAGGCCTTGTTTACGTTTGACCCTAGCAATAGGACCAAAAATCGTTTATAAAAACTGCACCCAACTATTACAATTAATTGTAATTTGTTTTTGTAAAACATTATCCGTTACTACTCCATCTTAGTTCTTCACAACACAACACCATTTAATTCCAGTGCGCGCACATTTTGACGTAAACAAACTTATAACATTATGCAAACATACAAACACTGTCTCGGGGAAGATAGATGAATCGCTAGGAAAAGAACGCCCTAACCTTCGTCACGTGAAATGCGCTCGCTTACGATTTAATGGTGAAATCACCTGTTAAGATGTCGCGGAGTTGTTTAGATACTATTAGAGTGTGATTGATGTTGATAACTGATGGAAATAATATATTTTGAGGAAGCGAAAATCAAGTTTAGCAATCTACTTTTTGTAATCGAACTGCGCTTTTTGATAAGCATAGCGACTTGCCGTATTTATACTGTTTATACGCTCAATTAGTAAATGGGTAAAGCTTAAAAATCATTTTCAAACTCATTTTTTCGGTTTTAAATGCAGGAACGTTTTAATACTTGGACTTGATACTTTTATAATACTAGAGACGATAGTTTTTTTGTAATTTTTTTGTACAGTAGAATGACAAATCACATCTCAGTCGATTCTGAAGAAGAGAGAGACATGTAAAGGTCTCGAAACGTTGAGCATTGAAACAATGCTAAAAGTAATAAACACCAGGTGATTAAATCCGAAAAATAAGTTTAATTTCAATCCAACATCGCGAAAACAGAAGAAGATATATGGGTAAAGCTTACTATTCTGTTCCCAAGAAAAATACTTGTTTACTCACCAGTATTACCTTATTTATTTATTTGTATTAGTTCGATACGGTAAACACGGTTAATTTTTACTATTAAACATAAACCGGGACGATGTCATACTGTACAACTTCACTATGCTATCTATTTAATAAAAATATTTTCCGTAAAAGAAAAGGCGAAAGAATGAGTGCTGCCTAGGAAGGTATTTTGCTCGAATAACTTAGTTAAATTGACACAATGGTTGAACTTTTTTGCCCGGAAGCTGCTCTAGGTGTGCCAAGCGGGTCGGACGGGCTTTGTTGGCGACATTTCTTTAAAACCTAGTTTTTGTTGGTTCCGCTAGTAACAAGGTATCTAAGTACATGAAGCCATTTATTTCTTTAAAATGAAAACTTAATTAAATGAACTTTTAACAATAGTTTGCAATTTGTTCGTCGTGCTTTGCTTTTGTATTTCTCTCTTTTTGGATCTGCCAATTTTAACAATAATACACTCTCTCATCTTTGAGTGTTGTTCCTCCCTTGGAAACCCATTCAGAGTCCGCTTAAGCTACAAATTATTTGGGGTCGTGCAATTGGTAAGTCATCATCGATCATACCTACTGCAAATAGATATGACTTTGTATTCACGGCCAGCCGCCTGCCTGACACCAACCCTCCCTGTAACCAAGCGTTTACCCGCCACCACGCGCGGGAAGAACTCCGGTTTAGATATATGTTCACCCCCAGATCCCTTAGTCGCCTTTTACGAGACCTACGGGAAGAGATGGAGTAACCCTATTCTATGCCGGGACTAGGTACACGGCAATTTCAACAATATTTAGTATTAAGTTGAATCCAAAATAATATTATGTTAGTAAGTATAATTAATTACATTGGATTTACTATGAGATTCGAGATCAATAGACCGTAAACTTGTGCAGTTTATCATGAATAGGTCAATCATCCAAAACGAAATACCTACCTTAGTCTTTGTTTAAATCTTTTATCAAGCTCGCACCATCCCTTAGGCATTTCAGTGAAAAAGCAACCAGCCCACATAGTTATGCCTACCGAATACAGAGAACGTGACTGGTTTACCCTATCGTTGGCCCAAAGGCCCGAAATCGTGCATTTGTTGAATGAATTACTTTTAATCATTACGTTTGGGACTCTCTATTGGAATTCTGCGTGCGTTTGATCACGATACCACGACAGCGATACGAGCTGTCTTTTTGTTTGAAATTGTTCAACTAAATTTGGCAACTGTATAGGAGTATTCGAATCGGATAAAATAGTAAATATATGTTGCTTTAACTAATGCAGTTTACTTAGTGAAGTCTAGATAGGTAGCTAATAGATAGATAGCTAATATAAATGTAATCTCCTTTACACAAAGTAGGTAATGAGAATTCAATTCTTATGCAATGAGTTTTCAAACCATTATCACAGGGTCCCAAGTCTGCTATCACAATCGTGTTTCATTTAGAGTGTCGAAAGAAAAGTAATTGTGACATTTGGCGTGTATTTAACACATTTAATAGTCTACCAAATGTGTCAAATACACGCCAATTAACACACGATTGTGAGAGCAGACATTTGACATCTACATTATGACTATTTTAAACCTTTTTAGTCTTATCTCGTTGCAATATTTTCCAATAAAAAATGGAAGACAGCTAACGGATGGATTTCTGTAAGTAAAGAAACCCCGGTAATGGTATCACCATGAGCCTAACTCGAAAAATAAGCATAATGCGTTCTTTACATTCAACCCTGTCGCGCGAGCCCACTTGGCGCAGTTGGTTAGCGCAGCCCGCTTGAGAAGGGAAATTCGTGGGTTGAACTTGAAACAAAAAGCAATTTTTTTCATGAATACAAATTAGTTCATCTATCTTCAGATTCACGCGCATTTTCCGTTTTTGCAAGGTCAAAAACCGATCCGTAATCGATCGGGCGGTTTTAATTCCAGACGTAGGTATATCTACAAAATACCTATATAGACTGGTTCATGGCTGGTTAGGTGTATTTACTATCGATGACACGCCGAGAGACATAACACAATACACAGCCAATTAGTGTCTTGTGGTCTGAATCCAAGGTTCGCGTAGACAAGCATTATCTTGATCAAATAACGGTTGATAATTGTGAAATTTACAAAGTAATTATATTATAATGAGGACGATGTAAAGTAATAGACGAAACACATTAGTAAAAATCGAATCCCAATAATTATGGCGACAAAAAAATGCGAAAAAAAAGTTTAGGTGTTTTTGAAAAATCACGCAAAAATGGCAGAACGGATTTCGCCGAAGTCGCAAAGGTAGTTTATTAACTAGGATTCACGCATAGAATACTTTCTCGCTATTCCCACGAAAACGGGTTCTACGCGGGTAAATCTAAGAACAGACAACTTTGTCTGTCTTTTGTTATAACAGAAAATATGCATCGACTCATGATCGACTCAGCATTTGTTAACCATAATATCTATTAGCCTTATTAATAAACGTAAGTACGGTCGGAGTGGCGAGAACATTCTTTGTCTTTTTCCGAGACAAGGACTTTCAAAGTTGACAGACAGAAACAAAAAGAGGTAAAATAACTCCGACCTTACTCCACGTTTATTAATAGGCTATTATGTGTTAAACGATGGCTATTTATTAACATGACAAAGTTTAATACAACTCACTATGCATAATAAACACGAACTAATAAAATGGTTAGTATTTTCTACGCCATATATTCAATTGACAGCTGTAATTAACCAAATCAATGGAACTGAACAACTGGGACATCACTGAATTTCAGACTTTTGAAATCAACGCATACCAAATTTTCAGTTACGCTCAAACAATACACACGTTCTTTTTATGGAAATTTAGGCTTTATTGTTTTCATTGTTAGAGATGTAAATCGATTAATAATACCTACGTAAACTTTATGGATTTCGAAATATCGTTGGTCATAGAAAATATAATCTATTTACTCGTGGTTACATCGGTTTGGTTTCTGATTTCTGACTCGCCGTCATTTCATTTCAATTGACGGCGAACTGGAATAGAGCTTTCAATTAATTATTATGTAGGTATAGCAGTGATTAAAACCTATGCCTTTTAGATTAGGTAGATACAAACAAGTGGTATAGTGTGTCTGATTACAGTGATTAGTTTTTAAATATAAGTATAGTATACAACTAGCTTTGTCCCGCGGTTTCAATCGCGTGAGGTCCAATTCCGTGGGAATTCCAAAAATCTAACTATTGTGTAAACTACGGGTGAAGACTACTTATGCCGGCTTTCCACTGCGAGCGGAGGGGAGTTAAAATGTGTCAGTTTAACGTCCAACGATTGTTTCCATAGCGCGAAAGAATTGTATGACTATGAAAACAACCGTTGTATTTTGAACTGACACATTAATGACTCCGCTCCACTCGCAGTGGAAGGCCGGCATTAGGCTATGGAAGTGGGATGGTAGTGGATTGCATACTGGGGGGAAATATGGAAACTATGGCGCCTGCCGTAACAATGTTCAACAAACACATATTAAATGTAATAATATTATTATTACAAATATAACATTTTATCGAACAGTAAATTCCACGCTTGGCGAGCCTGTATCGTGGAATCCAGAAATTCTCTACTCTGTCCAATTATGTAACAAATTTCAATAAAATAACTGGTAACTTTGATTTTCTAAAATTCAGTTAATACATTTAGTTATCTACAAACAATTTTAATCATAACATTCCTATAATCTAATTAACTATGTTAATGAACTCTGCCGAAGCTTTGAAGCAAGCTCTCACTATTCCATTGGGATGTACAATTAGTACATAGCTACAAGTAGATAATATAAACTCGAAGAAACATTAGACAGCTGAATATTAAACGCACATTAAGGGTACCAAATATATGCCAACGAGAATAAAAATATTCAATTTGACGTCAAATTCTTTTTGCTCAAGTTCCTTTCATTTCATCTTTTGGAAGCATTAATCTGCAAAAAATATTTATTTTTCAATTGTGTTTTTCTAGAAGTTTACCAATCTAGGTATACGTGGAATAACGACATCTGTTGTGGCGCGTCGGGCGACTGCCCCACTGCAACGCAGAAGGTTGTGGGTTCGATTCCCGCTTTGGACAAGTTTTTATGTTGACCATAAATGCTTGCTTTCTGGGTGTATTCTATATGTATCTTATGTATATGTATTTACAAAAAAAAAGTATTGCATGTAGTAATTCGTTCTAGTACAAATAGCACAAGCCTAGATGGTTAGTTTGGGACTAGATTGCGATGTGTCCAACGTCCTGTAATATTTATTGACTAGCTGCGCCCCGCGGTTTCACCCGCGCTAGTCTCGATCCCTTTAAAATAGAGTAGACACTCGAATTCGGAATTTAAGTACTTGGGATCTGTGCTTCACGAGTCCGGCGACATCGATTGTGACGTCAAGTCCCGCATTTCGGCAGCTTGGGCCAAGTGGCGAGAGGTAACTGGTGTCATCTGTGACCCGAAAATGCCGGTTAAACTGAAGGGACAGGTCTATAAAACGATCATTAGACCTGTCCTTTTGTATGGTAGTGAGGCGTGGCCATTGCTTGAGCGACATAAGCAGGAGCTGCGTGTCACGGAGATGAAGATGCTGCGCTGGATGTGTGGAGTGACGCGAAAAGACCGCGTCAGAAACTCCCGCATCAGGGGCAGCCTTCATGTCCGAGACATTGCAGACAAACTGCAAGAATGCCGATTACGGTGGTACGGCCACGTTCTACGAAAACCGGCTAGTTACGTGGGAAACAAATGTCTTGCCATGGCGCCTCCGCCCGGCCGCGGCAGATTGGGAAGACCCAAGAAGTGCTGGCTTGACGTTGTAAGATCGGATATGCGTGCAAATGGCCTCACTACACGGGATGCCGAAGATCGTGCGAAGTGGAGACGTAAAAGTAGGAAAGCGGACCCCGGGCTCTCGAGAGGGATGCAACCGGGAACAACGCTCGGATGATGATGATACATAGCTCTATCTAACCTAAACTAAGCTACAAGGCTTTATTACGGGTGCCAAACAACGGATTAAACACCTAAATAAACAAACACACTCACCAACTTTCACATTAAAATACCTGCGTAAATCGAATCTTTGTTTGCAAAAATCCCAAAATCCGAAGATTAAGTCATCGAAAAATTTGTTTCGTGAGTGTTCCTCGGTGTAGGGGCTTAGGAGGCTCATTGGATCCAAGGCTCGAGGTGATCCCACTCGAGATGTGTTGGGAAACTGGATTTCAATTTTTAAAGGGCTTAACACCTATTTTGTTAGAACAAGGAATCTTTATTGCTTGATTTAATTTGTATGCGTATTTGATTGTATACCTAATAGTCTGTATACTTAGATTTAAACAAAGAACTAGTCGGCACTATACAGTACCTAGTCTCAGAAAATGAGATGATAAAACTGCGTCTAGCTGACGCACTAGCCTCAGTCGAACCGTTCGCGTTGCCGCGTGACCACGTGCTGTCACACTGCGATTATCTTTTTGACATCCATAAGAATGCCTTTTTGCTTATTTACAAAGCCTGAATCATTCTTAAAGACAAATGTTTTTAAAAATACAAAAATGTTATGAAAATGCATGTCTGTGTGTTTTTAGCTCATTTTTCTACCTACTTTTGTTTTCATCTAAGGCTGTACCGTACAGTATAGCAGAGTATAGTTATACAATCAAATACAGCCTGTGCGGGCATCCCCTGATACATTCTGTATAGGTATCTAATAGTTACGTCAATTTACGGTCCTCCAGTCACCGTAATTAGTTAGAGATACAATGGCAATCTTCGTCGTGCACCTAATATGGAGGTTAGGTAGTTAGAGCGTCACTCGTCTATAAGTAATGTCTTTGATTGACAAAACGACGACATAGTCTTAGATGAAAACAAAAATAGTAGATACGGTATATTCTAACATTTCGTATTTGGAAAATGAGCTAGAAACACCTACATGCCTTTTCATAATATTATTGTATTTAAAAAACATTTGTCTTTAAGAATTATTCAGGTATTTGTAAATAAGCAAAAAGACATTCTTATGGATTACAAAAAGATGACAGATTGTGACAGCACGTGCTCATGCGGCAACGGTTCGACATACGACTGAGGCTAGTGCGTCAGTTAGACGCAGTTTTATCGTCTCATTTTCTGAGACTAGGTAACGTATCTGCTGTTTTTTGTTTTCATCTAAGGACATAGTAATAATTGTTGCGTAAACAGAAATCCCCAAACAACAAAATTCTGTATTATGTATTCATTCGTTAAAAATATAATGGTTGTTATAACGTATGTTATTCTCGTACCTACACTGAACCATTATTATTTGCTTTACACAATAACAGCAGTCTAACAATCAACTGAAACTACCTAGGTATTCATAAACGAATTCAATAGGCAATTGTGTTGCACAGATTTATTTTTTTATTAAATATTTTAGCAACGAAGCATCTATAGTAGGTAGATATAGTCACATTCTCATACAGTTATTATGCAAGTTTCAGTGCGAGTATACATGTTTGTACCTACGTTAGTTTATTCGGTACTTCATTACGCAAAATTTACAAACATAATTGCGATTAAACTGGAACTGACTTATAGGTTACTTTCATCCCTCACGAACAGAGGAAAGTTTAAAAGGTTTCGGTGGAATTCTGCGTTTGCCGTAAGTCCTATGCATTGAAATGCACTTTACCGGATATCCATTTCCGATAAAATCATGAATTCTAGGAAGTGTAAACCCTATGCAATGCCAGATCTCTGGGTCAGTACATTTTAAACCACGGACACGGATTACCAACTAAAACGTTTTTTTTGTAGAAGAAAGGTACCTACGTACATTAGAGTAGGTACATTATAGAGGTACCTACAGAAATTAATAGATAGTTACGTAATAATATTTGTTACTCTTACACTGTACCTACGGATCCGGACAGACCGGCTCGGAGAGGAGAGCAGATTTTTTACGACGTTTAAAACAGAATTTTGTATTATTGTAAAAAGGTTTATTTTTACATGTCACTTCTTTTAGCCTTTGCTCTCAAGCAATTTCAATAATAAAAGAAGTGACGTGTAAAAATAAACCTAAGGTATTACAACACTTAGTTCAAAACTCTGTTCTAAAGGTGATGAAAAATCTGGTCTCTTCTCCGAGCCGGTCTGTATGAACGGACCTCTATCGACAAACCCTCAATGATCTATCAATGGAAACACGAAACGCCGACACCGCTATTTAGATTAAATCATCATCTATTTACAAGTCTACTCGTAAACCTACCAATTTATATCTAATCCGATTCACATTAGACCGAACAATTCAAAGGCACCCCTCATTGTGAGTTTATAACTCAATAAAACCATATTCCTTGTCATAAACATCGATATGTTCCGATATCAAGACTCAAGAAAGCCGTACCACATTTTAGATGGCAATCTCTATCCTAAATGGGTATTTGCGGCCGTGCCTAATTCATTCTACCGTGTAGCATTTATAACGTACAGAAAAAACATCCTAAAAATGTGGTGAAATAAATAATAACGAGCAAAGACTTATTGTTTCCTATTTAATGCTGTTGTCGAGAAAAGACCTCGAGAGACTCGATGATTACTCGTTTCCTACCTCCTTCCGCTATAATTTTCTGTATTTATTGAATTCTTATTGTCTGTAAATGCTCAGTTGATTTTCAATGGTTTTATGCGATTGGTATAATGCCATTGAAAAAACTGTTTTGTTTGTTACTGTTTTCTCAGCGATAAAACAAGTAGATAGTACATGAATAAAAGATACAACTATTTGTAGGTACTCAGTTACTTATTGTAAGCCGTAACAATAGTACTGGTTTTATTTCCGCCACAACCGACGTACAATTTTTTATTTGTCTATCGATGAACGATGATAAATTAATTATTCATTAAGAATTTCGATATAAATAGGTGCACAGAATATCGCACTACGATTAAGGACAGATGCTAAAACTTTTTTTACAGAATTAAATTAATCTAAACGTAAACAAAAGTTCGTGTACATGTAATTATAATAGGGCGAGCTTTGAGGCAAAATGGAAGTACTCGGTCACCCTTTGGTATACATATCTGTGAGGGCTAGACGTAGGACAATGACAGCCTTTGTGTTGAGGACCTTTGTCCCTTCCACGACCTTACAGCCCCGATAACTTCCCATGCAAAGTGATTTAGTGTCAACATTTCTACACTAGATAATAATATAGATACTGTTGCTTAGTAGTAGCTGTTTTATAAGATAGACTTATACTTATATAAGATAGACTTACGCTTCTTTTGATAGAGTGGGTTGTTTAAAAGTTAAGCGATGTTACCGATAGTGCCGTATCAGTAACTTAAATCTGATTTAATTCAGGAAAAAAAACAAGTTCTTTATTGTAATTGTCTTAATAAAGAAATGAAACAGTATTTTAAATGAGTAGAATTATTAGTACCTAGTACCTATTTATCTATCTATTATATTATATATTTTTATATACTATTATAAAGCGGAAGAGTTTGTTTGTTTGTTTGAACGCGCTAATCTCAGGAACCACTGGTCCGATTTGAAAAATTCTTTCGGGGTTGGATAGTCCATTTATTGAGGAAGGCTATAGGCTACTTTTGATCCCGATATTCCCACGGGATCGGGACTTATGCGGGTGAAACCGCGGGGAGCTGCTATTTGTTATATAATTCTGTAAATTATGAAGTAATACATTTTATAAGTCCGTAATTAATAAGTAGAAATAAGGCAAAATCCCGCTAGTTTGACCAAGAATCCTTAAAAGTTCTCAATGCTCATTATGTCTGCACCTCAATGCTGCTACCAGGGCTTGTCTTAGTCCCACCTATTTGTTTTTATTCTTTTTTTTGTATATAATTAACATACTTCTTATTTTTATTGCTCGAGACATTCTAATACAAATATTTTGAAGAATTCCCGTATGACGTAGTTGAAATCGCAACTCCCCTGGCAAGCTAGGGGCACGGATTCGAATCCCGAAATTAGGTGGATTTTTGATCCGCTCCTGCTTGAAAATATTCCAAGTAAATAACCAATGAGAAATAACTAGGTACTTAAAATTACATGTCACCTACGTTAACACATTATTTATTTTTATAATGATAGTTATGGTTGATCCATAAAAACCCTACTGAACCCTACTGACCACCAGACACCACCGTACTGATGTACGGTTGGGTCAAAAGGGTTTTAAAAGCGTTTCATATTCCAACCCCAACCCATAAATGTTTTTCTTTAAATTTCAAATAAGTATAATGTGTACTGTATCTGGAAGTTGGACAATAATATATTCAAAACGTGTTTTTACTTCCTTCAACAAATATACATTACCCATGAGATAAGATTAACAGATGACTAAGTTATGTAACGTTTGTTTCTCTCTGTCAACTTTGAAACTTCATGTGACAGTAAAAGACAAACAATACATAGTTTATGCAGCTTTTAATCATCGTTTATACCTAAGGGGGTTAAACGCTGATACTCTTATTTCAATCCATTAAGTATTATTTTTAAAGAAATGCGCTTAAAAACTCTTAACCTTGATAACCCGTATAAATCGTAGAGTTGCTCCACAACACTGCAAGCAAACACAACGAAAGCAAAACCGAGATAACGTTGGAAGACTTAATTCCTTTACCTACCTCCTACTTTCCCCAATAAAGACCTGCTACTGTCAACAACTTTCTTTGGAGGTACCTTGTTTTGCTAACCCTCGGCGCTAATAAAATAGGTATGTGTACATTCACCTACACTTGCGAACAATGCGATGACCCACTTTGTACCTTTTTATTCTTACAATAATATTCGAGAGCCCAGAGTCCCTTAAAAACGTTCCACCTTACTTTCGACCTTACTGGTGGGGAATAAAAGCGAACTTTTTGAGGAGCATATCCTCGAACACGAGTTGGCATAAAACACGTTAGCAATAGCGCCCGAGTCAGCAGTAAAATATTCAAATGTTGGGTATTATAAGGCAGACTAAAACTAGGGGCGAAAGCTTGATATTTAACCTAAGCTTCGTGCTGTACTATACATATCTACTACTGAAATAAGCGCCAAACTTTCATGACGACATGGTCGCTCTTTTAAGACCTATTTTAAGATCGACTATGAAATCCAATGTCTACGATCTCTCACCTGGAGCAGTCTGTAATCCTTAATGTTAAATGTTTTCCAGCTACTTAGAGAAAACGGAAAAGAAAATGTTGACTGATTCCATTTCGATTTACCTTATTTTATGTTTCACTGTCGTCATCAGACGTAAATAGTAGAGATAAGTACGCCCATGAGAGAGTCGGAATAAAAACAGGATAATAAGGAGACGAGAAGATCCCTAATTAGAGTGGAAACAAACACAGGATTAGGGTCAGCAGTGCCCGGGGAGATCGCCCATTGTCGTGTTATTACAACCGAAAAAATATTAAGTTGCCTTCGTTTTAATGTAATTATGTACCTATTTTACTTGGATCTTGCCTTTTTACTCATGGTTAAATATGGAAAACTTTTTTGAACGGTGTTTTTTGAATCTCGAATACACGAGAACCGAAAAGAACCCCGCCTAATTTATTGTTACAGGTAATTTTGTAGCAAAATAATTATCCGTTGTTTAAAAATAAGCCATTGATCTTTCAGGTAACGGCAACAAAGTAAATAATTTAAATAAAAATCATAGTTAATACACAAAACAATCGTTTTAACATACCTACATAAGAATGTAACTACCATCTCTAACACTGTTTGAAGTAATATCTTAACAAACACAGAAACGTGTGTTAGAACCGCAGTTGTACGGGTACGACGCACATAACTTCTGTAACCCGCACCTACATTCATTCAGAATCCACCTGCATTTTATCACTGTAATACATTTTTAATCGTAAGTTTTGTAAATAAATATTAGCTGTAGGTAACTAGGAAATGCCTAAGCCGTGTAGCCCCGGCATAGAATAGAGCTACCTCATCTCCTCCCGTGGGTGTCGTAAAAGGCGACTTAGGGATCTGAGGGAGACTAGCAAACCTTATTTTCTCTTCGCGCGGTGGCGGATAAACTGCTTGATCCCTAGGAGGGTTGGTGTCAGGCAGGCGGCCGGCCGTAAATATATTGCCAAATCTATTGGAGAAGGTATGGTCAATGATGACTTACCTACTGCGCCGTCCCCTAATTAATTTGGTGTTTAGCGGACCCCGGGCTCCCGAGAGGGATGCTACTGGGAACATCGCTCGGATGAGAGAGAACTAGGAAATGCCTGGATCTTTGTAAAACATTACCAATTATTTTTCAAGTTTTCAGTTTGTATGGCTAATGGACAATATAGCTACTCATTTCATTACAATTATTTTTGTATCATTTTTGTACTGCAGACCTTATAAGATCTTATGGTATTTTGTTAAGCAATTATCTCATAATTATACCTAAAATTAAACACAGGTCTCATCTTCAGGATTGACTGAAAATCAATCCTGAAGACGAGACCTGTAAAGCTCTCGAGACGTTGAACATTGATGAAACTATGCTAAAAGTAATAAACGCCACGCAATTAAAACCGAAAAATGAGTTTAATTTCAATCTAACATCGCGAAAACAGAGGAAAAGATTATAATTATTACCTTTGATAAAAATTACATTATATTTTAAATTAAATTTCGTAGCCCAGTAAATATATTTTCTTTGTTTCAGGTGTGCAACAAGATATTTGGCAATGCGTCGGCGCTGGCTAAGCACAAGCTTACACACAGCGACGAGAGGAAGTATGTGTGTGTCACTTGCTCCAAAGCTTTTAAAAGACAAGACCATCTGTAAGTGAACCTTTGTATACAGGGTGTTTCGACGAGGGAGTATTAACCCTAAAAGGGTTTGTTCTAGAGGTCTAGGCGAACAACTTTTATTCTACGACTTTTGGAAATTCGAACGTTTTTTTTTCGAAAATTTTAAAATTGTATCACTAAAAAAACAACTTTTTTTACAAAAGTAAAAAAGTCAATTAATGTGTAGATTGTAGTGGTCCAAACTAAATAAAAGGACACCTTAAGGCCAATGACCTCAAACTCTAAAAAACAGCTGATTTTCATGCAAACTTTAAACTCAAAATTTTCGAAAACTACTTCGAATTTCCAAAACTTGTAGAACAAACGTTGTTCGCCTAGACATCTAAAAGAACCCCCTTTCAGCTTAATACCCCCTCCTCGAAGCACCGTGTAATATTCATATACCATTGGAACAATTATTGATACTTATATGTAGGGAAGGTATTTAGTTTGCTAAATATTTGGTTTCTGTGGTTCACGCGGTTTTATGTCGAAATGAGTTGTTCATTTTCAGAAATAATCATTTCCGTTTAGCGAATTCGGTTTTGAGTTAAACCAGAGTTAATGTTATTAGTTGCTAAAGTTACCAACAGAATTATTTGAATATGTTAAAGGGACTTTTATAACGTGTAATATACTGTACTTTATTAATGCAGTTTTCACTTGATTGCTGAAAACATGCACACACTTACGTACGTGTGTAGGTACGTCGATTACGTAGGTTGCGATTCCACGATTTGCAATTTACGATGATATGCCACTTCAACTTTAGTAATCAAAGTGCTACCCCATTCGAGCGATGTTCCTGGTTGCATCCTTCTCGGGAGTCCGAAGTCTGCTAACCCAAATTGATTTTATTTATTTTGGGTCGGCGCAGTAGGTACGAAGGACCAAGTAGTTTATCCGCCACCGCGCGGGGAGAACTTTTAAGGTTTGCTAGTCTCCCTCAGATCCCTTAATCGCATTTTACGATACCCACGGGAAATGATGGGGTAACCCTATTCTATGACGGGCCACACAGTAAACCTCCCTAATTATATAAGTCTAATTTATTTGTAGAAAGCCTGATAGCACCTAGATCACAAAAATCTATATATTAACGGTTTTTCGACACTCTTAGTCAAAACATGTTGCAAATACAGCGGGAAACTCGATGAATATTAATGTGAACACAGTTACCATAATAGTTAGTATTGACTAAATAGTTCCGACCCGTTTAAGCCGAGAATTAAACGTGTCCTACTAGCCAACTCTCCTCAAGTTTAATGGCCAACATTAGATAGACATAACGTTGAATTTAGCTTGACAATTTACTAATCTCTCGGTACAGTTTTGGTGTTGCAACCGTTTACTGGCTTAGTATTTTGTTGAAGCATCAAGTTAGAAAGTCTGTATTTTAGTATCTAAGATTAGATAAAAAAAATAGTAGATACGGTACTTTCTGATATTGCGTATTCGAAAAACGAGCTAGAAACACCTAGGTACATGCATTTTCATAAAATTGTTGTATTTAAAAATATTTGTCTTTAAGAATGACCCAGGCATTTGTAAATAGCAAAAAGGCATTCTTATGGATTTCAAAAAGATAATCGCAGTGTGACAGCACGTACCACGCGGCAACGGTTCGACGTACGACTGAAGCTAGTGCGTCAGCTAGACGCAGTTTTATCGTCTCATATTCCGAGACTAGGTACCGTATCTTTAGTTTTTTGTTTTAATCTAAGTATTTAGGTACTGTTTAAACTTCTGATTCGGTTCAATGCACATAGTTTATCTTATCTCGGAACACGTTACAGAGAGGTCTATAATTGATGGAAGTTTCACTACTATCGTACCACCAAATGGTACGATTAATCAGGATATGGTCTAAAGTGTAGCTCGCTTATCTAGAATATACCCACTGCAGACATGACTCACAAGTGAAGGTACCTTTAGGAAGACGGTTCCGGAACGAGTCCGGTCCTTCATTCTTAGTGGCTGTTCCGGCCTATTTATATACCCAACTAGCAGAGTTCCACGGTTGCACCCGCATAAGTCTGATCCCGCGGGATTTTCTAAAAATCCTGCTTATTGGATACCTACACAACTCAAAGAACAGTCTCCAAATTTCATGTCTCTAGGTGGATTGGGCTCTGCGTCGGTATATAGTTGAGTTAATCAGTCAGGACATTGTATTTTAGGTATATCTATACTAATATTATAAAGAGGAAAGATTTGTATTTTTGTGTGTGTGTGTGTGTGTGTGTGCGGCTGTATGTTTGTTATGATTAAACTCAAAAACTACTGGACCGATTTCAAAATATCTTTTAACATTAGAAAGCCAAATTCATAGGCTGCTTTTGATCCCGATATTCCCACAAGATCGGGACTTACGCGGGTGAAACCGCGGGACGGAACATATTACATCAATTGTTTTGTTGCAGCAACGGTCACATGCTAACACATCGGAACAAGAAACCGTACGAGTGCAAAGCGGATGGATGCGGGAAGTCGTATTGTGACGCGCGCTCGTTGCGGCGACACACCGAGAATCACCACCAACCACCGACGGATAACAGTGAGTCTCTACTTTGTCCTGCCCTCTTCCCATTTCAGTTGGGGTCGGGCCACTGTGGTCTTTCGATCCTGGGTTCTAATTGAAGAAATGTCGATGGTTTTAATGTCCCGAGCAACATTAAATCTACTTACAGAAAATGTTGGCAATTTTACGGGTTGCGAACATTGCAAAAATTTCCAAAAAAGGTTGAACCATTTTCGAGAAAAATAGAACAATGCTGAGGCATTAAAAATAAATAAAATATAAATGTTGCACGATGTTACACTCATCTCAATCTAGCCCCAAACTTAACGCTAGGCTTGTACTATGGGCACTAGATAACGAATAATAATATATACTACATATCGTACCTTTTTTCTAAATACATACCTACATACATAGAAAAGACCCACACCAGAAACAAATATTTATTTCATAAATACTTGCACCCGACGGGAATCAATTATCTGCATTATTTTAGTTGTAGAATTCGCATTATTCGACATTGTTGCGATGCTTTCGTTAAAATTTTGAAATGCCCCTTATCTTTGGGACTAATAAATATTCAGCTATATAAATACTCAGTACGGTATTTAAATATTTAGACAGCTATTTAAATTAGATCTTGGCTCCTTCTCTAAGATCAAAGACATCAATTATGTAGTTACCTACATCTTACGAAATTTGATTTAGCGGAACCTTATACCTAGAATAAAAGTGTCTGCCACTTTTCTTAATAAAATTTCCAAACGAGATCCATTTCATTTAATGACATTCTTGGAAAGTAATTTCCGTGGGAACTATGTTTTCAATAACAACTTTCCAAATAAACAAGTCGTGAGAGGTTATACAAATAAACGCTTATTTTGTTTTCTACTTCCTGTTATCTCTATTCTCTTTTTTTTGAAGTGTAAACCAACACAACTAAATAAAATATCAGACAAACTGGATCTGAGTTGCCGTGGTAATTCAGATCCCCCTAATTCTTGCCCCTAATATAGAATTATACCCCCTGACTTTTGATTAACAGATGACTAAGTTATGTAACGTTTATCTCTGTTTGTTAACTTTGAAAGTTTATGTCACAGTAAAAGACAAACGATACATAGATTATGCAGCTGTTAATCAACGTTTATAAATAGGGGGTTATTGTTTTAACTACGAGTATATCTATGATAAAGTTATGTTTAATTTCAATGAGGAGGAACACTAACTTTTTATCCCGGCAGAGGGCGCGAGTCAATTAATCTTAGGTTTTAATTAAGAACTGTCAAACAGGTGTTTTTTACAACTCTCGGCGCCAAATTGGCCATATCGGTCTGAGACCGAAAGAATAAAAAAAAAACTCGGCGTTTCCATTGGTGGAGGACCATCATCGAAAAAAAAAGATCATCTGATGCCAGCGCCATCTACTTACAGCTTTGCGTGTGGCACCCCATTAGTAATTTTGAGAAAAATCGCTAAAACTCTTGAAGTGTTTTATACAGTGGTTCTTGCAAAATTACCAAAAAATTGGCCTTTGTGTCAGAAGTACCAATGATTTGTAACATTGATTGTACAAGTGACACAACTTTGTATCCTTAGTACCAGTAAAGAAAAATGAGGATATTCCCCCGGAATGTTAACCGATAACTATGGAACTAGTGATACTTTGTTGTATCTCAAGTACCATTAAAGAAAAGTAAAGATATTCTACGTAATTTCATTTTTGACATGCATTTATTTTGTATTGTCACAAAGATATAAAATTAAAAATATAATGGTACTTCTGACACAAAGGCTCAATTGATGCTTAGTTGTACCATTCATGGTACTAGCGATACGTCAATTTTTCTGATGGTACTACTGATCCTAAATAGTTGTCACTAGTACCATTAAAGGTACTAAGGATACAATGTTGTGTCACTTGTACAATCAATGTTACAAATCAATGGTACTTCTGACACAAAGGCAAAAATTGTAGGTCGTTTTCGAAAAATATAAACAGTGCTGAGACATAACTGGGACATTTAATTTGTAGAATACGGGCCTTGATCGTTATTAGAGTTCCGTACCCAAAGGGTAAAAATGGGACCCTATTACTGAGACTCCTCTGTCTGTTTGTCTGTCCGCCTGTCACCGGGCTGGCAAGCAGAGATATAGATATCTTTATTCATATATACCTAAGTAATAGCATATTCCAATATATAATACCGATATAGGCTTAAGGGGCTTGCACGTTCCAATACCCAGGTAAAGTTATTTCAGTGCAGGCTACGTTCAAAGCAAGTAATCAAGGTGTAATTTGTAGTACAATAGAAGACACTTGCAGACGCTGCATTTGACATATTCTTGCCTTTACGTTGTCAGCGGAAATTGAAGTGGGATTAATTGAGATACCTGTGGAAGTAGACATTATATGATTCTTAGGTATAGAAAATCTACCATGACAGGGAAGTAATTTATAGCTGGCTTCATATTTCTTCGTCACTTATAGTACAGGGTTACCTTAGTATAGGTGACAGAGACTATTCATTTATAAGATTACTGCTCAAAATCTTTTTATAATTTAGTTTTAGTACATAAGATGCTGGCAGACAGACAGACTGGTCGAATGACAGTCAATTTTTAGATTGATTTCTGAAACTGTGCCATTTTTTTTTATTCAATAAAGATATTATTATTATATTGGATTTCTGTATATTAAAACCTTTCTGGAAGGTATAATTCTGTAAACGACAGTGGAAATTTTATCAATATAATGTTGCGTGTTGTTAAAGAAAATAGCTGCATCTTTTTTTGTATAGTGGTGTGTGGGCTAGTGTTAGATCTTTCAGTTCGCCCTAAAGCGTCTAAGTTGACCTTACGAGTGGTATCAGCGATGACAACCAATTGCTATACGTACCTTCCGAAGCACCAAGGGTCTCTAGAAAATGATTTTTGTCATCGGTCAAATATCCAAGTAATAACCGCGTCAGGCTTTGCTTAAATCTCACGACTAAACAAGATCAATGAGCCCCGCTAGGCCACGTTAGCACGAGCCCCCCAGTTAGCTAAATAAAGGGTCTTGGCAGACAGACAAACAACAAAATGATCTTGTAAGGGTTCCTTTTTTTACCTTTAGCGGTACAGAACTCAGAAAATAGTCACGAAAACAGCGACTTTACTTTATACTATGTATGACTTTAGGAAAAATTACCACGAAAGTTTGGAATACTATTTTGTAAGTATTACTTATTCAATTCTCTTTATTATAAATAGATTCAGCGAGCAACAGTTCGAGCGGTAGCGGAAGCTCAAGCGGAAGCGAACGTGACTCTCGTGTGACGTCACCAACGTCGCCTAATCGGATTCTAACTCATTCTGAGGTGAGGGAGCTTATTTTGTTTAGGAAATGGACCATCCACACAGAACCGATTTCCGAAAGCTGAAACATTGAAACCAACACAGTAAGCCAGTAAAAAAAACCCGGCCAAGTGCGAAAGTCGCTTACGAAGGGTTCCGTACCATTATCGCAATTGGGGACGGAACCCTAAAATGGTTTACAACAACTTTTGATTCAAAGAAAATCTGAAACTTATAAGAAACTCTTTGGTCAGTGAAGGCAGACTAGTATATTTGACAGATAGGACAGCCATTTTGAATTCCATGACCAATTTGATTTGACTCGACCAATCAGAAGCGACCTCACATCGTACTAGAATTCTCTTGTAGTTTTTGAAACACGTTTGTTGTTTGGGAGCCCCTTTTAAATAATTGTTTTATTTTGTTTTTAGTATTTGCGGCTACCGAAATACATCTTCTGTGAAAATTTCAACCTTCTAGCTATTACGGTTCATGAGATACAGCCTGGTGACAGACGGACAGACGGACGGACGGACGGACAGACAGCGAAGTCTCAGTAATAGGGTCCCGTTTTTACCCTTTGGGTACGGAACCCTAAAAAGTATCTTGTGAATAAACGATTTTTTTACGGGAATTCTGAATAAAATGCCTGTCAGATTTGCAGGCATTTTGCACTGTTTACTGACTTCGAAACATTTTTTTTTGTAATTGGCAATGTGTGTATGATTCATTATGGTGTTTTAGTATTTAAGTATTTATTGTGTCCGGCATGTGCAAATTTATACAATTTTGATTGTGAATCTCACAAGTTTCAAAGTAGGTACAATGTGAAAAACCGAGCGTCGCGTAGCCCTCCATTTATTTAAAAATTCTGCTCAAGTACATTACAAATTTCAAGTTAACCTCTTATAAATTAAAACACCTATTTCTACCAGGTACCTATTTTCGTGAGATCATATTTTCAGAGCAAGTAATGGCCGTTCAAAGTAAATTTATCGTTCCGTGTGGCTCTGCTATTAAACATATTTTTTTCTTTTGTCAAGGCAGAAATTGAAAATTTCTAAAGCTTCGAGATTTTAATATTAAACGCTTCAGTTTGTTGGAGATTATTTTAAGTTTGTATTTTTACTTAAATCATTGGTAGGTAATGATTTTTCATTGAATGAAATAGCTAAACATGTAATTCAAACGTTGTACATTTACAAACACACAAGCATTAAATTTAGGAACATAAAAGATGTAAAGTTTGATAAAAAAACTGTTCAAGAGGTATAATATTATAATAAAATTGAGTTCCCCACTATTGTGGGGATTGTGGGGAACTCAACTCAACTCAACTCAACTTGTGGTTGTTATTAAAACAAGTATATTAAATAAAACTTAAAAATCTTAAGTAACAACCATTTGATGATACTAATTAATTATTATGGAGACTGGAGCCTATATACCAGTAAGAGTGTAAGTCAAAAGCCATGTCAGGTTCATGGAAAATTGTTGATTATTTCATGTTCATTCAATGTTGTTGAACATTGTTTTGTGTATGAGTTGTAGGTGACATTGTTTCCTAAAAGTTAGTGCAGTTTAGATTTCCTATCCACATTTCAGCTAAAACAGTAATTTTTGTCTAACATGTGGATAGACTTTGAAACAATAAGAAGTTTTGGTCTTGGAACTACACCAAAATGTAGGAAACAATGTCACCTACAATCCATACACAAAAAAACACTCAACAAAATCCCGTCATAAAATAGTCAATTTTCGATGAACCCGACAGGGATTTCGAGTTTAACTTGTATACCTATATACCCCTTAATAGTTTGATTTCAAATGCACCATTTATCCAAAGCACTATCTAGCTACAATTCTCTACAAACAAATTAATTACTTAGTCCTAGAAGTGCTATTAATTAGGAAAGATCTAATCCACACATTTCACAGGATTTAGTAATTCCACGCGCGGGTTTGTCGTAAATCTAGCTTTTTATACTTAAGTAATTCTGGCGCACTTCCAGTTGGCCGCACATGTAAAATTCAGATCCCGTTACCCTTATTAATTAACCAATTAGCCGAAATCCGTGTTATACGTGCTTTTTAACTTCACACCACCCGGTAAAGGTTTCAACGGAATGACACTATAATCATTATCCTCCATTTATCATAACATTTCCGCAGTCCAGTAAAAGTATTATTTAATATGCGGTCCGTATAATTTTAAACACATTTTCAAATACCTACCACTCGGCTTTCGTTGCGCATAAAAATAACGAAGCTACCCCGATACTTCATTGATATAAATCAGAAAGTCAACACAGTTTATGTTGCCCCGAAAGTAGTTAGGCTACTCCTCATCGGCGTGATATATCTATCGATTTCCGTAAAGTTGCAAAGTTCGATACCGCAATAGTTGCGAATCGAAAGGAACTTATTCAATACAATAAATCAAGTCGACGCTTTTGCAGGGCGCGTTGGAGAAGGGTGGGGCCAGTACGAGCGGCAGCGGGGACAGCCCACCGAGCACACCGCCTGCAGTCTTGACCCACCCTGCTAAGCCGAAGAGCAAGTCTAGCACCAAAGCGAAGGCTAACTCGGTAAGTCTATTGTTTAATGTTGATTTAATGTGGCGCCTTACTACAAGTACCTTTAATAATTATATTAGGTAATTGAATTTGTGTCTAAAACAATTGTTCCTTCTTTTCAATAAGGATTATGGAATCAGTCGATTTATAACATAAAATATGACTTAATTGCAAAAAAATAAGCAAGTGCGAGCCTTGTCGGGCCACGCGCAGTGTAGGGTTTCGTAGTTTCCCATAAAATAACAATGATTGCAATTCGAAAATTCGTTACAACTAACACCATAACTACCTAGTAGTAAATTTTATTTAGGTACCTCACCTGCTGACCTGTTAAAATTTTCATTTAAACTTCATTATATGTACTACTATTGTGAATGCACATGCCGTCGTATCCAAGTATAGCCGTTTGGCTGTTAGGGAGTTTGATTATTATCCAAGTTACAGACAAATGTACACACAAACATCTCTATCAAAATCTTAACCGCAGTCAAGTAATAATCGTAACTTAGACCAATTTATGTTTATGGGCATCGAAAAGCAAACACTGCATTCTAAAGGCAGTAAACCAGAGCACAAAACCAATAAATTTAATCCAGTGTCGTTCACTATCTTCTTCTTTTCGTGTAGTGGTGTGACTCACCTAGTGTTAGAGTCGCCCTAAGGCCTCTAACTTGATCTAACGATTGCTATCAGAGATAACAACGGGGACCAACTGCTTAACGTACCTTCCGAAGCACGAAGGAGCTCGAGAAAATGTTTTTCTGCTACACAAATTATTGGTCACTGATCGGCCGGTGCAGCTAGGCCAATAAGCTCCTCAAAATCAAAATTTTATTAGTTAAAATTTTAGCCGTTGTCAAGTAATAATCGCACTGTGCATCAAAAAGTAAACACTGCATCCTAAAGGCAGTAAACCAGCGCACAAAACCAATAAATTTAATCCAGTTTCGTTCACTACAAGACAACACAATTCAGTTTCACTGTATATTTTATTTACCGCTCGTACGCCATTGTCAGACTTGGTTTGAATTTAAATTCAACATCAGAATCAGAGTTGCCCACAATAATTTGGAATATACGCTGGAAATCCGTCAGCCCATTAGCTGTTGGTGCTCATATTACTAAATTCCATGGATACGAAGTTCCATGAACACAAAGCCAATTTAGCGGCTGTCGCGGAGTCCGATTGCAGCAGGTCGGCTTCATAATTGCATGCAAATAACACTTAACTAGTTCTCGGATGTTTTAGAAGGAGAAATAGGTACATCATAAAAAAATCTCCCGTGACAGGATTCGAACATTTGCCCCTCGCTTGCCGGGCAAGTGCGCTAACCACTGCACCAATGCTTGAAGCATTAAAAACATAAGAAATATTAGTTCTCGGATGTTTGATTTTCTAATGTTTCATTTGGAATCTTACATTCATTTTAGTTGTCCCACAAGGTGATCTTAAACAAAGCAACAAATTCTCAAAGATTGTTAAACTTTCTTCCACCCAAAAACACTAGATCTGACGAAAAATCCGTAATATGACAATACTATTCAAAGTCAGCGACCAACAATCGTCCTTACACCGAGTTCGATGAAAGCGACAATAAATTCCAGACATGCACAAAAACAATTTACATGTACAAACGTGTGCACTGTGCATGCACAGAAACACTTTGCATGCTTTGCTTTGCGTTGTACTTATAAGTAGGTCAGACTGTCATTTGCGGTTACGCTACGGGCTACGGCGTAGAAGTCGAAGCTACGAGTCGCGTAGCTGCCTCCGTAGCGAACTGCTACGAAGTTTGCACCTGACATAGAGGCAACCTAGCACTAAATACTTAGGTTACATGTTCTATGTTATACTTGAAAATTCGAACTACATTGTGTATTGTTAAGTAAAGACTATTCGAGTATTTGAGTTTGCTAACACTACCGAAGTTTGGAGTCGAATTGTTTAGCCCTGGAATACGTAAACCAGTATCTAGTATGCTTGTTTGTTTATGCATATGAACGCTCTTTACTGCTCTAGATAGCATGTTTATTCTCAACATATTTATCAGTTGTATGCTAGTAAACTAGCAAAGCCTTTAAGCTATTTGTAATCCTACTAACGTTATGAAGGTGAAAGTTTGTGTGTAATTAAGTAAACGTGTGTGTTTGTTACTCTTTTACGCAAAAACTACTTTTCTATTGCTAGTTTTTTAGAGTGAGCTATTGACGGCCATCACAATTCATGCCTGGGCCTCTATAGTACAGGCGATTGACAAATATTGAAGTTTTTTTTTCAACCAAAATCGACACAATATCTCGATTCACGCATGCTACCGATTATATTATAGACTATGTCGTCTCGGTTATCAAACGACTTGGCGAAAGTAATATGTAAGTATTTACAATATATATATATATATATATTTATTATTATATCCGTTGTCTGGTCACCATAACAGAAGCTTAATTCCTAATTTGCCACAAGCCCTTTGTGTTATTCACAGAATTTATTTATTTATTATTATTTATCTAAACTTTCGAATTCGTAATATTAGCGGGATTTAAAATTCGGTTTTGTTTTGCTTTAGTCAATTACACGTTTCAGAGTAAATCCGGTAAACAAATATAACGCGTTGCGCTATCCTACTTCCTACTAATATTATAAATGTGAAAGTTTGTATGGATGTTTGGATGTTTGTTACTCATTCACGCAAAAACTACTGAACCGATTGCGATGAAACTTGGAATACAGATAGCTGGACACCTAGAATAACACATAGGCTACTTTTTATCCCGTTATTCCCGCCGGATCGAGACTTACGCGGGTGAAACCGCGGGCGCAGCTAGTTACAAATAATAACAGCAAACCTCGGCCGCTGTAATTAACCGTACAACTTCGAAACTCAGAGAGTCGGATAATTGACTATTATTATCTAGCTGTGCGAATTATTTATCTACTGAATGAATAGCGGCAACCGTAATGTGAAACAGAGTTGACCGTGGGAAAGGGGAGAGCCGATTTCTTATGCTAATATCGATAGATCGCGGATCGCAATGCGAAACGTCCTCTGGATTAAATCGGGACATTCATCAGGCCCCTGCCCGTTTAATAATTCAGCTGCGGCGGACGAGTGCGGACTATGACATTTGAATATGTGCCCGTAGTGAACACCAGTACAGTAGCCGGTCTCTCGCCTCGATTACTTATTTATTTTGAATGACTAAGAAGGCTCTGCTATGCTGATTAGGGACGTTTGCTATCTGCAACACATTCCGAATAGAAGAGTCCTCTTTTATCGACGCGTTTTTGCATCTTTTTTTTTCTTTTCGTGAACATTTATTATTCTGTAACGTCTTTGTATACCTTTATTCGCAAATAAATGATTGATTGATTGATTGACCCAAGTTTGTTGGAATTTTATCTATGAGTTTTTAGAGTTTTGTGTAGTGATGTGGCTCTCCTAGTGTTGAACTATTCAGGTAGTCCTAAAGCCTCTAATTTAACTTAACGATTGCTATCAGAGATAACAATAGAGACCAACTGGTTAAAGCGACTTCCGAAGCCCGGAGGAGGTCGAGAAAGTGATTTTTTTGTCACACAAATTATCGGTCACCTATCCGAGTAATAACCACGCCAAGCGTTGCTTAACCCGCACGCTCCTCGTTTTTGCATACCAACATTGTTTGAAACGGACAATTAACATGTTTTTGATTATCATTTCGCAGACTTGCTACCTATTTCGTTGTTTCAATTGTTTGTTCTCGTGAACTCTGTGGCATAATAAACAAAAACGTATTTTCCCCGTTTCAAATAATGTTAGTAGTGAAAAGAACCTCGTTTGTTTGAAATGCTTTAACGGCTTTTGTGTTTAAAACCAAGTCAATTAAACATGACAAAACTATAACGATTTCTTTAAACATAACGAAACTAAAGAATTTCTTTAAACAAACCGAACGGAATTATAAAGATTATTATCATATCTGTGTAAGGATACCAACTACTATTTCCATTGTACTGCTTATTTTCTTGTTTTTCCTTTTCCCTCATTTAGATAACATTTTTATGTACCTACATTTATTTGCAAAACATAGGTCTTTGCCTACTTACCCTAATTTACCGAAAACAAAAGTAAAATAACTGCTACGATTTATCGAAACTACAAATCCTCGGCTTCTTAATAAGTCCCCAAAGTATTTATGTGCCCAATATCGCAACGAAATAAATAACGAAACTGGGTCAATATCATATATCAAAAGTAAATAATGGGTTGGGGTGGCTCGCGCTGGTGGCGGTGTGGCGAGGCGAGGATGCAACGTGGGATCGTTATCGCGGCTACACCTGTTCTTTGCGTGAGAACATGTTGCCCAGAATGTCAAGGATAAAGCCCAATTTGGGGTCGAACTGAATCTGCACACTGAGGGTTACCATTCACTAGCACTTGCTTGACTAGTTTGCGTTCAATAAATACCTGTTTCGATACACATTCGACATATCGCATCTGTTTGCACTCGTTTGTGAGATAAACTTGCATATTTACCGACTAGCTTTTGTTGGCTATTACAAAGTTAAGTAATAAAAAATGGAAAATAATATGCAAATGGTTATAACGATATCCAATTACAAATAAATATGTATGTTCCTACGCAATAAATTGAACTAAAGCACTAAAACAATTAATTCTACAAAATGTATTTCAGAACAAAAACAGAGTAAAGGCAAATTGAACGAACAAATAAAATGTTTTCATTATTTCGTTTGGAGCTAACAACGGTTTAGCCATAACATCGTGCAATATTAAAACCAAATCGGTGTGACTAGTGGGGCGTGTCGACTCGACCGGTCAGCTCTGAGCCCTCGAATTACAGATTTACCGTTAATTTGTGACGGTAAATGTGATTGGGAAGGATCAATTAACCGCGGCCAACGAGCGACGCCTACACGAACACGGGGCTCTATGCTGCTGCTGACTTTATTAAAAGCATTCACTTTGATCGGACCCCTGATTTGACGTCACCTGCAGGAAGCAATAAAGGCGAACGTAAACACCGCCTCATAATAACACACGTAACGTAGACAGTTTTGTTTTGTTCACTATATATCGACCAACATGCATTGGCATGCCTTTGACAGCAAACGGCGTTGTTTTGTAGCACTTCATTATTATGTGCTGGAGCGCGTTTGTGTAGTTAATAATTTTCGTGTAATACGAGGGAATTTAAGGGATTTCACTAGTATTTCGACTGAATGATTTGGTTCACGGTACGGGATTTAACTAATATTTCGACTGAATTATTTGAATAGCTAAACTATTGGAATTGCTCCATTTTATTTGGAATGAAGAATTTAATTGCAGTTGGCATTTGATGGTTTCGGTAGCCATGTTTGAAAATACTACCTAGATTAATGGATATCATTTCAGAAAATAAACACATGACTATTTGTGTTCTGTAAGTTTAGCAGCCACTAGTTAACCATGTTAACCCCCTCCGGAAAAAGGGGTGTTATAAATTTGAGGCACCTGTGTATCTTATGTTTGATATCTACCATAGCTTGGCGCCTTATCTACATCATATTTCTTGAATTTATGTGCCTATCCGTGAACATCTTAGTCCGTTTATCGACTATTTTATACATCACTAGCTGACCCGGTAAACGTTGTTTTGCCTTATAAATTATAAATAGTAGCCGATTCTCAGACCTACTGAATACGCATATGAAATTTGGTAAAAATCGGTCGCGCCGTTTCAGAGGAGTACGGTAACTAAACTAACATTGTGACATGGAAATTTTATTTAAAAAAATTTAAACAAAACACTCATACATTTATTAGAAAGTGACAGCTCTTTATTTACTTTTTCCTTTGATAATGACAGTTCTTTGTTTACATTTTTGATCTAAGATTCTGAAATAGAATCTATTGATATATCTAATTACTTTAATGATTCGGGTCTTAATCTCCTCCGTGACCATTATTAGGTCGAAACGTCGAGGTGAGAAAATAAAAAGTAAAATCACGCGGTTTGTACCCGGAATAAAATGTAACCTATATACATTTTCCCGGGTCTTTCCCCTCGCGGCCAAGACCATTGTAACATGGTTGAAACGTCGAGGTAAGAAAATAAATAATAATACGCGATTAAGACCCGGGAAATTACCGACGCCAATAGACTAATTGGTAAAGTCGTACTCCCGGTTTGAGTAAGATGCGGGTTCGAATCCAGCCCTGCGTCTATCGTGCGTTGTGTTTTTGCAGAAGTACGAGTATTGTTTCTTTAAAATATTTTGGGAAAATGTAATCATGTGTATTTAAAAAGTTTAAAATGTAACCTAACCTACCCTAACCAATCGTGTCAATTTAAAAAGTTTATACTTATATCGAACTTAATTAACTAATTAGCAACGTTAACACATGATTTGAAACATAATACAAGCTTCAATGGCTTTGTGATAGGTCCCCTCGGAGACTAATTGCATCTACCGTGTCTTCTCTAGGTATCCTACATAACTATTATCTGCACATTCAGTTCGTAATCATGATGTATGCGTACAAAGCGAACATGTATTCCTATCAGCACTATACTTAGCTATTCTTGAAATCAGATATAACACAAAGTTAATTATTTAACTTGATTAGTAAGTTAGTGTATGTTAACGTTAATATAATTGCTATTATCGAATAGCAAAGTTTGATCTTCATCACATGTTATTGTTCTAAATAAGTAACAATCTCATTGCAAAGTATGATACCTACTTATTTGAAAATTGAAACATCCAAAACTGTTTAGGGCAGGGCAGTCAGCATTCTGGCCACTTTTATCTCCACCAAACGTTTAGCTGATTTGTTTAGTTTTTTTAGTTAGTTTGTTTTAATTTAGTTTCTAATATTTATTATGTTTTTATAAGTTAAGTTTGGTTGCAACAAAACTCCAAAAAATCGAGTAAATTGGTAAATCCGTTAGTCGTAAGGAATTAATTTTCATTTTCTTAAGGGCATCACATTGTTAAAAGCATTTAATTCGTATTATGTAGGTAAAGTCCGTTCACCCTTAAACGGGCTATCTAAAATTAAAACCACTTGTGTGCAATTTCATTGTCTCCCCGAATTGTTCATTTACTTTGTTCCATTCAACGTCGAGATTCCAACTTAATTAATAAACTGACATCGTACGACTCGGAGATTACAAAAATATGTTTAATTTTAAACTTCACGTTCATTCTGCTGTTATTTATTTCATATTAATGTTTTAATATTGTGCGTTATTCTCATACAAACGAATACCTATTTATAGCCTTCGAAAAATTAATGTTATTTAAGTAGTTAAGTGCATCTATACATACCTACCTATTGCCGTAAAGCCCCGGCATATAAAAGGGTTACCCCATATCTTCCCGTGGGTGTTGTAAAAGGCGACTAAGGGATCTGAGGGAAACTAGCAAACCTTAAGTTCTCCCCGCGCGGTGGCGAATAAACTGATTGGTTCCTAGGGGGGTTGGTGTCAGGCAGGCAGCCGGCCGTAAAAATATTGCCAATGCAGAAGGTATGACTTACCCAAATAATTTGAGGTTTAGCGGACCCCAGGCTCCCGAGAGGCGTGCAACCGGGAACATCGCTCAGATAAGAAGAAGTGCATCTATACCTACTAAATATACATAGTTACATATTATGTTTATTAACGAAAAAATATCACCTAAAACGGAACTTTATTTACCTATTCCCAAGAGGTATGAAACCGTGAAATAAATAGAAAAGTCCCCAGGTATTCTCGGCCACAAAATAGCCTTGCTGTATCGAGTTTTCACGTCGAAATTATAAAAGAGCAACTAATTTTGAATGGAAACCAATTTCCACCGCGGACAGGTCGGCAATAGCTACATGTTTAGAGTCTCAGGTGGGTGCTCCGATGTTCTGAGTGTTCAATAAGTGTGGATTGGGGCCGGCATCAGTCGGTCGCCGGTCGAATCTGAGACTACAATTTCTGCTGCCACCACAAATTGCATTTGCCGCCTCGGAGACCGCCCGCTGGTCGACTGCTACCGAACTGCTGGATGCAGGAAATATAACTTCAATTGGCCTCGTTTAATAGTTCGTTAACAGATTTCTAATTCGATTCCATCTAGCTACTTAAATGCTTGGTTTCTATTTCAGTATTTTGCGGTAGTGCCTAATACATTTGAAAATTTGTACTTTATTTGCCGTAAGGAAAGTATTTAACAAATCTTAAACAAACAAACTTAAGAGCACAGTCTGCCTACTCTTTCTCCATACAAACCTAGTCGACTGTTTTCTCTCTGGATAAAGACATTAGAGCAAATATGTTAATGTCATTAAACCTATATCTGCCTTGACCATGTCCCTACGTTTGGGTTTTTTTAATTTTCTAATTAAATAAAATAGATAAAACACAAAACTTAGGTGCATGGTCATGATTGATATAGAACTTTTGGCATAAACATTTTTTTTGTAATACCTATTACATTTATCCAGGGAGGAAACAGTCGACTACGTTTGTAAAGTTTGAATGGAGAAAAGAGTAGGTAGACTGTCCCCTTAAACAACTGAATACTGTAACTCGTAGTTTCACTAAAAACACCCCCTATCTTAACCTATCTAAAACCAAATAAGCTTGAAGGTAGAACGCTATATAGAAAAGGATTTGTCAAAGAAAGGATATCGATACCCGATAGAGATCAAAGATTCGATATTCACGAGTATTGCAATATGAGAATTTGGTGTCTCCCCTTTCACACACATTAGACACCGCTAGCAAAACACTTTGTGCGTTTTCACACAAAATACATGTAATTTTCTTTGGCACGAACTTCACAAATTCGATTCTTTTTCAGCTGTCAACGAAGCGGTGAATATTTCATATATTTCCTCTCACCAAGGAAATAAGTCAAAGTTTCCAAAATAAAATCTTCAATAGAAAAAAAACGAAAATGATGATATTACGAACCAACTGGGACCCTAACTTTGATATTGTCAGACAATTTAATAAGTGCCCGAATATCGAAGTTTTTTGTAGAGTAATATTAATAAATAAATACTTGCTTAGTCTCGTTCCTGTAGGTTATTTGAAAGCTTCTATAAATATTTGATAATGTTATCTGTAGGCATGGTTTTTGTTCGCTACCTTTAGTTATTGTATTCACTGTGAGTAATAAAATGGTATTTATAAAGTGTGTAAATAAACATTTCTGATATTAAATCTTTCGCTACACAAACACCATTCGTACAAATTTATTTAGTACATAACATAAAGACTTTGTTATTTTAAGCCTGAAATATGGACAACGATATACCTAGATTTTTCAACTGTTTTCGCGATGTTGAATATAAATTAAACTAATTTTTTGGTTTTAATCACGTGGTGTTCATTACTTTTAGCATTGTTTCAACGCAAACTCCTAAGTCGAAACGATATACCTACATCTACGCATTTTTTCAATTAATATAATAACTATTTTCCATAATAACAAACAAAAACAAAAAAAATTGCTGTGCATTTTCAAGGAGATAATATGTTATAGTTACTATGATATTTTATTTAAAAAAAATGATCTTTTTAACGTAGAGACATGTTGCTTTAGAGCTTGAATGAATAAAGCAAAAGGTTGTTTCGGCGGTAGTTCACAATAACTTACAAGTTTTAGGTGTTGAAAAGTGTCATTGTTTTAGCTCGACACGCTACAACGCGATTGTCTTCACTGCTGGCTAGGGTTGATACTTACCTCAGGAATATTTGGCTGAATCTATAGGCTATAAATATTCTATTGAAAACCATAAACAAAACGTAATTAAAGACGATAAGTTACGTTATTCGATCCTGCCCTTGCACGCCGCATTTTATGATATATGATGTAGGTACTCTGATGCAATAACTTTTTGCCAGTATGTTTATTTCGCGTAGGTTTAGTTTTGCACCCTTATGCTCAAATAGGCACCTTTTTTAAATTTAATTATCTCACTTTTGGACTTAGACAGCTTCGCCACTCGCAATCGAATCCAAAACAAATGACGATCGAAACAGAAACAAAAGACGATCGTATTGTGATCTTTCAAACTGTCGAAACGTACCCCTTGAGTAGGCTCAAAACGTCCGTAGACAACCCTACAGCACGTAGGACTCTCCATTAATAATGTAGGGTGATAACGACGCAGGTGCGCAACGCGCCGATAAGCATACAGATGCATAATTGAAGACATGTGCCTAATGCCACGCTCCTCGACCGACAGAGTATTTATAAAAATATACACTTGATTGATTATTTTCTGATACGCTTTAACCTTTTAGGTTATTAATATTTCACGCGCGACACAATCACCTGTCAAAATGTTTGATTGTATAGATAGTTACGTGTTATTTTTTAACGAATACTTTTATCACAATTTGTAGGTACACCATAATTCATCAGTAGGTAAACATAAAAGTATAATGTAGGTATGTATATGAACGAGTACGATACGACTGTTGGGTACCTCAACACATTTCATATTGGACGAATTGCCGTAATTTATTTTATGTTAAACCCAGAGAACTTGGGAGGTCTGATAAGAAAGGGCACGTAGGGGCAATACGTTTTTTTTTCTTAATGGCGTCGCACGGTTCGTAAATTTCACCACTGTAACCTTCTTCTCAATTCATTTAGATACATTATTAAGTAGCTATTTAGATACCTAAATCTTTCTTACAAAAGAACTATAATACCGAGATTGCCTGGAAGAGACCACTCTCAGCGGTAACGCCGCCTATTGTGCCCCTCTAGATTATTTTTTTTATTGTAATTTATTTCTGGTGAGTACCTACATAAAGCGTTCTATTTATCTAACTAATACGAGTAGCTTAGTGTAGGTAAGATACTAAATAAGTCTGTAGGTGCTAAACGCTTTTTAAACTTCATTTAAAATGAATTTTCAATTCCGGGTATGCTAGTGAATCTACGGGACATTTTCAGCTAGTGAGAACTTATTCGTTCATGTTACGTGGATATCTAAGTCCCCAGTGAACATTAATCGGGTGGATTAATCGAAGTGAAAGGTGTTCTCGATTCCCTACATATACTCAACCTATAAACTTCTATTAGACAGTATAAATAAAGGTATTTTTAGATATTTGAGTAGGCACCTATTAAAATATTATTTAAAAAAAAAAACAAAAACAAAATAAATATACCATGAAGCAATAGATTTGTATCTTTGTCGTTTTAGTAGATACCTACCTAACTTAGTAAACTATTCAGACCTATATAAATACTTCTACTTTTATTTATAAACGAAGTCTGAGAGAGGACAATAAGATTTCGCCTGTCTGTCAACTTTAAAGACCTTATTAATAAACGTGGAGTAAAGTCGGAGTAGTGAGAACATGCTTTGTCTTTTTCCGTGACAAGATCTTTCAAAGTTGACAGACAGAAACAAAAGGTGGTAAAGTTATTTCGACCTTACTCCACGTTTATTAATAAGGCCATGAAAGTGTATGTCACGGTAAACAAATGTATAGCCGTCTCGTAGACTTTGTTTATGAATAAGGAGTACCTATACTTCATTTTTAATTTCAGACAACGATCTGACGTTTTGGTTCTTTGTATTTTACGTTATTTCTAC
Organism: Idaea biselata; assembly: GCA_958496205.1. Lineage (NCBI taxonomy): Eukaryota > Metazoa > Arthropoda > Insecta > Lepidoptera > Geometridae > Idaea > Idaea biselata. The sequence continues at coordinate 9,019,584 of OY292402.1, forward strand.
AGAAAAATGTATCAAATCATGGTCTACATTTAAAAAACGAAGTATATGTCTGAAACGCGAAAGTATTAAACTAAAGAGCCACTCAGCTTTTCCATTTTTTGTAATACCTCAGTAACCTCGGTATAGTTAGACGGTTGTAAGGTCGAACGCTATTACTCGTGAACGGATTGTTGACCTTTTGTCCTGTGACCTGTGACCTCGGGGCGCCACGTGGCCTCACCCCTCACGTCAAATGTTACCTGTGTTTCACCCTCATTTGTTACTCTACATTATTTTACATATTTCACACGATCTTGATTGCGCCACGCTCCGGCTGCATAAACTCGAATGTTCATAAATTAATGCCATGCTTGCAACGTTAGGTGTAGTAATTAAGATGAATAAATGCACTTCATGGTGGTAGCTTCAATAATTTACCGATATTCAGTTTTTTATGTAAATAGACGTAAATTTTTAAATATTTTATGCACCTATTTACGTACTACATAAATCGGTGCATAAAAATGCTCTGTTTATTCCTAGGTGCAAGCTAAGTCAACAAAATAATTTTTTTTAGCAGCACTAATACCACTTTTGATCCCATACCTATACCAGTTTAATTAAAACAAAACAAAACTCATGCAATTATAATATTACTAAAACATTTATTTCATTTTATATTATTCAAAATCATTTATAAATATTTTAAATCATGTCATTCGTTAATTAAAATACAATTACCTATTTCTCAAAGTGTTAACCAAAATCTAGGAAATATTATTTTTGAAAAAAATCTTCTCAAAATGAATAGGCGGGACTAGAACCCGCGAACACTGAGTAAGCACTTACCCACAGACACACACACAGGAATGATAAAAATAACATCTTATCAAACTTAGAAACAAGTCAACCTATTCATCCGACTATCTATTCATCTTCTACACCGTTTTAAATTCTCACAAAACACAAAAGTTTATTTTTATTACAGAAAATTAATATTCACACTGAATCTTTTAGATCAACTAGCGAGCACCTATTAAGTTTATGCAAATAGTCGTACTGAATCAGTCTCTTTTGTTAGACGACTGGTCAGTAATCTCGCGATTCGCGAGTTATGCTTTGATAGGGGTCATCTCCTCGATATCTTTCCCATTCATTGTGCCATTCCAATCTCGTATACCGTGAGATAAACACCATTTGTGCCGTGACCAGTGCGCTCCTGAAATGGATTGGATCTCTGAACTGTTTCATACGCCTGTCTCTAAATCTAAGGTAGGTTGAAAACTGCTGGTTTCAGTAGTGTTCAGTTCAGCAGTGCAGTGTATCTTTACTTCTATATTAATATTACAAAGAGGTAACGAACCACTGAACCGATTGGGATGAAATGTAATATGAAGATATTATATTGCATCTTTGGGACTAATATGGGTAACGTTTAATCCCGATATCTTTCAGGATCGGGACTTGCGCGCTTGTGTTAAATCGTATGGTGCACCTATTCTTATTTTTCTAACTAGCTGCGCCTGCGGTTTCACCCGCGCAAGTTCAGATCCCGTGGCATTTACGGGATCCAAAGTACCCTATGTCCCTTATCTATCTCTATACCTAAATTTATCAAACTCGGTTCAGCGGTTTAGGCGTGAAAGCGTAACACAGACATACAGACAGAGTTACTTTCGCATTTATAATACCTATGTCTATAATTGTAAGAATTAGTTACATTTTTAGATTGAACTATCGATACATATCGTTCTATCGTCTGAAAACAACATTTTTTGTTTTTTATTATGTAAAGTGCTTTCGTCACGGCCCATTCCCGACTTTTATTTTCATGACAATCTATCAGTCTGTCGATTCAGTGATAAAAACATTTATCTACTTATGTTATATTCATGTTATGTACCTACATAATGCGTTTGTATAGGCATTTGTCTACTCTGAGGTCGAGACTCGAGATCATCAATCAGGGTAACTAACTGGCAAGAAACAAACATGCACACCAGCTGTTGTCGTTTACATTCAAGATTTATTTAACATTGAAACAAAACAAAACGAGACGCTACCAAAAAAACAATACAATTGCTAGAGTTAACTGCGGTTTAGATGATGTATTGCAAAAACCGCTACCCGCTGCCTCTCCCGCTCGCGCTCCAGCTAGGAACATCTGCTCGCACCTACCGCGCATTAACCTAACGAGCTGCCCTAATGGCAACCGTTAGGGTTGCGACTGCGAAAAAATCAAATAAATTACGCACGCTCGACCCAATTTTACAACATGTGTCTCCCGTATCAAGCGACTGACAAAACACGGCTATCTCGACAAATGAAGACATAATGCACTGAAATGTGTGTTTTTGGGTGAATAAAGTTGTAACCCTACAGAGATTTATATTCGTCCTGATTAAACGATACTGTTCGTTTTTGTGATTCTACGTTGCGAATGTTTCAAATACAATTAACAATGGCGTGTTTGATTGGATTCGTTGGTTTTACTGTTGATGTTTATGTGGGTTCGGGATGACGCTTCAGTTGTTGTACCTAAACTACGTAGTAATATACCTATAATTCTAATTCAAAATCATAGAACAAAAATGTAAATAAAAACCCTCACACATTTATTTGAAATTGACAGCTCTTTATTTACTTTTTTATTTGATACTAGCTGCGTCCAGCGGTTTTACCCGCGTAAGTCCCGATCCCGTGGGAATATTGGGATCAAAAGTAACATATGGTATTCAGGGTGAATGTAGCTCTCTAATGGCGAAAATAATTGAAATCGGTCCAAGTAGTTTTTGAGTTTATTTATTACAAACATACGACACAAAAATATAAATCTTTCCTCTTTATAATATTAGTGTAGAAGTGTAGATTGACAGTTCTTTGTTTACATTTGTTGATCTAAAATTTTAAAATAGAGTAATGTATAGTCATGTATGGAAACCGTAGCTTTTCTTTTCAATTATATATAACCGAGATTTCAAACTTAAAAAACTGTAACACCTAGATATTACTTAACTTATAGATCCTCTTTGGGTTAATTGGGTCAGTCAGTTGAAGCCCCAGTCGAGCCACCGCTCAATAGGTACATAACCGTGAAACTTAAGCGATTAAATAAAAACTTAGCCCGTACTAAGCTGCCAGCCCTGGCCCAATGTCTTTACGGCAAACTACTTGTGCTTTAACTTTTATTTCATCCATTTTTAACATAAATTGGTCTGAACGAACGGTGATAATTATTCAGACTTTAACTTTAATGTGAATTTTTACTACCTTTTTATGATTACATTCAGAATACTTTGCAAGTATTAAAGCAGGTAATTAATAAATTATATTTCAGATTCAATTAGTAGGCAGGTTTTATTTTATTATAGATTTTTTTAAATACAGGAGGTCGTTAATTAGAAGTAAATAAACCGAAATGTAAAGTTTCTACATCACAGTTAACGAAAGAGTATTAAAAAACATATAACAGAAATATTTACAGGAGAATGAGGCAAAAAAGAAATAAAAATAGGCATAAAATGAAAATTGCAGTTTTGAAGTGAAATAAACGTGCAATGTCCCTTTGTACCATTGTACCTGTTCTAACTATGTCAAGGGAGTCGTCAAAGTAAATATTGTTTGCAAGACGACAATAACAAAGTCCCTTAAAACTTTTGGGTGGCAACCCTGAGCTGTATTGTCATTATGCTTATTCGTCCTTTGCGATATTTGAGTTAAAACGAGCGGTTATTAAATAAATAAATGTAAATAATGTACCTACCTATGTTTTCAGCAATGAACTGAACCAAAATCTCATTTTAAAATGAAAACGTATTTAAACCAGAACGTAGGTATTAAAACAAGAATGTTGTTCACATTACCTAAACTGAAACATATTAAGATCAAAAATAAATGAAGTTATGGTTGCGAGCGTCGTCACATCACGCCCCGCGGTTCCGCGGAAATCCGCAACTAATTAAAATTCTACGTAAATGAATAACTGCATTGCGCCGCGAGGCCTCTACGCACCGCTCTCAAAACGATAATAACACTAAATTTACCCAACCCCCATTATAACTTTTAAAACACCAAAAACAAAGTAAACATCGCACTTTCCAACGACCTATTCACTGACTCGTATTGACCTATAATTACTGATTTACTCTTATTACGGCGCGGCTTGAGATTGCGCAAGTCCATCAAAATCCATTAATTAACTTGGAATATTAACGAGGAGCCGTAAATCGAAAGTTTATACCTTGAAATTAGAAAGTACGTAATAGGTTTGTAAGTCTTTTCAAGTTTTGTAAAGTCATCATGAATTTCATAGGCACAGCAAGGGAGTCAGAAGAATGGAAGCGCCGCCAGTGGTAGCGGAGCGACGAGCGGAGCGGGTAACGGCGCATCTGCGACTGCAGCTCGCACAAGCGACCTCAAACAAGTCGAGTGCAACCTTTGTCATCGGAAATTTAAAAATATACCAGCGCTTAATGGCCACATGAGACTACATGGCGGCTACTTTAAAAAGGTAGACTATAATTTTAATATCAACTAAGTTTAACTAACTGCACTTCAAAGCAAAACGCAAAAACTACCAAAATCTTCAACCTATCTCCATCCCAATAGAGCTTCACGCGATTGAGCACTTAATGATGGTTGTGATTTGAATACCTATAGACCTACCTACTAGAACAACGGACTTTAGTCGATTATATCTTTCTCAGGATTCAGACAGCAAAAAATTGGACAAGAAAGAAACTACTGGACCTCCATTGCAAACAGCTTCGGTCTCTGTGAGAGCATTGATTGAAGAAAAAATAATCAGTCGACGAGTAGCTACTGCAACTTCATCAACGACAGTATCAGGTAAGAACTTACATAACTTTTTGATACTAGAGGTTACTTAGTTGATCCTTTTACAACCCGTTTTAATTTTAAAATAATTAATAGGTTCGAGCACGGAAATAGCAACACGTACAGCTTTTGTGGCACCTGCGCCACCGCCGATGTCTTCAATTCGAGTGTCAGCGGCCTCACCCGCCTCGCCTGTCACTACAACCACGCACTTTGTGTCCCCCCGTGCACCGCCTGTCGTCACTGTCACCACAAACGTATCCACAAACATCACAGCTGCGCAACGAGACTCAACCCTTATCGAACTTTTGAGAAAAGGAAACAAGGTCCTGACAATTTTTCAAACTTTCTTTCGATTAAAGACAGGGTCACATCAAACGCGTGACTCATAAGTCACGTAGGCGCGATGCACGTTACGCTAATACTTTACGGTGAACGCGCACATGCGCGTACACCTAGCACCTTTCCTTTAGTTTCACACAATATGAGAGAGAGGGTTACACGAAAGCGTGGCACGCGTTCGGTGTTACCCAGCTTTAAAATAATCTTTTTGGAAATTAGAACCAAACATTTTAATTGTCCTTTTCATTACCAGGGCGCTGTTAAAAGATCGACATCGGATCCCGGACAATCCCCTCAACAAGAATTTAGTTTTCGACCAGAACTTTTTGGGGTTTCTTTCAACTCTGACGATGGTTACTTCTCGCCTGCATTAAACGATGATACGTTTCAATTTACCACAACACCTGATCAGTTAGATGAACTGGCCTTAGAAGACTACGCGACAGTTGCCGCATCTATTAGAGAACGGTCACCGGTCACTTTTCCGTCCAATAGGAGACTAGCCGCAGTTCTTAATTCCCCACTGCCGGAATCTTTAGCTGATTTCGGTGCTTGTCACGGCGGATCACCGATACCGTCACCAGGCATTGCTTATACAGCCAACTCGCCAGGATTGTCATATTCAACTGGAGATTCACCGGGGCTCGGATATTCCGCGGCCTCGCCCAGCGGAGGATACTCGAACCAACCGGAACCGTCGCCAGGTCTTGCTTATCCAACACCACCTGCCTCTCATGGTGCACATTCACCAGCAACAATTCCAAGAGCCTCATCGCCGTTATCCGCAGCATTTTTCACTGCAACTATGTCAAGCCAAGAAGAGGTAAGGAGAGCACATTTTAGTTTTAGGTGTTTAAAAAATGGTTTTTAACCGACTCCATATGTTATAATGATGATTATTATTATAGGTGGAAGAAGCCTTAGAAGAGGTATTACCAGAAGAATGTAGATCACTAGACGCTTATGCTTTAGAACCGACAGCTCGCCGTATCATGCTCAATTCTGAAGACCCTCTTCTATCAAGTAGCCCACGTGATTTTGCCCACCAGAGACCAATGCGTCGTCAAAATCGTTTGGTGTCTTCAAGTATAGGAACACAGTTACAGCCGTGGCAGACAGATAGCTCTTCTTTACAAGTAATTTTAGAAAAATATACTCTGCTTTTTGTATCTACAGGTTGTTTACATTGCTTGAATGCTGCTAACTGTGATTTTTTGTGTTTGAACAGGTGTGTGTAGAAGGCAGAGATGTCGTTCCAGCAGTTTTCTTAAGCCCGAGTAGTGTACCCGCATCACCACAGCGTCGCAAACGTCGTGCGTCACCAGCTGGTCCTTACCGATCCAGAATAAGACGAAATAACAATCACTATACGCCACAACCAATATTACCACCTGATAGAGATAGTTCTGGCCTATTCATTGAACTCACTGCGGGTTTGTGTTAAAAATTTCAAACAAGGTATTTTAGATGCAATACAAATTTCAATATCACAAGTTATCTGATGTTACTACAGGTCTTCCAACAACGGAGACCGATGTATTGGCACAATTAGAAGAGCCACGTCCACCGCAAATCAACATTGGTCGAGACTTCCAAGCAGATCTGCCAGAACTTTGCAATGATCGTATAGACCTGCATAGAGTGCCTGAACAACTTTTGTGGGATCCCGGTATAAACGATGCCTTGGATGACAATGAAGGTAAAACATGTCTGTCGATATCTCATTCCTTGGTGAACCCAAAATTCTTGAAACGGTCAACTAATTACAAAATCTCCTCCAAATAACTGTCGTGTCTAACAGATTCTAGAATTTTGCAGATTTATGTTTTCCTTTGCAATTTGTTAAAGTTATTCTACATTTTGGTACAGTGAGAATGTTCATGGAGCTAGCCATGTGCGCGGCGATGCCAGTAGGCGGTCACACGCGGGAGTCCGCCCTGCAGACCCTGGGAGAGTGCGGGGGCGACATCCGCGCGGCCACGCTGCGCCTCATGTCGCGCCCGGCCGCGCCTTCACAGCACGACGCCCGTTGGACGCCGGACGAAGTTGAAGCCTTCTTAGCCGGTCTCGGACATTACGATAAAGATTTCTATAGGATTTCACAACTGGTACGATAAAGTAACTTAAGGGTATTTTTAAGTCTTTAAGTAATTGCGTTTCTTTAATTCAAGACTACGATCAGACGTTTTGTAATTGCATTTGTTTCTTAATGAGGATATGTCAAACCCTAGTCTGCATTTAAAAAACGGATACTTTTACGGATACTCAAATTTTATAGCTATAAAATTTGAGCAATATTTTACTCATATAATACTTTTACTTTTTGTACAGGTTCGGACAAAAGACTCAAAACAGTGTGTTCAATTCTATTACTTCTGGAAGAAAGTCACGAAAGACTACAAGAGTCTGTACCTACGAAGCTGGAACTCAGAACAGTCACAAGTAAGCAATTACATCAATTCAGGGCTGCAGCACTTTATATTCAAACTGGAAGATTAAGTTGTAAACGAAATGTTAAAGTTGCGCGTTATCCACATTCAGGGTTCAGTAGGGCAGGTGGCGACGCACGGCGCTGTCTCCTGTGCGTCTTCGCCTTCTTATGAAAACGAGGAGTTTCCGTGCAAAATATGCGGAAAGTAAGTGTGACTATGGGTTGGAATCACGCAGCATTGCCGCTTAATTACAGACAAAGCGAGACGCGCAAACGCAATTTATGTGAAACATTCTTTCAAATGGTCTTGTATTTTTAATATTTTTGCTTGGTTTAAAATTCTACCTAGGGGTTCAGGTTTCACTTAAATTGACTTTTGTGCATGCATTAAAACTAGGATAGAACAATTCACGGCTTAAACGGTAACTAACTTGGTCAATAAAAATATGATGTGGAAATAAGTTAAAATATTGTGTACTAGTACAGAGATATGGCATAAATGTATCATAAATCGTCAACAAACAAGTGTTCAAATAATAGATGGCCATACACTGAACTAGTGCCCGGAGAATCAGCGTTATTGATGTTGATTGCATGTCAAGTTTAATGTTTGCAACATATTTTAAAATTAAATTTTCGAATGCATAGTTTGTAGTATTTAATCGTTCATTCATCGTAGAATTAATTCAACACCCAGCTGCCAGTGACGTAAGATTTTTCAATTATACTTTAGAAATTTATTGATTATACATTATTGTGGGTCTATAACCTACTTATCTTTAACGTACAAATCAGTGAAAATAATACCGGCCTCGATTATTAAACCAAATCTTAAGATTGAACTAACTGTACAATAAAAAAAAAGTTTTGAATTTATGCTACGATGAATAGAATTCATTCAATTTGTCTTTACTATCAAATCGAACATCGACAATGTTAATTATTATTATTATATGTGTACATTAATAAATATTGAAATATATGTTTATTGCTTATTAAGACAGTAATTTTATGTCCAAATAATATTCGATATTTTATTTATTGTAATTAGCTTAGGACTTGATTATATTAACACTTGAAACGTTTCACGTTATATAAATGTTGTGTGTACATATTATATGCCTTCATTTTACATTCTAACGGTACTAACTAACGCTACTACGCTTTGCTTTACCGCAATAAGCTTTGTTTCGTTTTCAAGGGTTTTCGGTTAACGCTTAACTATTTTTTGTTGCTGTTTTAATAGTTTACCCTGTTGTTTCAGAGTATTTAACAAAGTTAAAAGTCGTAGCGCGCATATGAAGTCGCACCGGCCACTCGACGCCGAACCAAAAAGGGCAAAACTCGAAAAGCCTTATGAAAAGGTCGAGAGATGTGATGAGAGAACGCACGCGACGTCCGAATATCAAATCAAACCCGCAAAGTAAAGCGGCCCAACTTTCCCTTGCCCTCACTGGGGCCGCGCCCGCGCAAGCGCCCGCGAAAACGACCGCCATCAGTCGCGCGCTCTCATCGCGTGCTCACACGCTCGCGTGACCGCAACGCTCACACTTGCACCGCGACCCATGCTAACACCGACGAGTGAACCGAACCGAACCACTCCGTCAAATGCTCCTCCTAAGCATTTACTACAATAATTACATAGATAATAACTTAACCTACCTAGATTAAACTTAAAGTGACCTAGAGAAACAACGTAGTGGCTAGTAGCTAGAAAGAGTTAGCTTTTGGGTAAACCGGATTAATAAAATGTAATATTTCTAAATTCTCGTAACGCTAAGCTTAAAGAGGCATAAAGATATTTTGTATAACGATTGGTACATAAGTAAGTAGTTCTTCGTAAATTTTTATACAAAAACCACGTGACTTTTGCAAGTGTGATCATTGTAAATATAAAACAGTAGATATTTGTTAAAGCTGCGTTGGGTCGAGCTCTATTCGACTCGAATAGAATATTCGGTACTTATTATGTACCTATTTATGTACTAAGTATTACATAGAACTACGTTTATATTACGTGTGATACAAGAAATCGTGTAGTAACTACACTACCTCGTTTCTATTCGATTGTTTTTTTTATTTCTACTTATGTGAGCACAGCTCATTGTTACAATTGCTTTTGCTCATATTTTTTCTTGTTATTTTATTTTTGTAGTCGTTATGACATTTTTGTTGCAATTAAGTAATTCGATCGTTGCTTCGTTTTAAGTCATAGTTAAGAGGAAGGATACCTACTCGTTCTCCATACAAACGTAGTCGACTGTTTCCTCCCTAGATAACATTAGAGCAAATATGTTTATTGCCATAAAACCTATATCTGCCATGACATGCCCTACGTTTTGTTTCTTTTTTATTGTCTAACTAGAAGATAAATAAAATTTAGATAAAATAGAATATGAAAAAACTAAAAACGTAGGGGCATGGTCATGGTTGATATAGGTTTTTTGGCATAAACATATTTTTTCTAATATCTTTATCCAGGGAGGAAACAGTCGCCTACGTTTGTAAAGTTTGTATGGAGAAAAGAGTATAGGTATCCTTTCCCCTTAAGCACGTAATTCAATTCAGCATCCGTACCTACTAGTCACATATCGATGTAATATTACTGCGCCAAATTATAAGTCAACAAATGCTCACAGAAGCTTCTGTATGTCGGCGGAATCAAGATGGCTAATTTATTTACCTATTGATAAAAGAGTGCCAAATTAAGTTGTAGGTTTTAAACTTTATTATGCTATGGCTACATTCAATCGCGAAGATTTGTGGTCGTGGTCGCGATAACAACTTCGTGTTCGATCTACGACGAAGTGCTTGGCCACATCTTCGCTATAACATCGCAATAGAATTAATTATTTGGCCACTCGTGTCGCGACAACGCGAATCTTCGCGTTATAATGTAGCCACAGGGTTAGAGAAAAAATATACAGAGGAGAATAGTATTGTCTAAAGCACTAAAAGAAATTGAAGATTTATAGGTGAGCCGCAATAGAAAACCAATATCCCTCTTGATTCTAAAACATTCACAGAAGCAGAAATAATAAACGGAATGGAGGGATAATATTTTTTTACATAAATATTATGTATATGTGAATTTGAATGCTCAAATGTTCTATATTTTACGTTAGTAATATTATTGTCTAGTTCCTCGTTGATCGTTCTAAATAACAATATTATTTGATATTTCTAGTTAATTTATATACTTAGTGAATGTTTCTACGTGTACCTACGTGTTGTGATAAGTATGCATGTATTGTTAAATGATTATATAATTTCAATGGTACAAACGGGCAATACATTTTTGCTCAATGTAGCGAATTTTCTGATATTAAGAAGATTTACTTCGCTGTCCCAAGTGTATAGAATAACAAATGTTTTGTGGTTGTGATGTCTCTAATCATTTGTTGTCTTCCTATTGTCTACTAACACTTTTGGGGCAGAATTCCTCGTAAAAGACATTTGTTCACTATTAGGTACCGACCGTCGCGATTTCTACTAACGATATTTTTAATTACCTAACTCTGATATAATGGAGCGTTTAACGCACACTTTAGATAATATAGCAGAATACTCTGATTTTGATGAAATTATATTGGCGGATATTACTATGTAACGACTGCCCTCACTGTGGCCAAACAAACTGTCAAGACTTTTAAAATTATCATCGAAGAATAACAAGAAATATGGATGTACAAAATTCAGTTAGTTCTTCAAATATTTAGGTACATAATGCTGTACTTAATACGTCTATTTATAGGTAGGTACACTAACTTGTGTGATTATTTGGTTGTGTTTTATCATAACAACTTAGGCAAAATCTCTCTACTTAAAATTAATTCTTAACTTAATTTAGATCGTCATGCCAAAGTATCGCCAAATTATATTAGGACTGAGTTAATGTACACTTATTTATTTAGTAAATTTTACATAGAAAGCGGCCATGTTAGACAGAAGTGTTCTTTAGAATAAGATTTAGACCGGATTGTAATATTTTAAATGCTAAGTGTTATACTTATACTGTGCTAATTTAGTTACCTAACATCTATCTATAACTAGACGATTAGTTTACTTACACTTTAAATGACATTATAATTATAATTATTTAACTAAGTACTTTAAAAAAGTATCTCACAAATCACAAATGAATAACAGAATAACTCAAATTTAATTTTACAAAGTTCCACTTAGCAAGAAGCATATTTTCATAAAATATTTACGGTACCGTGAAAGAATAGATTTACATCAGAAAATGATTGAAGACCAGTCCCTCCAGAGATAATTTTAACAATACTCGTAGCCACTAAGACTGAAAGGTACTTCAGAAATAATTGCATCGAATTGTTTTTGCATAATATTTGAGTTAGTTAGCGTCCTTCATCGTTTAACCTTAGCTGTAGTGATCATGTTGTAATTAACCCATTCCATGTGCCGAGTTGTCGTTCTAGTCAGAGTGTTGTTTCCCGTTCTACCATTAATTAACCAAATACGTTAGATAGAGCTCTGTGTTTAGTGTGCGCCAGTTATCGGCCACTAGTTTCATTAAAATATCTCCTCTAGAAATGCTATCTAATTATTACAAATAACAAAAAATTAACGTATTTTCAAATCTAATATAGAAAGTGCCTTACAATTTTATTTTATTAAGAACATTTTCTTTTAATAATATAATTCTATTTTAGTTGAAACTGGACATTGCATTTATTGTTGATCTACCTCGCTCTGTTGAGACAGAGTGACGAGGGATCGACATTTTGTATTTGAGTTTATTAGGCTTATTTTTACCCAAAGACCTATATTGTTTCGTGTGGATTACTATATAAAAGACATTCTAGACATAGCCATACAAATACCTACAAGTCAATTCTGTAGCAAAAAGTTATTTCATTTTCTTTTAATACCTATTAAAAACACTGAATAGAACTAAACACAGCGCTATTATAAAAACAAAATGTCTACAAACGATGTTACCCTTTACTTTCGCTTATTATAAAGTTCTTATAATGAGACTATTTTGTCTATTTGACTAGGTATGTATGTATATATCCATATGTAATCCGACAATGGCACCTAGTGTATATGCAACTTCTTCTGAATGTGTCGACACTTAAAAGATACATAGTATTAATATTTTGTAAGTCTAAATGGATATTATATTCTTCTACGTTTGTATGGAGTAATTTTCTCTTTTCACAGTACAACCAAGAACAAAACTTTAGTCGGGACACCAGCACCAGCATTGGTCTTCGTCCCGGTCTTACAGTTAAAAGATTACTTTTGTTCTTGATTGTACATACCTGCATACAACCAAATGTGTATTGTATGTATTAATATAAAAGTAGACGTCTAAACCGTGCCAAACTGCACGATAATTGATATTACACTCTGTGTTGTGATTTTGGAAATTCTGTAAATTACAAATTTCTTTAACTAAGTATGAACAATTTGTAGACACATTTTAGATTAGCACAATTCTTCGCGTAGACACTATAGGCAAAATTTAATAAGCATTTAGATTTAACATGTGTAGTTAATCGTGGAAGATATAAGTGTATTGCGTATAGATTCATGTAATATTCAATCAATGTGATGATCGTCATACAACGACTAACGTTTGCCCTCTCGACCCCTGCCTCTGGGCGAATTTTCGCAACTTCGCATATCCTTGAACAATAAGTAATAAATCTCTATTGATATATTATATTTAAATAGGGTAACTAATTTTTTAAGACGATGACTATTACGTGATCTTTTAGATTGTCTTTATTAATAAATATATGGTGAAGGTTTTGTTGATTTGTTTTTATTTTATAACCTAATCTTTACCCAAATAATTAGGTAGGTAGGTAAAAACCTATAGCAGCAAGTAGATTTAATATTTGTATAAAATTGAACAAGGAAACTTTTTTCCAATAATTGACTAGCTACCTTGACCTAGCGTTCCTGTGTATTTCCTGTTTCCGTGGAAATACCCAAAATAAAGTTTTTAAAATTCAGGATATAAAGAGTGTTAGGTTAGGAATGAAAATAATAGATTTTTTCGAGTTCCCAACCTAACCCGTGTGTACCAAATTTCAGTCAAATCAATTCAGCCGTTTTTGCGTTAATAACACAAAAATCTAAACTTTCGCATTTAGATAATAATATAAGTAGTACAGAGAGCGTTCAATCGCTATCTCACCAGATTGTAATTTATTTCTACCGTCACGGCCCATGCCACAGCCCGCCTTTCGGTATAATCTTGGGAGGTACTTGCCTATGGAGGCACATTTCCATGTCACCTTAATGTACAGTTATTCAATAAATTTTCTTGATTCTTGACTGTTTAAAATGCCAAAGTTTTGGCCAATGCGTACTTAACTTATGTTGAGCCATTCATACGATGCAGATTTCCAAGCTATGTCGTGTGAATGGATTATCCTTTATACTGACTTATAGGCCTCTCAGATTTGCAGCTATTTTGCATCGGGTTAGTAGGATAATTTGGAAATCGTTCACCGTATGAATGGTCTCTAAGACCACGTAATGGATTATAAAATTTCTGTTCCTAACAAATCTCGATTGAAATTAATAAAATTGTTGCTGTCGTTTTTGCGGATATAGAATTTGACAGTTACAGTTGCTAGTTTAAATTGCATTTTTTTAGCGATATCCACAATCGCAAAAATGACATGAAAGCAACCAATTTCATTAATTTCGACCGAGATCTGTTAGCAACAGAGTTACACAATCAGTTTAGTCAGCTAGCTGTTTACTAAACCGTGACGTCATTGGGATAAAGAAAAATAAAAAGCAATAAATCACCTTAATCCGTTTATTAAGAACATTGCATGTCGCAATGTACTTCATCTACAGACCGATAAAACTCTGTTACAAACGCCAGAAAACAAAAGTGCTGAACAACAATAATAAAAACACCGTAACATATACCGGACAACGTTTATACGACATTCCATTCATGGGGGCCACGCAAAGGAGATGAGATCTCAGTGGACATTGCTAAGTTTGATGTTCAAGAAACCTTTGGAAATTGAATTTTGTTTAGGTGTGATTTAAAAATAGACCACATTATTTATTATTAGAGATTTAGGCAGTAGTTATATATAATTTATATCTGTATTGTAAATATAATTATCTATACTAATATTATAAAGAGGTAACGTTGGTAACATGTTTGTATGTATTTCTACTGGGCCGATTTCAATAATTCTTTTACCAATAGAAAGCTACATTATCCAGGAGTAACATAGGCTACTTTTGATCCCGATAATCTCACGGGATCTGAACTTACGCGGGTGAAACCGCGGCAAGCTAGTTTGTGCAATATAAATATATCAAACTGTTAACGTTACAGTACACGTATTTACATATCAACTCATGATACGGGTACTGGAATCTAATCTCATTTCATTTGGACACAGAATTTCGTTACTTTCTGTGCTAAGAACCATATGGGTTAAGTTACTTAGTGACTTTTAGCGCGCGGTAATGTAACTAGTAACTTAATTTTATTAAATTAAGTTGGTATGAAAAATGTCAACTTCCGAAGGCCTCTTCATCCCCCAAAGTGATCGACTCTAAGCAAAGGTCCAAACTCTAAACCCGTAGTGCTATTTTTTTTTGTACATAAGGCTTAAATCTAAAAATTGAACGTTTAAAGCGCCTCTAGCGGACGAAATGAGAAGTCTCAACTCCCCATTTCGCATTTAAAAAACGTGTTTTAGAGGCACTGATTTGTAGTTTGTACCTTAGTATAATCTACAGAAAAATAAAAAGTAAGGGTTAGCAGACGAAATCTTAAAAACGTTAGTTAAGTTGAGCTTATAAGATACATTATTATGGCTATATCGGCATATTTCAGATCTAACGATTGGTATTATAATATATCTTCTCTCTAAGTAGTAACAGGTATTTATTTTAGTATTCTAGAGCCATTGCTTAGAGTCGTCCACTCAGCGACACTGCACATTCTATGTATTCGAAACTTTGGTACTTAGTCCCTACACACGATATACACATACGATAGAAAGACACAATAATTATTGCGATACTTATACAATATCCACACTAAATATTAACATATGAAGTGCAAAACGTAAATTACTTAAAAACACAGTGGATAACTGATGAAAATATCAAGAATTAGACCAATTAAGGAGTTCCACAATTGTCATGAATAGCAAGGATTAAAGTTGCTAAAGCTATCTATATTATGCAAAACAAAGATATGTTAGTACCAAATGCAATCACCCTAAAACAGACGACCGATGGCAATGCAAAGTGCGCTGGATCAGCTAGTAATAAAGTCTAGAATAGATGTTGGACGAATTTTGTACCTGCATCTAGTTATGTTATGTGTTGTACAAATAAAATGTTTGAGAGATAAATATCTATTTATCTCTCAAATGCATGTGCACACCGATACATAACGTAAAGATGAAAAGGGGACATAAAAACATAGTTCCATTATTCCCTTACACCGTTGAAGTGGGAAAATAATGGGTACTAAATTTTATGTCCCACGACGGAGAATTACACTTTAGTTTTATTAAAATAAATTAATAAATATTTTACGACGTTGCACACAGCGCAATCTAGCCCCAAACTAAGCACTAGGCTTGTTCTATGGGTACTAGACAACGGATGTACTACATATTTTACTTTTTTTTGTAAGTATAGATAGAAAACACCCAGACCAGAAACAAACATTTAACAAAATTATAATATTAAACATAAATACTTGCACCCGGCGGGAATCGAGCCCGCAACCTTCTGCATTGAAGTCGGGCCTTCGCCCGATGCGCCACAGTCGCCGTCTATTATTATAACGGAGTTATAAGATTGAAAATAAGTATGTAAGTATGAACTTGTTTAACATTACAACCGACTAAATATGTCCCACGTCGAGGAACTACATACATACAGTTATAAGAAAAATAACATAATGTGGAACTCCTTGAAATTGTATTAATTGTTTTAATATTGTGCTGTTATAGGTAAATAAAAAATATTGTGATTGGTTACTTTCCTAAAGGTACGTACGAATGTAAAGCGAGGTACATTTCGATACTAAAACAATATAGTCTAAGTAATATATGTAAGTATTAGAATTTCATTTACGATAAGTATAAACAAATGGACGTTGGGTTGCGCATATTATTTTTAATTCATAATATTCGCTGTTGGTTTTGTAAAATGCAGTTTTTGACATCATTATATGGCGTAATAAATACGGAATCCCTTTCTCTGAAACTTTGCATTTAAAGATCAAACGAAATTTTTCCTCTTTAAATATTAGTATCACTGAAATGAAACTATACAAGTACGCTGGAATTGCTATACCATACAAAATGACATTAGATCTTTCTGCCGCTTTGATTTGCGCCATGTTGCGCTGTTGTCGCGTGTTTTCTATTGAAAGTGATGGTGACCGTCCATGGAACGAATGGTTCCGGAGACGGTTACAAAATTTGTGCGAGACCTCTTGTCCACATACTCGTAATTCATGTCAGTAATTAGTATAGAAAAAGAGACGTTTTTTTGCAGTTCGCAGATGCTAAGTGTACTAAACTTATGGATTCTGTGACTGGACATAAAAGCTTGGTAACCTTTTTAGATTGCTTAGTTGTCAGTCTAATTAGGAGGAACACTAACTTTTTATCCCGGCAGAGGGCGCGAGTCGATTAATCTTAGGTTTGAATTAAGAACTGTCAAACATGTGTTTTTTACAACTCTCGGCGCCAAACTGGCCATATCGGTCTGAGACCGAAAGAATAAAAAACTCGGCGTTTCCATTGGTGGAGGACCATCATCGAAAAAAAAAAAGATCATCCGATGCCAGCGCCTCTGCAAACAGCTTTGCGCGTGGCACCCCATTTTACAAACAAAAATAGGTTAAAGTTTTTTTTTTATAATGTTTAACCCCCTTACTTATGACTTACAGATACATAAACTATGTATCGTTTGTCTTTTACTGTGACATGAAATTTTTAAGTTGACAGACATAAACAAACGTTACATAATTTAGTCATCTGTTAATAATCGTATATAAGTAAGGGGGTAATTGTCAAAAATTCCCATTTTACTTCCCCAGTTGAAATTATTGTCCTATTAAATATTGGTGTCATATACTGTAATAAACAATAAATATTTTTCTATTTCACAAACTCTATTTTCATGTTACCCCATTCGCATCGAATGCTAAAAAACCGATTTCGAACGTTAATTTTTAAAACATTATCTAATGGACTAAGACATACGTAAAGATTGGTGTCAGTCATTCGTTTGCCTCTATCGGTGGTAAAGCTGTAACAACTTTTCTATAGGGATTTTTTAAATGTTTAGTTATATTTGTACCGACCGTGTAACTGAAAATGCTAGGTAGTGAGTTAAGAGGATTGCAGAGGTAGAAAGTGGTAGAAGCTTAGTGATTCGAAGTAGTAAGAGGGTCGTTCAAGCCCTAAAAATCACATGATAGGGTTTGTCATTGTAAATTACATGATTACTGTCACAGTAAAAGAAAAACGTTACATAAAGTAAGTCATCTATACTAATATTATAAAGAGGTAACGTTGGTAACATTTTTGTATGTATGTATGTTATTGGGGTAATCTCTGAAACTACTGGACCGATTTCAAAATTTCTCTCACCAATAGTCGTTTATAAGTAATATACAATCACGTGAAATCTAAATGAATGAAGTTATTTAAACTTTGAATTGACATAAAACAATTAGGGGAAAATTGCAGCAACATGTTGCGGAATATTGCTCAACATTCTGGAAGCACACTGGCTCACACTACCAGCTAGAGTAAGTGCTGTGTGGGGCTGGCTGGCTTTTGGCTCGCCACTTTGCAACGTTGCAGCAATACGTGGATTGAATGTTGCGCGACAAAACGCCCCTTAATGTATATCAGGATTTAATACTACGTCCATGTTAATAATATCTAAATTTGATCTCAGGTCAATTAACTACTTTTTTTGTTAGGCCGTGTATTTGTCCCACTGTAGGGTAAGGGCATGCTTTTAGTGAGGTTAGGCAGTCACGCCACGGGAGCCTACTCCGGATTGACGAATGTCCCATGTCTTCGGACCATGGTGAGTCCTAAGACATGTCAGTTTCCTTACAATGTTTTCCTTTACCGTAAATTAACTACTTGTTACTATAGCAATTCTTACCCCTACCTATGTTAGTTAGTTACACTGGGCCTTTTCCGTACTTAGCCTCACAATTGGGCCATTGTACGTGATTTCTTAGAGGTGTTAAGCAGTAAGACGCCACGGGATCATACTCCGGATTGGCGAATGTCCTATGCCTTCGGACCGTGGTGAGTCCTAGGACATGTCGGTTTCCTCACGATGTGTTCATACCTATATTTTCAAGCATTTTCAGTTACGCAATTCAACATTGTGACAAATCGGTCAGTGCATGTAACTTAAGGTTCAAATTGGCTTAGATTATTGGAAGAGTTATTAATAAATGTATTCAGCATATTACGTAGGTGTGACAATTTTACCATCGACAAAGGAACGTTTCGTCTACGCTGACGTATGCGCGGACGCATGTTAACCACTACGTCACTCCAATCTGCCAACTTTCTTGCCTTTCACTACTGTCGGTTTGTTTTTCAACATTCCTTTTCTTCTTCTGGTCGTCTGAAACGTATATTTTTTGTTAGTATCTTTTTTTTTCTTTATATATAACATAGAACGTTTATACAAGTACAATATTGAAAGCATACATACTGTGCATTATATTTTTAGTAGAAAAGGTTTTAAGTGCAAACATAAATATATCATTCTTCTAAGTATCAAGGTTTAGAACAGTCCCGTGAACAGTTTCTATTCGATGCAGCACGTAAATAAAACAAACAAAAGACAAACAAAACTTCAAAAGAAATTCTAAGCTACATTTACAATCACGATCCGACTCGAAGGACCTATTTAGTACTTGTGCGCTAACCATGCGCTAAACATAACTTGTTAAATTACATGCTGGACAAAGACAACACAACAACTAAACCGAAATGAAATTTACTATACCGTCGCCTCCGCTCCTAATGCCGGCTGTAAAATTTAAACAGAGTATAGTGTTAGTAAGTTAGTAAATATCATATTTACGTTTTAAAGACGGCGAGTTAGTAATCACCCGTATTATATGGCCCTTCTATGTGGTCGGGTGTGCTTGGGCGGGTTGTGTGTTTGTGGATGTGATAGTGTTTTTTTTTATTTACAAACTTATTTTAACAGACAGACAAAGAGAGTTACATTCGCGCTTATAATGTTAGTAAGGATTATAGTATAGATTATTGAAGCGGTTCTACTATAGTTCTAAATATGCGACAATGTGAATTACATGATCACTGCAAAAAAAACCCTATAAGTTTCTTGTTTCGTCTTCTCATTGGAGGTCGCGTTCCGAAGACACACTAGGTTGTAACGATTCAAAACGATTATGTGATTATCTTATTGAATAAACATTTGAATATAATTAATCAAAAATGTTTTTGTGTTGATAGATTACTTGCATTTCTCTTGTGTATTTGACCAGATGGTCTATTTTCCATTTAAATATCCCGTTACTAAGTAATATTCGATTAATCTCGTAAAATGAAAAACGTAATACTTAAAATACACACACGTTTGTAAAAATAATACACCGATTAATTAGATTAGATACATTAAACTTTCGAAAGCTCATTCACACAGAAAAAAAATCACACAAAAAGGATAGTTGCGTTCAAAAATAATAATTAATTATCAACCATTTATCTTACTAATGTAATGATTATAATTTTCACAAAACAATATCATTTGTGATTAGACCTACGTGTTAAGGCATACCCAATCCCAAATGATAAATGCATATTTTTCTTGTTTTAATGATTAATCAATGATGATTTGTCGTTAGTACAATTATTCAATCAATATACAGAAGAATCAGTTTGGCACCGGTTTTAATTTTTACCACACTTGTACACTTTCACGAAAATTAATTTTTTTTTTTTTTTTTTTTTTTTTTTTTACGTGGAGAAATGCGCGCGCATACTGCACTGCCACGGGGAGGTAGTGCAGTTATGTGGGACTCCAACCCACTAAAACTCCACGGTCCACCTCCTCTACCGCTAATGGCCGGAAACACGGGCACGCTCTCGCATTCGTCTGTGTAACCCGCCACGGCCGTCCGTCGCCAGACCCTCCTCCGGGGGAACGCCCCCATCACCGGCGCACCAGGGGACATGGCACGCCGTGACCACCTCGGGAACCAAAGCACGTGGGCGCCAGACGACCCCGTGTCTGGACACCCCTGGTTCCCCTGCGACGGGTCAGGTCTGTGGTCCCGTCGCCAACCACTTTTCGGCTGCAGAGGATAGGGAGAGCGGCAACGACACACCGTCACTCCTCTTCCCCTGCAGCCCCACCGCGTCCGCCATCAAAACGGTGGCGACCCCGCCAAGGCCGCGGAAGGTAGGGATAGCGGCAACAGCACACCGACACTCCTCTCCCGCCGCGGCCTCCCAACTCTCAGCCGCAATACCTCCCATAAGGCATTGCGGCCCGCCTCAGTTGCGTGGTGCTCATACACCACGCAGCCTACTGGCCGCTTCATCGTTGGCTTTGCCCTAAAGCCCCGATGAGCGGCCCCTCCTCAGGTTCCTCTTCGCTTCACCGTGGGTGACCAAGCCACGGTTACTAAGCCCCCCCGCCACGACAAGGCGGGAACCGTTCGGGGGGGCACGAAACTTAATTGTTCAATATGCCACCGAAATTCAACCATTTACGCGCATTTTAACTAGGTTTCTCGAAAATAAACAATCAGCGTTAAAATTTTGGTTTTTTATTTAGCTTTTCCATGTTAAGTTAAAATCAATCTAAACTGGAAGTGACATCATATAATGCGGTTGGTCAACATAATCGGCGTCATAAATAGTCATAATAAACGGATTCCACTGTAGATAGTACTCGTGAGTTAATACGTAAATACTGTACTGTAACGTTAACAGTTTAGCCATGTCCGCAAAGCAACATATCGGTTCGAGCGGCCGACAAGGCACGATCGGTGCGGCAGGGAACACCCCCCTCCATAATTAATCTACCATGCTTATGATATAGCGTCCCCACATAACAGCCTAAAGGCGTTCCAGGCGGGGTCCGCTATTCCGTAAGGTAATTCCGAAGAGCACCGTGCGGGATCAGTTCTGTCTATACAGATCTTGTCCCCAAAGCTAGTGTTCGGTTCTCTTTAAAGGAGAGCTACGTCGCACAGTGGGCTGAAACGGGAAATCAGCGGACTTAGGAATCAAAGTTGATAATTCTATTTTTTTTAAATGGTGATCGATAGAGATAATTAATACAATAAAAAATTGTTCTACAAGAATTCTTAAATATGAATAATTCTCGAGGAAATCGACTTTGTGTGAAAAAAATGTATGAAACGACATATGTTTTGGTCTCTAGCTTCCAACTTATGGTCGATCCCGCACTTTGGGCAGCAATTTATTATAGTATAGGTCTTTACCTTTCACCTGACACCAAAAAGTCCTGCCCCGACCCGCCCTTTCGGAAAATAGAAGCGATTGAAAATGTTGTGTTTTCAAGTTACCATTTACGACCAAATCTTTACAAATTGTATTTTGTATGTTTTTGGATGTGACTAGTATATCATAAAACAATGATATGACACCTATTCTACATAACTTTTTGAAAATCGTACAATTTCGAGTTAAGCTAAATGTTTTTAAACATTGAAAAAAATAACATAGTAATGTAGTAGCAAGGTAAACAACCTCTTCCAAGTATAGATATACTTAGTGAAGTAACAATAGGTAAGTACTTCACTAAATAACAATAGGTAGCCTATCTACCTATTGTATCGTAGTACTTCAGTCTTAATAATAAGACCCACTTATTATTACGTTTCTAGGAAATTGCGGCATCCTTCAAAGACTACCTGTGATAATGAGTGTCCTTGCGGTTTTACTGATGAGTTGTAAAAGGGGATTAGATAGGTACTTTATGAATATGGCATGTTAGGTAGGTTGTTGGGGGTGCGACTATTTAAGGGATGTAATGTAATTGCAACAGTCATTCGGATTTTGTCATTTGTCCCATAAACATTTCAATATTCGTGGTGATAATGGAGAATTTAGTGAACAATATTGACCTGTTTGTGTTGATGAGAACTGAATTAGACTCGTTTTCAGACTCTGCAAAACTTTTTGAACTTTTAAAGGAGAGATTGGGAAAAGAGATCAATGAAGAAGAAAGTGGACAGTTAGTTAAGTTTTGCCAGAAATATTCATCGAAAATAGTTTTGAAGTGGCGGAAGGCAAATAGGACCCTACAAAGATTTTTAAAAATACACCGAGATTGGTTGGAGAGTTCAATAGAGTGGCCGAATGTAGTGTGTTCTCGAGAAAATGTGCATGAAATTCTTCAAGAAATTGACCCGGTTGATGCTCAGAAAGAAAATGTTCAACCTAGCACTTCGGGAGCATCTACTTCGACCTTCACACCCAGAAAGCAGTTTGAAAATTTGGGTGAACGGCAAAAGAGAAGGCGTATAAGTCATTCACTTGACAAATCGCTTTCGTCTGAAGAATCGGGTGCTACTGCAGTGAGGGCCTTTCGTAACAGTGGAGAATTACGAGTAAGCAAAATTTTAGATCACCTTATGAAACACCCAGAAGATGCAGCTAAAGTAGAAGCGAGTTTAAAGGGAAAGAAAAGAGAAGAAGCCTACACTCCCGATAAGGCTTTGGGTCTTCTTGTATCCCTTAAACTATCTAAGTGGCAGTATATAAATTTAAGGGACTCTGCAAGTGAGCAAGGATGCGAAGTTTATCCATCCTATTATGCGATAAAACAAGCAAAAGAAGATTGTTATCCGCCCAAAAAAGACATCAGCATAAGTGAAGATGGCGCTCAAATTAAATTACAGGCACTTTTGAACTTAACCATCACACGAATAATGGAAGCTAATAACATTCAAGCAGATTCCCGTGCAGAGTTGAAGCTTACTAGCAAATGGGGATTCGATGGAGCTTCAGGGCAGAGTAATTATAAACAAAGAGGAGAATTCGACGATTCCAGCATTTTTATGGCTAGTTTGGTACCTCTTCAGCTGCACAATGAAGAAAATATCGTGATTTGGGAAAACGACAGACCTTCATCTACATTTTACTGCCGTCCAATATCTTTTAAATATATAAGAGAAACCAAAGAAGTGGTAACAACAGAGATGAATAGAATAAAGAAGGAGATCGCAACACTGATGCCCACAATTTACAAAGAGACAACGATTGGCCACAATTTATTACTTACTATGATTGACGGTAAGATTACCTCAATCATATCCGAGACGTCTTCTGCAGCTTGCGATATATGTAGTGCCAGGCCATCGGAGATGAACGATTTAGAAGCGGTAAGGAGGAAACCAAAGAATGAGGATATATACCAGTACGGACTATCTTCATTACACGGCTGGATAAGATGTATGGAATGCCTTCTTCATATAGGTATAAATCATCTACTTTTTGTCAATATAAGAAAGTTGCATTTTTGTTTAGATATTCAATAGTAATTGTGTTTGTTTTGTTGCAGCTTACAGGCTTGATTTTAAAAAATGGAGTGCCAGAGGAGATCTTCGAGCCGTGTTAACACAAAGAAAAGAAGCAATTCAAAAAGAATTTAAGGAAACTTGTGGCCTACATATTGACATCGTGAAGCAGGGAGCGGGTACTACCAATGATGGAAACACGGCGAGAAGATTTTTTAGAGATTTTAAGACAAGTGCACGAATCACAGGTCTTAATGAAGATTTAATTGAAAGGTTTTACGTTATTCTCCAAACCATTGCGTCTGGAGAACACGTGAATGTTTCAAAATTTTCACAGTTTTGCCAAGAGACAGCAGACAATTATGTTCGATTGTACCCATGGTATTATATGCCATCTAGCGTGCATAAATTACTTATGCATGGAGCTAACATTATTGAACATTTTGGTTTGTTGCCTATTGGTAAGCTTTCAGAAGAAGCATCAGAAGCCCGTAATAAAGATTTTAGAAAATTCAGAGAGGGTCATTCTAGAAAAAATAGCAGGGTTGCGACAAATGAGGATATTCTCCATAACCTTCTTTTGTCTTCCGATCCAAAGCTTAGCATTATAAGACCGCGAATGAGCCAGAAAACTAGAATGTCTCTCTCTCCAAAATGTCTTGATCTCCTGATGCCTCTTCTGAATGAAACTCCTGAAACAGAATTTATTGATGTAAGTAATTTCCAAGATAGCGATTCTGAATAGAATAATTTGTTGATTTTAGTTTTCTTAAATTGTTATATTTATTGATCTTGTATTTGTATTTCTTATTTTTAGTTTGCATTTATTTATATCTTGTGAATATATTACGGAGGGCGCGTTCCGAAACCACAGTAGTATCGTAGTTGACGTTTTAAATTATCATGTATATGTATACATTGCTCTATATGAATTTGAATTGAATTCAGTGTAAGTTAGCGTTATTTATAAGCATTAATTTAGTTAACTTTGTTCATATATTGTTAATAGATGTCCCTATATATATGTATATTTCTGTTGTAACTTTTTATTATAGACACACAAACATATTTTTCTTTTTCATTATTACACCCCAGTTCCTAATTACCTTAAACTATACTCATCTAAATCACTATAATATTTTATCATGGTATCTTATTAGATACCATTAATATATACGGTATTTCTATTGAAATACCGTATATATTTATTTACCTATACTAGTATCTACTGGATGGTTGGACTCATCAACTCATCAGTAAAACCGCAAGGACACTCATTATCACAGGTAGTCTTTGAAGGATGCCGCAATTTCCTAGAAACGTAATAATAAGTGGGTCTTATTATTAAGACTGAAGTACTACGATACAATAGGTAGATAGGCTACCTATTGTTATTTAGTGAAGTACTTACCTATTGTTACTTCACTAAGTATATCTATACTTGGAAGAGGTTGTTTACCTTGCTACTACATTACTATGTTATTTTTTTCAATGTTTAAAAACATTTAGCTTAACTCGAAATTGTACGATTTTCAAAAAGTTATGTAGAATAGGTGTCATATCATTGTTTTATGATATACTAGTCACATCCAACAACATACAAAATACAAAAAAGAGCGGTGTTGGTCTAGTGGTAGATACCCCGGCTTTCATTCTGAGAGTCGTGGGTTCGAATCCAGACAGACCGCGCACCAATGTCTTTTTCTTTAAGAAAAAGGTATGTGCGCTAATAACATCGCTCTTACGGTAAAGGAAAAACATCGTGAGGAAACCAACATGTCCTAGGACTCACCACGGTCCGAAGACATGGGATATTCAGTGTTTTCTATGTATCATATGTATGTATTTACAAAAAAAAAAAAGTATAATATGTAGTATATCCGTTGTCTAGTACCCATAGTACAAGCCTAGTGCTTAGTTTGGGGCTAGATTGCGCTGTGTGTAACGTCGTGCAATATTTATTTATTATTTATTTTATTAATTTGTAAAGATTTGGTCGTAAATGGTAACTTGAAAACACAACATTTTCAATCGCTTCTATTTTCCGAAAGGGCGGGTCGGGGCAGGACTTCTTGGTGTCAGGTGAAAGGTAAAGACCTATACTATAATAAATTGCTGCCCAAAGTGCGGGATCGACCATAAGTTGGAAGCTAGAGACCAAAACATATGTCGTTTCATACATTTTTTTCACACAAAGTCGATTTCCTCGAGAATTATTCGTATTTAAGAATTATTGTAGAACAATTTTTTATTGTATTAATTAGCTCTATCGATCACCATTTAAAAAAAATAGAATTATCAACTTTGATTCCTAAGTCCGCTGATTTCCCGTTTCAGCCCACTGTGCGTCGTATCGTAAGTGACACTACCTGTGCAGCAGGGAATACTCGGAGAGGACGCGATGTGCACAGAGACAAACTGTTAACGTTATTATTTACGTACCAATTCATCTTAAGGGTACAGAACCTTAATGCCATAGTTTATTTACATATGGAGAACAGAATCAATGAAAAATTGCTTAGATGAAAACAAAAATAGTAGATAAGTACGGTATATTCTAACATTGCGTATTCAAAAAATGAGCTAGAAACACCTACATGCATTTTCATAAAATTATGGTATTTGTCTTTAAGAATGATTCAGGCATTTGTAAATAAGCAAAAAGGCATTCTTATCGATTTCAAAAAGATAATCGCAGTGTGGCAGCACGTGCACACGCGGCAACGGTTCGACATAGACTGAGGCTAGTGCGTCAGCTAGACGCAGTTTATATCGTCTCATTTTTTGAGACTAAGTAACGTATCTGCTGTTTTTGTTTTCATCTAAGGAAACATTGTAACTATTTTACCTTCTTTGAAAGAGCACTGCTAGTAGGCACCGTTCGTTTAGATACCGGCAAACGTGGACGGTTGAACTCATCTGGTTTCTTTACCCTGGAAATAATTTCATTTTTGATTTTTGTTAACTAACTATACTCACTGCATACCGCAGGTCGTAATATATTATGTGGGAACGGTGCAGACAGGACTTCGCTCTCTTTCCCACTAATAAGACAAACATTTAATTATTTTTTTTAATATTCTTCCTATAACTATGTAGAGATAGATCAGCGCTTGAAAACCATCTTAAGAGGATAGTCTCCATTCTCTTTCTCCATACAAACGTAGTTTACATTTTCCTCCCTGGATAAAGACATTAGAGCAAATATGTTTATGCCATAAAACCTATATCTGTCATGACAATGCATCTACCTTTTAATTTTTTTTTTATTTTCTAATTAAAACAATAATAAAAAATTAAAAAATAACAAAATGAAAAAAATAAAAAGGTAGATGCATAGTCATGACAGATATAAGTTTTATGGCATAAACATATTTGCTCTAATGTCTTTATCCAGGGAAGAAAATGTAAACTACGTTTGTATGGAAAAAGAGAATCCTCTTAATGATGGTAAGTAACAAAGTGATCTTAGACGTATCACACTCATATAAAAGATAATTGACCACGGTACCTTATATATAAAAGAATAAGATAAGGACAATACACTCATGTCTTGTTAGTCATGAGTAAATAGGCACTGCTACTTATTTCTTCTTTTCGCGTAGAGGTGTGTCTCACCTAGTGTTAAAGTTTTCAGGTCGCCCCAAGGCCTCTAACTTAACCTAACTAGTGCTATCAGAGACTACAACGGGACCACCTGCTTACCGTGTCTTCCTAAGTACATGAAAGGCACTGCTAGTGCCAGTATAATCTATTTACCTGTATATTCTGACTAGCCAATGTTCTGTGGTATACGCCTCTTCTAGATAGGTGAGTTTGAACCCACGGTTGCCGGGGAGAGCGCCTCGAGTTCTATCGTATCCCGGGGGACTTCCTCCGCTATCATATCTACGAACACAAACGACTTTTAATGGGAGACCTTTGAAACTTACACGATTTCTGCCCACTATTACTATTAGAACTAGGTCGCGTTTGTAAATTATTTTATATTTAAATTACCTCGACGCAACAGGTTACACCGGACGTGATCGCGAGCAGACACAAAGTAAAATAAATAAAATAGTAATTATAAGTTTAATATAGGTATCTATTCTATACAATGCTTTGTCTTGACTGACTGACTGATCAACACACAACCTCAACCGCTTATAGTAGAGTAGAGAGTGTTTTTTGTGTGATGTAGGCATTCCATAAGAAAGGGTATCGAGTGTGAAACATTACAAACACAACATTATCTAAAAACGCGATCGAGACCCGTACTTTTAATAGTAATAAATTTTGATCTGCTGGAAATTATACTTAGAGAATAATTGTAAATGAAATGGGTTTACGAACTTCATCAATTACGTATGACGACCTTTATTGCGCGTCCATGTTATGCTGACTATAAATGAAAGTCGACGAACTCTAATAAATTCAAATAGAAATGAATAGCTTACCTATAATACGACAGTTTATACATGAGACAATTTAACATCGTTTTCGAAGCTTCGTTATCCACTCTGTACTCGCCACGTTCAGTGAAGTAATCTTGTTCCTGTAAAACAGAAAATAACGAAGTTTTACTATTACATGCTACAAAATGCAAACTTGAAGTATCAGAGAAGAAATACCAAGGTAAGAGCTACCATTTAATGAGTTTACAAATCAGTTAAAAGATTTTCGATGATGGAAAAGATGGAATCTCGCGACACAGGCTAGTCCTAGTGCGAGCCCCACTGTTTGTATAAACTTGTAATTTTCTTTTTTGGATAAAAAAATGTATTTGTATTTTGTACCTTCTTTTTATGTACTGGGTGTGGCTCACCTAGTGTTACGAGTTTTCAGATAACTTGACCTAACGACTGCTACCCGAGATAACAACCGAGACCAACTGCTTAACGTGCCCTCCGAAGCACGGAGGAGCTCGAGAAATGATTTTTTGCCACACTACTTACTTTGA
Source organism: Idaea biselata (assembly GCA_958496205.1). Classification (NCBI taxonomy): domain Eukaryota; kingdom Metazoa; phylum Arthropoda; class Insecta; order Lepidoptera; family Geometridae; genus Idaea; species Idaea biselata. Next base: position 9,048,666 of record OY292402.1, read on the forward strand.
ACTCAATAATAAATGACGAAGACTAAATTAATTAAAAATTACCGAAATTATACTAACTTAAAAATCAAACTTACATGAATATCCTTAGGATGTTCGCCCTCGGCTATACGGACCATCCAAATAAACTTGTTGATATCGTCACCGGAGTACCCGATAGCGCCTCCGAAGATGACAAGTACGTAGTCGACATCCAGCATCGTCATGATATCGTAGGCCGCAGTCTCGTTGGAAGCCATGGCCTTGCCTACCAGAGCTATGTGGGAGTTGTTCCATGTGTTATTGTCGACTAGTGTTGTCCGGTTGCCCATGCCTGCGATCTGGATAAATTGAAATTGAAATCATTTATTTTAGGTAGGTAGGTAGGTGGGTAAAGATTGGACTGTTAATTTAAGAGAATCTGTACTAATATTATAAAGAGGTACAGTCCGCGAGGCCTAAGCTGAGCTTTGCATTTGTGTGAGTGCGTCACGCTACTACCAGTACAAGAGGTGAAGTGCGGAAGGCCGTGGGACCCTGCTAGTTTGAAATATGATGGTGTAGATGTTAGCCTACTGATGGTCCCACTGAATGACGCAGGCCTCCTCTTAGAGGGGTTAGGCAGTAAGACGCCACTGGAGCCCACTCCACAGAGGCCGTCAATACATAAAGTAAGAGAATAGGTAATACAAGTGCCTAATAATCAATTTTTGTACAGTGCTGCAATGGTTTTTTTTAATTTATTTATTTACATAAGAAAAATAGCGATTATTACAATAAATTACATGCATAAAACCATAATTAGTTTGAGTTAGACGTAGGAGTTTTCCTCATTCCTTTTGAACATGTACTTGCCTGATATCCATAATCCCACCAAGACATGACCCTCGCGTCCTCTGCAGTGTTCTGTGACAACCATCCGTACGCTTCTCGGAAATCGTCGAGAATCTTACGGGAACTGAAACGAAATTGGTTATACATGATCATTATATTATATTCATTAAAAAGAACTCCACAAATATTATGAATGTGAAAGTTTGTGGTAGCTTGAATGAGTTTAGCATGAATACTTGTCTTGTCTGATACTGGGAGCAAACCTAAAGTTCTCCCCACTCAGTGGCGGGTAAACTTCTTAGACCCTCGGAAAATTGGGCCGGCAGTAAATATTGCCAAGTCTATTTGCAGAAGGTATAGTCAAAATGATGACTTATCTTCTGCGGGATTTAGCGGAACCCGGGCTTCCGAGAGGGAACGCGATCTAGACCCGTGTCTAATAATAATGGTTAAATTAAATTTATTAAAAGTAAACATATTTTAACTTATGTAATAAATATAAAGAAAAATTTCCAAACTAAAAATCCATTACGGTTAAAAAAACTAATTATGCCGGCTACATTTCTCCTCTGAATGACTATAATAGAAGCTGGTATACTCACCCATCATTACCATAACTAGCCAGCACTATACTCGGACTGGAGTAGGCGTTGGACGTGGCCCACGTGCAGTGCACACAGAACAGCATCAGTAGAATCATGCAGGCGATCAGAGTCCCTGAGCGCACATTCATGCCCAGACCGGTCTCCGCCTGGGCGGCTCCGTTGGTAGACGATGATATCTCCACCGAAGGGCGTTTCTTTGGTTTTCCAGACTAGAACAAAAACTTCCTTTAATCTAATACAGCCATACTCATACAGTGCTCCACGGAACCCTGGGGCTCCCGCAAAGCCTATGTTGGGCTTTGATAGCCTCGTTTGTATCGCGCATAAGAAATGGTTTAATTTGATTTTAGTACAGAATGCATAGCGGTAGTTTTTTTTTGCAATCTGCGAAGATTCTGTACTACATTTCATTTCGTCAAATATTTGGCTTTTCAAAAGGGTTCCTTCACTGAAAGTGTTTGAGAACCAATGATCTAATACAATATTATAAATATATTTTAACGGGGATGCGGTAAGGAAATGTGTTGCTGAATTTTCATTTTCGTGAATCCTAGAATGCATGTAAATTGTTTAATTTCGGTGGCATGTTAAGAGGACAGTCTCCATTCTCTTTCTCCATACAAACGTAGTCGACGTTTTCCTCCCTGGAAAAAGACATTAGAGCAAATATGTTTATGCCATAAAACCTATATCTGTCATGCATGACTGTGCATCTACCGTTTGATTTTTTTTATTTTTTATTACTATTCTAATTAGAAAATGAAAAAAATCAAAAGGTAGATGCATAGTCATGACAGATATAGGTTTTATGGAATAAACATATTTGCTCTAATGTCTTTATCCAGGGAGGAAAACGTCGACTACGTTTGTATGGAGAAAGAGAATGGAGACTCCTCTTAATCAATTTAGTGATTGAAAGTGAATACTTTTACTACGCATATTATTGTTTTATCTAAAAATATAATGGTAAGCTTAATAGCTAACCATTGGATCAAATTAAAACTCTTGAGTTTCTTGTGTCTTCTTCTTAATTCATTGGAGATCGCGATCTCCAATGAATTCTGAAAATTTTAGGGTAGTTTCACATTTCCTATATTTTAGACCTTTCAAAACCATCATGTAAAAGTATATCATCGAATAAAAAAAAGATTTTAAAGTTTTTTGAGCAACTTTAATTATTTTACCTTATCATAAAGATTCTTCGCGTCTTCATCGGCTACGGGCAAGTCGTCCTCTTTGAGTACCAACTCCAGTAGAATGGAGAAGGCTATTCCCGCCAGCACGCACACGACAGGTGTGAGAGTCAGCATGAGGCGTACCATCACTCCGGCGAAGTACACCGCGCTTAGAGCGTAGAGAGCGACTGGAACGAGGAAATTGATGTTAGGAACAACTTAGCTAGTGTACTGTGTGTATTTGGTTATGTCGCAGTCAAATCAATTACACATTAATTGATTTGCTTCAAGACGGAAATTGCCTCAAGAACAAAGGCTTACTTATAAGCAATTCGGCAGAGTCGTGACGCCATCGAGTTTCGCGTAAGCTAATTTGCGGGGTGCATGCATTCCCACAGAGTGGTACCAAATAGGTACTAAATCTTGGCATATATATTATAAGGTTGAAGTCGAGAAATCGAAGCTATTCCGGCCAATCTGACGTCCGAATGTAAGGCCATTTTGTATCGGTAATATTTTCGAAACCACATAGGTACTAAATATATGAACTAAGGTACCAAACAGGTAGTAAATAATGAGCGTAGTTTGGTGTAAATCTATTGCATGATCCAGCCAAGCTGACGCACACGTTCTTGTGATGGAGCTAGCTTAATACAAAAAGTCTTTCGTGATTTTTAGGATTCCAAAGCTCAAAAGATCACTCGCTTGTCCGTCTGTCTGTTTGTTTTTTACGTGGAATTAACACAAATCACATGTAAAAGACTGTAAAAGGCTTACCAAAGACCCTCTCATCATTGATGTTCTTGATGCAGTACCACAGTCCGACAGGGAAGGTGCACACCAGTACGTGAAGATCGAAGAAGAACGACGACCAAGTTGTCGGCTGATGTTCCGATACCGATGCGATGATGGGGATGTGGATCTTGGCATACGCGGTGTCCCATAGCGAGTAGAAACTGTTCATTGTTGGAAAGGTTATAATTATTTCAAGGAAAAATACATCGTGAAAATGCTCCCGTGAATTCGAAACCTAGCCTTGGTCAAAAACAAACTGGGAAGATGCATAGTCATTTATTCACCGTGTCACGTGGGTTCCCGTGTGGCGTAATGGTTAGCGCACTCGCCCGGCAAGCGAGGGGCACGGGTTCGAATCCTGTCACGGGAGGGTTGATAATGCATTTTTCATTGTAGAGTGTTAGTAATTAATGCCTTAAGCAATTAAAATAGAAAATATTAAGGTTGTATTTTTTTTGTTCTGTCTTGATGTCTTGAATTATTTTATTAACACTTTGACAGCGGATGACGAACTGAATTCGTGGCACCTTTTTACTAAAGTACGCCACTAACTTGGGGACGCCGGCGTTTTTGGGCATTATTGAAAGATCTATAAAATAATACCTGTTATAGAAAGGTATATTTTTTTGCGTTTATAATTTTATGCAAGTATAATATTTTGATTATATAAATAAAAAAAACATATTATATACGTTTTTTTTATTATAATATCAGTCAGAAAAATAGTCTTTTTAGCAAAAATAAAAAAGTCCAACATGTTTTCTTTGTTTTTTGTACCTAATTTTTATGTTGTATTATCCTTCTGGGTATGAAATTTTTTGAAACAGGGGGCGACACGGCCGGGCCGTGTCGCGGGCGATCGCTTCTCCCTCTCGCCCCGCGCACCTCACGTTAATAAGTTTCATATGTGTGTGTAGCCAAAACATTCATCTATAAGTTCCGATACCGCAGATCACGAAATCACTTCGTTCTTTTAAAAGAAACAGTATGGAACCAGACCACGTATTCATTCCGTGATCAGCGACTCTAAGAAAAAAACATTCACGGATTGACTTCGTGATCGGCTTGTTGTAGCTAGCAGTTTTTAAAACGTTGTGCTGTCAAAGTGTTAATAATTCACAAAGCAAATTAAAATCAGTACAAGTACTAAATAAGTATAGCCAAAGGCTTACAGTTCTAGATTAAAATCCTATATGTGAATACATTTGAATCATACATAACTTATTACAGTTTAACAAACTAAAGTTCAAAATGCGATTGCTTCAGAATTCAGTAAAAGAGAAGGATGGTAACTCAATATGGGCAGGGTATTAAAATAAAAGCAAGAACTAACCGTCCACTCCAAGGCGCAATCACTCCCATATAAGTAAGCGCCACTACAGCTAAGAAGACAAATCCAGCAGCTGCCATACCGCCAAGGATGAGCAACTGCTTCCATTGGCCCTTAGGGTTCAAACTGTGCAGGTACTTCAGAGCACCTATGGCCATGATTAGGGCGAAAACACCTGGAGGAAAAAAGTTTAAATATTAATCTACATCTGTAAAGTCTTTGCCTTGACTGACTGATGGATCAACACACAGCCTAAACCGCTAATAGTAGAAAGCTGAAATTTGGAGAGTGTGTTCTTTATGTGATGTAGGCGTCGGATAAGGAGGGGTTTTACGAAATTCCCACGGGATCGGACTTACGAAACCGCGCGCGCGGGATCCAATTAGTGGAAACATAAAATATTATAATAATATTTTGCCGCATAAATTAACATTATCTCTAATATAATAAGAGATTAAATTGTCATCATTATGGACAAATAATATTGACAATTCAATGGCCTAGAGCCGTTATTTTTTTTGAGCGCATCTGGTAGCATCGGGGATTTGCATTTTGTATCACTTGACATTTGTATAATTTTGATAATGACATTTGTATTTAATTCGCCTACGTCATACGATTAAATGGCCTAGAGCGGTGTCAGTCAGATACCCTGACTTTCATTCATACGGAAAAATGATGTGCGCTGTTAACATTGGCGAAGGCAAACATCGTGACATGTCCTAGGAATCACCACTCCGTTCGAACACATGGGATAGTCGCCAATCCGGAATATTGTCCCGTTGCGTCTTACTGCCTGCATTGCCTTGCCTACAGTGGGCTATCAAACAAAATGGATAACAAAAACAGATAGATTGAATAATAAAAAGAAATAAACTATTTTATTGCCTGAGCAGACCATGCATGTCCAATTTAATCTAGATTAAATCTAGCATGGTCACCCATACTGTAATACTGTATAAAAGAGGTTGCCTATTATATTTAATAGCTAAAATAGTAATCGAGCTTCAGATAACGAGTAGCATAAGCTTCACGGAGCTACTATTCCCATACCAAAATCTATCAAAATCAGGTCAGGAGTTTAGGTGTGAAAATGTAATAGGCGTAACAGACGATCGAACCCCGTACCGCACGGTACCGTCAAATCATGTACTGAGTATTATGTATTCTGTAGCTGAATGACACAGAATACGTTATAAAAGTGCACATTATTATTACGAACCGCACCGTCGCCGTCGCGCCCCAGCGCGGCCAGCGCGGCGGTGCGGTTCGATCGTCTGTTACGCTTATTATAACAGACACAGTTATTTTACTGTCGGAATTTGTACGAGCGAAATGTTTTCGTCTAAATCATGAACACTATCTTTCTCATAAATCATCCAGTACTGCTACATTTAGAACAGAATAGAATAGAATGGTTTATTCGGAACAAAAATAAAACTAATACATAAACATATAGCTGGCGTGCGTATTGTAAACATTGTGGTCGAAATGTCCAATGGTTTAGATTTAAGATTCTAATCAATTCAGGCAGGTAGGCAGGCTGGCAGGTTCAGGTAATTTTATGAGCGACGCTAATCTAACTGATTATGGAACATTCATTAGTTCTGTGAGTTTAATTAACAAGTGTTTTATTGAAGATTTTGAACGAGATCTCGTTTTCTTAGTTACTTAAATAGTAGATATAGTATCCAGGTCACTGACTAAACAAACAAAGGGGAACATCGACGCCATGGTGGCCTGAATAGACGTATTTGTACTTTGCTTTGCTTTTAGGCGTTGAATCGCAAAACCATTACTTTTTTAGTATAGACAAATCAACAACTCAACTGTGTTTAGCGCACAATGCATGTTAAGCAGTTTGCTCTTGTTTTAATCCAAGATAGTTAAGTCAAGTTAGAGGGTGAGCCATAACACTTTACAAAAAAAAACTAGATTAGATTTTTCTTCTGTTTTCGCGATGTTGTATTGAAATTAAAGACATTTTTCGGTTTGAATCGCGTGGTTTTTATTACTTTTAGCATTGTTACAACGCTCAACGTTTCGAGACCTTTCCAGGTCTCTTCTTCAGGATAGACTAAGATGTGATTTGTCATTCTAATGTATTAAAAAGTTAAAGTGAAAACCACGCGATTCAAACCGAAAAATGTCTTTAATTTCAAAACTAGATTAGATAAAAAGGTTTTGCGGGACGTTTTCCACACATAGGGCCATTCTTCTTTTCCTAAAAGCAATGTAAATAGCGCACATATTTTTTTCTTGAGAAAAGGACATTGGTATGTGGTTGCCTGGTTGGATTCAAAACCACAATCTTTGAAATGAAAGTTGTTATATAAAAGTAGGTTTATTTACCTGAAGCAGCCATATGTTCACTTGTTCTTATAGGTTGGAATCCGACGAATGGTATCTGCATTGACATCAAGAGTCCGATGATGTAAAAAACAGAGTAGCTGACAAAAAGTCGTTGCGAGAACCTTCCCATAATAAGTAGAACAAACACATGGAGAGGTATCAGGTTGATGATGAATACATAGCCTCCCCATGCTGAAACCTGAGAAAAGATAAAGGTTTTTTAAGAAAAGACAAAGGTTTTTTAAGAAAAGGGAAAGATTTTCTAAGAAAAGAGAGTCTTTCGGAGGAAAGACAAGGGTTTTCTGAGAAAAACATAGGTTTATTTACTTTAAAATTGTAGTGTGCAGGTGGATTAAAATTGATTTTCATGCAAGGTGACTGAATAAACTGACTGACAGAAAGACAGCAGTTATGGAAATTGACATTGTTTTATAATATTAATTTTATTGCAATTTAAAGCTGCATTATATTTGTTAAGTACCTTTACATAAATAAATATTGGAAGATATTGCACTCAGCACAATCTAGTCCTAAACTAGACAACGAGAGTTGTACTACCCTTAGTACTTAGACGGTGAAAATAGAATACTACATAATTATTATCATACTTTTTTTGTAAATAGATACACAGAATATACCCAGAAACAGAAACAAACATTTATGGTCAACAGAAAAATACATTTAATTGGCAGGAATCAAACCTGCACCTTCTGCGTAGCAGCTAGAGGTTCGTCTAACGTGCCACATAGGTTGTCGATAACATAAGTAGGTATTGTTTCAGTAATGAAGTAAAGTTTAATGTTCATACAGGATATTAAACGTCAAAGAAAATCTAATTAGAATCTTACCATGTAGAAATATGAAATGGCAGTACATATTGACCAGAATACCGAGCCACTCTTGACACTCTTCAACCACAAGTAGTATGTAAACTGCAGAGCAAAGATGGCGATCCCTTCATTGTCATAGCTTCCAGCCACAGACCTGCTGCTGTACCCAGGCACCATAGCTATGAAACACGCTGCAAACAGACCTGCTCCACGGGACCATATCTCTGATGTTAATAAATATGTTGCTATAGCTGTTAGCCCACTGAAAATTATTACAACACCATTATTTTTTGCTCTGTTCACTGTTCAAGTTTATAAAATTGTAACTTTAGTAAGTGTCCCAATTATTACCTGAAAACTGGTGCAAGGAACACACAAATATCTCTGATATGGATAGGTATGTTCAATGCGTGTAATATCCAGTGAATTGTGCCAGAAGTGATCATCAGTCCAGGGTAGACTGTGCCCCCGACGATACGACCTAGAGGGTACCATGCTCGCTCGTCGAACCAGTTCAAGAAGTTGTAGAAACCATGCTGGACCATATACGCGGTGGAACGATAGTTGAACCTTCAAAATGAGAAGACAATACAGTCAAAGTAGTTACAAAGGTTATATTTTATTACGTGCAATAAAATTAATTCAGTACTAACCATGGATCGAACTCGTGAATAATACTTTCAAATCGTATTACAGCGAATAGCCGGGATGCAAAACCGGCCAGCCAAGCCAACGATAATACGGTAAAAGTGATGAGGGTACTAAAGCCGGCCGTGTTATGGAATAAACCTCTTTTACGGCCGTTTGCCGACTTTGCCACAGAAGTGCCTGGCATCTTGATGCCTTTCTTTACTTCTCACTACTTTAAATTATCACAATTTAACTATTTTCATACATCAGTTCCAACAATCCAATTTTGAGTAAAATTGACTTTTCACAGAAACACTGACGGACGGACACGTCTCTCTATCAAAATATCATTGCCATATAAAAAAAAAAGCTTTTCTTCGGAAACTATCGGTATTTTGTAGATAATAGCTCGAAAAGTGTATTATTTTTTGACAAGCTATTGGTTTTTTCATATTGGCACCACTACTTTTTTTTTTTTTTTTTTTTTTTTTTCTTTGTCGATCAGCACAGTGATCGAATAACTGGCCCGTCTTCCATCTGCCAGTGTCAAAGTTTGTTTCTTTCTTGTGCGTTTCTTTTTGTTTTCGGATACTATTTTTTTTTTTTGTTTTGTTTTGTATAGTTTTTTTTTTTTTTTTTTTTTTTTTTTTTTTTTTTTTTTTTTTTATATTAAACATAGGGAACTTTATACATATTTACAGTCAACGAACTATGTACAAAAATAAAAACGAAATTTGGAAAAAAGAAATCAGGAAAGTTGAATTAAAGATTATATAAAAATATAATAAAACAAAATAAAATAATTATATAAATGTACATTACAGTTTAATATTATTATCATTTATATATATAGATAGAGCCTCATATATATATGGATCATTCGATGACAACAAACAAGGGACATTAGTTGGAAGTTCGACATGTAAGTTTAAAAGGCTTTCATACAGTGTAACACCATTGTTGAGAGAGCAGCCAAGAATTACGTGATTAATATCTGCCTCTTCGCAACCACAATCACATGAGGCATCCTGTGCAACACCAATCCTGGCCAAGTGAGCAGGACTGCAAACATGCCCAAGACGTGCCCTTATCAAGATAGACGTGGCTGTTTTGCAAAGTCTAATGCGATAGAACCAAGGTTTTCTACTGGTTGTCGGATTAATTTTAAAATAGTATTTACCTTTGATTTTAGCACTGTCTATCCAAACCTTATTCCAAGATTCCTGGAGAGAAAGTCTAGACAGATTCATTAAGTCATGAGGATAATTAATATAACGGTCCATATCTCCTGTGGCTACAGCGTCTTTAGCTAACTCGTCAGCTTTATGGTTTCCTAGAATACCTGTGTGACCAGGAACCCAAGCCAGCTCAACAGAATATCCTTTCGTCACACACTCATGCAACTTATTTCTGATTTCAAAAATAATCGGGAAGTGATTTCTGGTTTTAAATGGAAACCGTTGAAGGGCTGATAGACAGCTCTTCGAATCAGTGAATATCACTGTTTTACGGAGTTTAAAAAGCAATACATATTCGATTGATTTCAGTACACCAACACACTCTCCAGTAAACACTGATGATTGAGGAGGTAATTTAGTTTTTTGGTAAATTTTATATTGTTGGTGATAAACTCCCACACCGACACATCCATCTGGAGAAAATTTAGACGCATCACAAAATATAAAATGCCAATTCGTCCATCGAGAATTAGCAGATATTTTAAATTCTTCATTAGCACATCCACTATTTTTGTCAACATCCACATTATCGTGTACATTCGGAGATGATATTAGAGCTTTATAAGGACTACTAAATAACGGAAGGCCAGAAGAGCGATATGCAGGTGCATCTATACTTAAAAACTTTTGCATACTCTTAACTAAACATGGTAATTGTTTATGAGTCCAATAACTGACATGAATATTTTGTAATACGTAATTGATTTTCATAATAACCTTATGGTTGGAAAATCGTAAAGCGCGATATAAAAACCTATCACATAGATATTGGCGTCTCAATTTTAATGGTGGGTCAGCGCACTCTACCTGTAAGGCATTTGTAGGGCTAGATTTCATCGCTCCAGTGACTACCCTCAAGGCTTTTGACTGGATACCATCCAACTTCCCCAAAGCTGCCTGACTACATGGCTCCAATAAGAAGGTTCCATAATCTAGAAGACTTCGAATTAGAGCGTTGTAGACCAGCTTCAGGGAATATGGGTGGGCACCCCACCAAACCCCGGCAAGGCATCGGAGCAGGTTAATACTGCGTTCACACTTACCACTAATATATTCGACATGAGGCAAACCTGTGAGTTTTGCGTCGAGTATGACGCCTAAAAATTTAGCCTGGTTGCTAACAGGTAGCGGTTGATTATTGTATTTTACAGTAAAAGGAGGTGGTAATCTCTTTCTAGTAAAGAGCACTACAGAACATTTGGGTACTGACAGCTGTAGCCCATTGTTGTGCATCCATTGACCTAACCGTGTTAATGCGTCCGTCAAATCAAAACAGGCCCCATTTACAAGATTATCCGAGCAATAGAGGGCTAGATCATCAGCATACTGAAGTAAATTACAGTTTCCCCCTAGGGATCTTTCCAAGTCGTGGGTATAAATGCTATAAAGCAGCGGACTTAATACGGAGCCCTGTGGTAAACCCCTCCATAATACTCGAGATTCAGAACCAAGTTTTATTAACCTACCTGACATTATGTTGATGATAAAATTACTAAGTAAAGGAGGCACATTTAAATTTTGTAGTTTGGTTTTTAAAATCGTTAAAAGGACATTGTCATATGCAGATTTAATATCGAGAAAAGAAGCGACAAGAGACTTCTCTTGGGAAAATGCTAAACGGATATCGGTTACGAGAATGCTAATACTGTCAATGGTACCTTTACCCTTGCGGAATCCATACTGGGAATCAGACAACAAGTTATTGTGTTCTATATACCATTCTAATCTATTTTTTACTAAATGTTCAGCTATTTTTGCTATTACGGAAGACATGGCAATAGGACGGTAGGAAGTGACATCTGCTGGGTTATAATTGTGCTTTAGAATGGGTAATATTATCTGTGATTTCCATGACATTGGGACGTTACCTGTCAAAATGACAGCGTTAATGATTTGTAAATAAAAATGTAAACTTTTAGTACCCAAGTTAGAAATAAAAATATAAGGAATACCATCTTCTCCCGGAGCAGAGTCACGAAGATCAGAAAGCACACCCTCTAATTCTTCAAGGGAAAAGGGACCATTGAGATCACATTGTGGAATGTGGGTTGGTAAAGATTGAGGAACGGAGAGAACTTCCTCTGGTACAAAAGGCGGAGCAAGATGGTCTAAAAACTCAGAGCTACGTGAAGCTGGAAGAGTGGTAAAACCAGTGTCGGACATGGCACATTTGAACCGCTTCATGTTCTGCCACACTACGCTGGGTAGAGTGTCAGGGGAAATGCTAGTGCAGAAACTTCTCCAACCGTTAAAACGTTTTTCTTTAAATAGTTTCTTTGTATTTTTCTGTATCTCTATTAGGTTATTAAAGTTATCAGTGGTCATATCTGCATTATAAGTCAGCTCTGCCTGTTTTCTAACCCTAACTGCCTGAGTGCACTCATTATCCCACCAAGGAGGAGAAGGAATTTTGGTTGACTTCCTTCTTACTGGAAACACTCTATCAGCCGAGTCTGTAAGTAACTGAGTAAAAGCATCAGAACATACATTCTCACTTGTATTATGCAAAGATGGTAAGTTGTCTATGTTGCTCTCAATGTGTTCCCTAAACATTTTCCAGTTACTTTTATCACAATATTTATATTTTCTAGTACTTCTGTATGTAACTGGTAAATTATTGTTCCTACTAGAAGAAGGAAATCTAATTATTATTGGAAAGTGGTCGCTACCATGTGTAGAAGAAAGCCTGTACCATGACAATGTGGATGCTAAGTTAGGAGTTGATATTGCTAAATCAACTGCACTCCTGCCCTCAGTAGGGTTTGTGCGCCGAGTAGCTACACCCGAGTTGAGAATACAAAGATTTTGCTCATCTAAGATGTTCATGAGTGCATTACCATAGGACTTTGTAGTGGAACTTCCCCATGAAACATGTTGTGCATTGAAGTCACCAACAATAAGGAAAGGTTTTGGAATAAATAGTAAAATATTATAAAGTTCTTGAAAGATAGATACAGAAGGATGAGGTATATAAATAGATATTATACATATATTATTTATAGTTACAGCTATCATAGAAAATGTATCACTATGAGAAGGAAGGGGAAGGGGAGTAAAAGAGATAGAATTGTGAATGAGTAGGGCGTTTCCAGCATACTTATCTTCTCTGTCAATGCGGAGACAAGAGTACCCATTCACTTTGAATGTGGAACCTGGCGCAAGCCAGGTCTCACAGAGAGCTATTATAGATGGTTCATATTTATTAAGCAAGTAAGTTAGTTCACTTCTTCTACAGCGAACGCTGTGACAATTCCACTGTAGTAGAAGTTTAATTGGACTTTGGTCCATTGTTAGTTAAGGTTTTATTGATTGATTCAATTATCGAGGCAGCGTGGTTCGGTTCTATTAAATTTGATTGACACAGTGAATTTATAAGGTTAGTAATAATTTGAATAACATCAAGAGGTCCATTATTGTTTGGTGACTTCAAAGCACAACCGTTAGTCGGGGCAGGCATGTCATACTCCCTTATAAGGGATTGATGTAAAGCGCGGTCATATTGATGTGTGTTAGATGGCTTATAAAGTGATCGAGGTTTTAAAGTTATAGTTTTCCTGTATGATGTGGAAGGACTTGAAGTTACATAGTGACTATTTTTATTATTGTTTTCAGACTGAGTAGCTGTTTTGCCACTAAGAATATCAGCATATGATTTACCTATGACTGGATGGCATTTACTTGCCTCTGCATACGAAATACTACTCTCTGCCATTGTTTTTTTGATTGCTCTTTGCCTAGATAATTCTGGACAAGATTTACTTGTTGCGAAGTGTAAACCAGAGCATAGGCAACAAGATGCACTATTCTCCTCGATGTTGCAGTTCGCTCCATCATGATCTTGGCCACATCTATAACAGCGAGGTTTAGACCTACACTGTGTTTTAGTATGGCCAAATCGACAGCAGCTGTAGCATTGGATTGTGGGGTAAGTATAGAGTTCTACTGGTAAAGAGTTATAGCATATGAATATTCTTTTTGGCAAAACTTGACCATCAAATGTGAAGACAACTGATTGTGATGGTTTCCAAGTAGGGCTGTTATCAACGATCACTTTATAATTAAGCCTTCTCATTTTTAAAATCTTGCCACATCCGACTGGCAAAGTAACATTTGTATAAATGTCTTCCTCTGACCAATCAGATGGTATACCCTTAACTAAGCCTATCCTTGTGATGTTGAATGTAGGTATAAATGCTTTAAGTTTCTGATCGGCTAAACTACCATGTTTTAAAAAATTATTTGCATCAGTGTGTGACGAAAAGGAGAGAGTCATCCTGTTGCGACCTATTCTTTTTACACTCCCAAGTATTATATTTCTAAAGTGGTTGTGCTGTAAAAATTTGCCAAAGGTTATTGGATGTAGAGTAGGACCATCATGAGACGAGTCTTTTAATACGTGTACAATATAGGGGCTGCTATCTGTTATTTCGTACTCAGTTCGGCCAATAAAGCTACGTGAGTTTACCTCCATCGCACCAGACTGTGCAACTGCTGGAGCCGGTGTGGATTTGGTTGCTGAGACAATGGCTGCTGGAGGCGCGGAGCGCGCCAACGGTGATCTATCACGAACGCTACCTATCTCTCTCCCCACATTATTGTCACTGTCTGAATTACAGTTACAGATAGTATGTCGGTTAGCCTCAATGTCTTTGGCTTTAACAAATTTTCTTTTCCGCCTATGACAGTCTTTACAGTGTTTTTTGCGTTTCTGAGCAGTCGATGTCCCTTGTTTATTGCAATGTTGACCATCGGATTCCATACCCGACTCGTTGGTGGAGGATACTGTGATGTGATATCCTACTACAGGAGTGCCCTGGCTATCGCCAAGGTCCTCCGCATCTGCCCAAGTACCGCCACCGGGGTCCGGCGGCCTCATCATTGTTCCAACTTACTTAAATACTTATACTTAAAACTTACCTAATATTAGAATATTTACACACACTAAATACTACTAAATAAATATACAAATAACTCCCCTGACCCCGAAATAATAAATAAATTAAATTTTAAATTTTACGTAATAAAAAATCCCGCCTACTCGCTCCGAAAGTTCCCGCCGTTTTTTTTCACCACTACTTTTCTGTCAGCTGTTTCTTGACGTTTTGATGTGACGTGAGTAAAAAAGCGAAATGGATGGGTTATTTGTTGATTTTTCATCATTGATAAAAATTAAAGTGTTGATTTCTCTAGATTCAATACACTTAATGAAGTTTTGTTCATTCTAATATTATCTCGTGGATTACAAATGACGAATTACCAAGATATTGTGAATCTCAACGTCGGTGGAACAAGGTAAATGCGCAAATTGTTCGCTAGCTAGAAACCTAGTAGAAAGTTATTGAAAAACGAAAACTGCAAAAAATCTACGTATCCATTTCATTGGCCCAACATTTGTTTGCCCATAGGAGATGTTTCAAAGGGCACGTCTATGTCAACTCTTAATTTCTCGAACATTACATACATATTTACGTTTCTACTGCCCAAGCTACCTGGAACTTGCACTTTGCATGCAAACATACCTAATTGGAACGTGACTTTTGTATACAGCAGTAATTATGAAATTCTTGATAAGATTACTAACATCAATTACATATAAAATTTACAACAATCAATCTTTGATGTTTATGAAACACAATAAGCGCCTATCTTGACCAAGTGAAAGTGACTCAATAGAAACTCTGTTGCTAATTTCAGATTTGCTACATCATGGCACACACTTACTTGGGTTCCTGACACATTCTTCACAGCTCTCTTAAGTGGCAGAATACCAACAGTTCGAGATGAAACTGGGGCCATCTTTATTGACAGAGACCCAAACTTATTTGGGCTAATTCTCAATTATTTACGAACTAGGGACATTGACCTGAATAATGTGAACATTAGGGCTTTGAGACATGAATGTGATTACTTTGGTATCACCCCTCTGAGCAGAAGATTGGCTTTGTGTGATGAGATGAATCATTCTTCTTGCGGTGATGTTTTGTTTTATGGATATTTACCACCTCCATGTAAGTATACCTGATACTTAACAGCGTAATAAAAAACCAAGAACTCGCAAGTTGTGTTGTGTTAACAAAATTTGACAACCTCTTTTACATGGTTTATTAGCTGTGCCTCATGGTTTCACCCCTGTAAGTTCCAATCCTGCGGGAATGTCGGATCCTGATCTGGATATTGCATAGCCTTTCTGTTATTCCATGTCTCCAGCTATTTACATACTGAGTTTCATTGGAGGAACAACAAACACAAACTTTCACCTTTATAATATTTGTGGGATTAGTAGGACATTTATTATTAGGTATGTAATTCTAATTAGGTAAAAAAAATAATTATATAAAATATAATTATTAAATATATAATTTTTTATAATGAATTTATCTGCTTTTAAAGAAAATAAACCTTGACCAAAATCATTTTCTGGGCATGATATTCAATGGAATGTCACACACACAACCTGAATCCACAAGATCAAATCTAACTATGACTTTGGCGGCCGGTTGCAGATATACAAATAGTAGAAAATGAAAGTAATCTACTTGAATGTGACCTTATATCTGTAGTAAGCATTTTAATATGTTTTCAGTAAGTGTACAAAATGGCAATGGCAGCAGGAGTGGTAATAGTTGTTCAAGAAAGAATTCGACAGCATCAACTTCTGAAGTTGCTACAAATAGGACTCATTCAAGAAACTCATCTTTGGATCTCAGAACTGTTGGAAGAATACCATCTCAAGATCAGTTGAGGTAAATTAATTATATTTGAATCCTGTGCTTTTTAAGGTTTCTTACTCCAAGGTTGAAAACTGCTGGAAAAATGTGTATAATTCATTTTCAGTCGCTGTGGTCGAGGGCATTCAAGAGCGGCTTCACTTGGCAATACAGACAGTCACAAAGGCCCCAGACCGCCTGAGAGTATGTATCAATCCCATGCTGTTTTTTTACTAAAATTATTTGTAGTTAAAGGTACTGTTTGTTACAGCTAATTCCGGCAAAGTACAAATAATAAAGGCACATCACAATTGGATTGCAGTCGCTTACACACATTTTGTCACTGGATACAGGTAAATATAATCTTAGAATATAACAATTAGACAAGCTTACATCAGGTTGGGTTAAAAATGTTGCTTGCAGAGTTTCCTAACATGATGCTATTTGCATACATTTTAAACTCTGTTTATTATAAATCTAGGTTTAACAACGAACTAACTATATACTAGTATATAGTCAGTTTGTTAAATTGGGTAGGAGTAGGGTAGTATGAGAATGGAGCTAGCTCCATTCTCATCCTACCCTTATCCCAATTTATTTGGATTCAGAGCAGCATGTCTTCTTCGTCCATTCTCCACTACTTGAGATGATGATGAGATGACGGCTAATTAGTCGTCATCTCATTATTCACATCCTGTCACACAGTCCATCCATCTTTTCTTAGGTCGTCCTCTACCTCTCCACCCTTCTACCTCTCCACCCTTCTACCTCTCCACTCTTCTACCTCTTCACCCTTCATGCTCAACACTCTTCTGGTTACAAAAATATTCTCTCTCCTCATCACATATCCATTCCAACTCAAACGATTTCTAAAGAACATAATTAATAAATAATTCCATACCATGTTTTCATTTTGCTACCAAATATTAAAAGGATCCTTTTGTTTTATTAGATTAACAGACTCATGTGGCTGGTACGTAGTTTTCCAATCGCCCGTTCAAGACTCAGTCATAGAAAGGATAGCATTAAATGCCAAAGCCACTGGAAATTCAAGTGGCACTAGCACTACTGGCACTGATGTAATGCTGGGAGTTGCCAGCGGACCTCTGGTGAGGTTGTGGGCCTTCTCAACTCACAGCGAACCTGTTAGGAGGACGTTAGTTGGTTAGTATAGTTCATTATGGTATCACTAATGAATGTTAGTACAAGTTTACTTAAACTGTAAGGCTTGAGTGCAAAGCTACATCGAACTAACTAATATGGAATAGCAAATGACAATACAAAATGTTGGACCATCTATGACGTACGATATTTATCAGTGTAACTCTATATTTTATTTAAATTGTCAAGTTTATGTGAATACGTCAGAAAATAAATGAATGTTGTTGTTGCAGGCGCAAAAAAAAATGACATTTTTTTAAGAGGATTGTCTCCATTCTCTTTCTCCATACAAACGTAGTTTAAATTTTCCTCCCTGGATAAAGACATCAGAGCAAATATGTTTATGCCATAAAACTTATATCTGTCATGACTATGCATCTACCTTTTTATTTTTTCATTTTATTTTTTATTATCATTTTAATTAGAAAATAAAAATAAAAAAACAGTAGATGCATTGTCATGACAGATATAGGTTTTGTGGCATAAACATATTTGCTCTAATGTTTTTATCCAAAAGAAAATTTAAACTATGTTTGTATGGAGAAAGAGAATGGAGACTATCCTCTTAATGCTTTCAAAGTTCCTGAACTCGGAGTTTTAGTAGCCTAATTGAGGGTTAACACTTTAAGACATAATGTTATAAATATGTTGATATAATATATGAAATACAATAAGCATAGGCTTACGTTTAATAACAAAAGTAAATATTTCTGAAATTCCACCATTAAGATTCTATGCCTCCTGCACAGTACAAATAAGGAACAGTACGGAAACTACCTACAAATGTTCGAAACGGCACACTCACACAAACATGCGCATCGACGTGGGGTCAAGTGCGGTTTTCACTACTGACAGCACCAAGAAAACCGCTTAGGGATCACGTCGATGCGCATGTTTGTGTGAGTGTGCCGTTTCGAACGTTTGTTTCCGTACTGTGCCTCCTGTGTCAAAAAATCACCCCTTCCTATATCGCTTTAAATTCTTTACATTGAAAACTTTATCACTCTTCCATCCCCCCAGGAACCTTCAACCTGGGCGTCCGCGTGGAGCACCTGCTATTCGTGGGCCCGCAGCTGGTGGCGCTGAGCGGCGCGGGCAGCCGCAGCAAGGCCGGCGTGTGGCACACCAGCACGCAGCACTGGCAGACGCAGGACGTGGCGCATCTCACCACCTACGATACTGCGGGCTCGTTTCTGCTGCTCGGGACTGCTACTGGGGCTATTAATTATATTGGTATGTTGTAGATTTTACTTAGGAGGATAGTCTCCATTATCTTTCTCCATACAAACGTAGTTTAAATTTTCCTCCCTGGATAAAGACATTAGAGCAAATATATGTTTATGCCATAAAACTTATATCTGTCATGACTATGCATCTACCTTTTTATTTTTTATTAGTATTTTAATTAGAAAAAAAAAAAGGTAGATGCATTGTCATGACAGATATACTTAGGTTTTATGGCATATACATATTTGCTCTAATGTATTTATCCAGGGAGGAAAATTTAAACTACGTTTGTATGGAGAAAGAGAATGGAGACTATCCTCTTAATAGAAATTAAACTCATTTTTCGGTGTAATTAAAGACATATTTTTGGTTTTAAACCGCGTGACTTTTATTTTTTTTATTTGTTAGCATTGTTTCAACGCTCAACGTTTCTAGGAGACCTGTAAAGGTACTACAAGTAGTCAATCCTGAGGAAGAGACCTGTAAAGGTCCAGAAAAGTTCAGCGTTAAAACAATGCTAAAAGTAATAAACAACCACGCGATTAAAACCGAAAAATGAGTTAAATTTTTTGATACGTTGTTTTAGCTTTACAAAAAAGAAGTTTAATATGTAGTGTTTCCGTTGTCTAGTACCCTTACACTAGTACAAGCCTAGTGCTTAGTTCGGGGCTTGATTGTGATGTGTGTAACGTCGTGCAATATTTATTCATATCTTCCGAGTTTTGATACGAAGATCGGTGCAGCCGTTAAGAATGACGGTACTACATAGATGTGTGTCTGTTCTTGTTACAGATATGCAGAAATTCCCGCTAAGAATGAAGGACAATGATCTGCTAGTGACTCAACTGTATAAGGATCCTACTCAAGAACCAATCACAGCTATCTCAGTTTATTTGACTCCTAAAACAAGTGAGTTACTTGATGTTACTGTTTTGAGATGTATGTTTTATACAGGTATTGGAGTTTATGGGACAGAAGCTTATACACGGTGTTCTACACGCCCAGGAGAACATTTTTTACTTATTTAATTTGTAAATCGAACTAAGTTATTTTTTTTTGTCCCCTCGTGACCAGGACCATTGTAATTTGTAAGATGGTAGAAACGTCGAGGTAACAAAAAAAAAAATACGCGATAAAGACCCGGGAAAATGTAACTAGGTTATTTTTTTCTCTAAAATGCTGAAGTTATCTTTTACTGAAAAACACCTGTTTTAAAAAATATAGCGAGTTAATGGTGAGATTCTAGTAGTCCAAACTAAATTAAAGGACAATTTAAGGCCAATGACCTTTCTCAGAAACAGCTGATTTACAAGTAAACTTTAAGCTCAAAAGCTTTTCGGAAACTACTTCGAATTTCCAAAACGTGTATAAGCAGCTACTCCATATGCTCAAGCTTATGAACATCCTGGAGTCATATTTTTGAACCACTGTAATAAAATTTGTATACGAAATTCGAGTTCCACATGCTTGCTCTCTCTCGTTGTGTATGCGTGAGCATGACCGTGCGCCCATTCATTACCCTTTCGCATACGATTGAGTTTTCTGACGGTTCAAAACAAGTTCAAGTTAATTTATTGGAAAATATAATAGATTTACAAGTCGTCATAATCATCATAAAGAAACCATAATATGTAGCTTATATACTAAATTTAGAATACCTAATTGCATTATCAATACGTACAAAAATTAAATGTTAAAATTGAAAAAGATAATTTAAGTTAAACTCCAGTATAGTTGGCAGCACCATGTCGAAGGTCGTACGATGTTTGTGCAGATCTGTGCGGCAACTGGATAGAGATAGCGTACGGCACGAGAAGCGGCGCGGTGCGGGTTATAGTGCAGCATCCGGAGACGGTGGGCCACGGCCCGCAGCTGTTTCAGACCTTCACAGTGCACCAGAGTCCTATCACTAAGGTAAGGGATATTGTGGACATCGTACGATGTTTGTGCAGATCTGTGCGGCAACTGGATAGAGATAGCGTACGGCACGAGAAACGGCGCGGTGCGGGTTATAGTGCAGCATCCGGAGACGGTGGGCCACGGCCCGCAGCTGTTTCAGACCTTCACAGTGCACCAGAGTCCTATCACTAAGGTAAGGGATATTGTGGACATCGTACGATGTTTGTGCAGATCTGTGCGGCAACTGGATAGAGATAGCGTACGGCACGAGAAGCGGCGCGGTGCGGGTTATAGTGCAGCATCCGGAGACGGTGGGCCACGGCCCGCAGCTGTTTCAGACCTTCACAGTGCACCAGAGTCCTATCACTAAGGTAAGGGATATTGTGGACATCGTACGATGTTTGTGCAGATCTGTGCGGCAACTGGATAGAGATAGCGTACGGCACGAGAAGCGGCGCGGTGCGGGTTATAGTGCAGCATCCGGAGACGATGGGCCACGGCCCGCAGCTGTTTCAGACCTTCACAGTGCACCAGAGTCCTATCACTAAGGTAAGCGATATTGTGGACTAGCACCGCCCTAAGTTTTCACCTGCGTAAATCTCGATCCCGCATGAATTTTGGGATAAAATGTAGCAGTTTTTTTGTGTTGACTTACTTATGCTTAAAAAATAAATATCTGTGTCTGGTCTGGGTGTCCCTGTGTGTATAATATGTATGTATTTACAAAAGAAAAATAAATATATGTAGTATATCCGTTATCTAGTCACCGTAACACAAGCTTAGTCGCTTACCACGGGGCTAGATGGCGCTGTGTGTTGTTCACAGAATTTATTTATTTATTTACTTCTTCGGTACAAAATTCAGATTAATTAAGTATTATGAAAAAGAAGAAAAGATAATAATTTGCGGATAACCGGATTTGATTTCCGGATAATCGGACTTGATATCCGGATAAAAGTTACATATATTTTAATCGCAATCTAAAGCTATCTGCATACTAAGTTTGGTCGCAATCGGTTTAGAAGTTTTTGCTTAGAGGAGTAACGAACAGATAAAATAATAGTTGATAACAATATCTACTGATATTTTACTGACTTTTTAATACTGATTTAATTTAGCGATTCTACAACAAATGTACTTTGTTGTATAATTGGCTGTTATATTGTATATTTTATACATAAACATCTTTAGCTTACATACATATCTTAGTAAGAATGTTGTTTATGCGATTCATCACTGCATACAAGTAACGCGATCTTGTAGACGTTTTTTGTGTCCGCCACCCTTCGATCATATATAAACTATAGGTACACGGTCCCATACAAAATCGAAATCAAAAATCGGTACTACTTCAACGCTTACTTATACGGACATAGTACAGTTTAATGTAAACCTTAATCACTGGGCAATAAGGTTGTAAAACACTTATGCACGACTGACAGCGAAACAAGGCATATCGGCTGAAGTATGCCTTGTTTTGACGGCTCCATTGCTAGAGCGGCGACCGTGCATCTATAGTTTATATATGATCGAAACCGCCACCCTTCCAAAACTAGTAACAAATATTTAGTTTATGTGATAATAAACAGTGTATTGTCACCCAGGTTTCGCTATCAGAAAACTACCTAGTCTCCGTATGCAGTGAGTACAACCACGTGCGGTCGTGGCGCGTGACTCGGTTCCGCGGGATGATATCGACGCAGCCGGGCACCACGCCCAAAGCTGCCTTCAATGTGCTAGCGCTTGAAGCTCCCACGCTACAGCCGCATAATGACTGTGGTAACTACTTGCCTTACTATTATTGCTTATGGAAGTTTTAAAACGCCCCTGTAAGACGTGGAAAGTTTTTAACGACCTCAGACGGCACAGAGGCCATCAAAAAATGGATTTTTAAATCTAAATATATTCCATACTAGCAGCGCCCCCCGCGTAAGTCCCGATCCCGCGGGAATATCGGGATAAAAAGTAGCCTATGTGGTATTCCAGCTCTCCAGCTAACTACATAACGAGTTTCATGGTAATCGGTTCAGCGGTTTTTACGCGATTGAGTAACAAACACACACACATACAGTATACACATACATACTCACAAACTTTCAGCTTTATGATATGAGTAGGATAGGGATTTTAAAACGGCGCTGTACGACGTCAAAATGGATTTTTAAATCTAAATGTTTTTCATACTAGCACCGCCCGTCGGTTTCCACCTCGTATGTCCCGATCTTGTGGGAATATCAATATCAAATGTATATGTTAGTGGAAATCTTCAGCTATTAATATTATAACTTGGTTTTTGAATTGTAGACCATGATTTGACACATCTTCCTGAAGAAAAAATGACAAATACAATGAACGAAAACGCCAGATTATAGTCTGAAATAAAAAAATATTCTGAGTAAGTACCGAGTTTCATCGCAATCTGTTCAAAGGTCTTGCGTAAAGGAGCAACAAGCATACACACACATATCCATAATATACCTACACGCTCACAAACTTTTTATCTTTATAATATTGTTATGACTATAATTGTAATCTAATGACATATGCACTTTATATGTAAAATAATACTTATTGTACTAAACTTAAGGTTCAGTTTCCTTTATATTAATAGGTATGTTCTCTATTGTTCTTGCGTACCAAGGAGTGTGTTTTGCAGGACCGTATGGAGAGCAGGATGAGGAACAAATATTTATACAGAAAGTTGTCCCCGATACTGACACTTTGTATGTTCGACTCGCTTCTAATGGTAAAAGGTAAGATATAAGTAGTTATAACTAGACCTGTATTGGACCTGTATTGGTCCAAAAGAATATCGATAGAATTAAACATGTAAAACATACATGTCAAACTCAAAAGTCATTGTCTTATGTCTATGCATATATAGGGTCTAAGTGCGTATACAGAAAGAAAGCTGGAAACTTATAAGCGCTGACAAGCGCTTGTCAGCGCTTATAAGTTTCCAGCTTTCTTTCTGTATACGGCCTTATGCATGTTTTTGCATTAATACAAAATAAAATTTAAAAAAAAAGTGTCAAGCCTTTTTACGTCAGGCTAACCTGTTTTAATCTAGTGGTCCGGCCAACCTGACGTCAGAATGAGTGACCACTTGGCTATTTTGTATCTTTAATATAATGAAAACCATGTAGGTGCTAAATAATAAACGTAAGTTGGTTTATTAATTAAACCAACTTACGTTTATTCCATCGCGTGGTCCGGGCTGACGCGTTTGAGTCAAGCCAACCTGACGTCAGAATGGCTAGCCACTTTGTATCTTAAATACTTTCGAAACCATGTAGGTACTAAATAATGAACGTAGTTTGGTGTAAATCCATTGCGTGATCCGGCCAACCTGCAGGACACCTATTATTGTACAGCTTGAAAAAACTTACATAAGTCAAGTCTGTTATAAACTGGCTTCTAACAGCTTTATTTCGTACAGGGTGTGCACAATACACTCGGTGGACGGATCTGCGGTATCCTGCTTTGTCGTGGCGGAGTGTGAAGGCGCGCTGCGGCCGCGCCGGCTGCTGCTGTGTGGCCACCGCTCCGGCGCGGCGCAGATGTGGGACTTGACCGCCGCCATCGACAAGGCGGCTAAGCCCGGCCAGCCCGTCGCTGGAGGGACCGGTAAGTGTCTTGATGAAGAGGGTATATATAATGGTGAAATATGTAGAAATGAATCTTAGTAATGTCACAGTAGGCAACAAAAGGGACACGCTTTGTTCCTTTTCACTTGTTGTTCCTTTTGTCATATAATTACGAAATAAAAATAGTAATAGAAAAGAACAACCGTTAAAAGCTAGTAAATTAAAGTACTCTTTGGTCAAAAGTAATAATACAGATTTTTCTTTTGTTTCCGCGATGTTCGATTGAAATTAAACTCATTTTTCAAGTTTAGTCGCGTGGCGTTTATTACTTGAAACGTTGTTACAATGCTCAACGTTTCAAGACCTTTACAGATTAACAGGTCTCTTCAGTCAATCCTGTCGAAGATACCTGTACAGGTCTCGTCAAATTGAAACAATGCTAAAAGTAATGAACACCACGCGATTTAAACCGAAAAAATAGTGTATTTTCAGTAATAATAATACATAGAAATCTATAATTTAAAGGTAGATATGGTGTCTATTTCGATACCATGCTCACCAAATGTAATACTATAGTAATATTTCGTTACAAATTCCCAGGTGAAGGCGAGGAGTCTCCAGCGGGAGAAGGTGGCCCGACCCCCGACGAGCTGGTGCGTCTGCTGGCGGCGTGTGACCTGGACGCCGCGCCCGCGCCGCACTCGCCGCACCGCCCGCTGCCGCCGCCGCTGCAGCCATGAAGCGAGCCCCCCGCCACCGCCCACGTGTGCGCTCTACTGTGCTCTATATACAACCTCTTTGTGCCGTGAACCTGTTGACACTGGCTAGTACGCGCCGTACTAAACACCCTGGCGATCTCAAGAAGCTGCGTGATCAAATGGGGTGCCACGCGCAAAGCTGTTTGCAGAGGCGCTGGCATCGGATGATCTTTTTTTTTTCGATGATGGTCCTCCACCAATGGAAACGCCGAGTTTTTTTTTTATTATTTTGGTCTCAGACCGATATGGCCAATTTGGCGCCGAGGGTTGTAAAAAACACATGTTTGACAGTTCTTAGTTCAAACATAAGATTAATCGACTCGCGCCCTCTGCCGGGATAAAAAGTTAGTGTTCCTCCTAATTGTGAAATTGTTGATTCTGGCTAGTACGCGCAAACATAAGATTAATCCAAGCCCACGTGTGCGTTTTACTGTGTTCCATTTACAACCTCTTAAGGCGAAACTGCACCGATTCTGGACCAGTATTTTTGAACCACTGGACTTAAATTTGTACACGAAAGATCGAGTTCGCTCGACCCGTATTTTTGAGCCACTGGAATTAAATTCGTACACAAATCGATCGAATTCGCTCGTTTTTTGTGTATGTGTGTGAACGAGACCCCTCACCCATTAATAGCCGTTCGCGTACGAACGAGTGTAAAAGACAATGAAAGAAGCACGCACGCCACGCCATGCGTTTGGTGTGACCTATCTTTTAATGGTGTAACCAATAACTCACCCCGATAACTTTGCTCGCTGTGTAACTGACTAACGAGGTTAAATGTTAATTATAGAGAATCTTAGAGGTATTCGATATTCATGTTACAATCTTGTGAAATTATATTATTTTTAAATCAAATCTATGTGGGCTATGAATTTAATCAATTGTTACCAAATTTTCATGCATTTTACAAATCGTTGTTGTAATTTTTTCAATGTCTACAGATTTATCTGAAACTTTTTTGTAGTTAGTTTGATTGTTAGTATTTAAAAGTATTTTGTGACTAATGTATTTCTTTAATGAATCTATTATTTATAAGTTATTTCAGTAAATAATCTGTATATTGTCGTGTTGTATTAGGTATGATAAATATATTAAAAAATGCCGTGTTTTTGCAAGATTTTTCTAATCATTTGTAAGGTTATGCAATATGTATTGAGCCGAAATGCTAAAATGGCGCAAAGACTGATATATGAAGGCTAATATGAATTTCTTTACTTATTTTTCTACATTAAAACATAGGCAATTGTCTTGTGAATGTCCCAACAAATCAACTATTTGGGAGTATTGAGATGAGATGAACAAAATATTGAATTTATTGAAAATAATGATAAATACTTTCTATAAAATACCTTTTTTGTGATATAAGCCTAATATTTGCTATTGAGTTAAGATCTGAAATTAAACTACATTTTGTAGTTCGAAAGAACTATGATATCATTTTAGTTTGGAGAAATCATAGATTTTAGGGAGGTGTGGTATGAATTTGTTAGAAATAAAATATTATTAATAATATACCTATCTACTTTAATGTTACGTTATCATAAATATTGCAAATAACTGTAATAAGAATATTAATGCAGCTTTTTTTTTCTTTAAAAAAAATGTTTTCTTTCAGTAAAATCTCTACTATTTATGTTACTTTCCCTTAAAGAGGCATCCAAAAAATATGACCCTGTAGGTAGCCTGCATGTTAAATTAGCAGCGCCCCGCGGTTTCATCCGCCTTAGTCCCTATCTTGCGGAAATATCGAGATCCTATTCTCTACATACCAATATTCATTCTCTACATACTAATGTTCATCGCAATCGGTTTACAATCAGCAACATACCGACACACCCATACAGCTTTATAATATTAGTAAGAAAAATTTAGTAGGAAGTAGGATAGGATACAATAAGAATCATATCAGTCCTATTATTAGCCTTACAACAAAGAATTATACGTACCTACTGTGTAATAATTTAATGTGTAAAAATATATCCGCGTCTGTCGTTCCTGCATAAATATATTTATATTTTTTAGAAGAAAAAAACTGCACTCCGGGAGTGGCTACAGAAGTGAAAACTTATCGCAGCTAT
This sequence comes from Idaea biselata, assembly GCA_958496205.1. Lineage (NCBI taxonomy): Eukaryota > Metazoa > Arthropoda > Insecta > Lepidoptera > Geometridae > Idaea > Idaea biselata. Next base: position 9,075,851 of record OY292402.1, read on the forward strand.
AGTGTGTGTGTATATGCATGTACATATAGCGCGTCTCGGTAACGGTGTCGCGAGTCCAGGTATTTTATCTCATCTAAAAATATACGTACCGCGCTAAAAGAAGTTTACACTTCAAATGTATTTTGTTCTAAAGTTTAACGCTTCCAGCGGGACTTAAAACTCGCCACCACCCGTTTCCTAGCTGAGCAGAGACATGGGAATCGTCATGTAGCTGAGCGCACTAACTTGATCATTTGCGCTGGAACCCGTTATTATTATTTTAAGAGTAGGCGTGGCCATCTACCGTGAATACAATAAGGAAGTTTCAAATACACGACGATACATAGAGCTAGAGCACAGAGACAAAGACAAATACATATTTTCGATCGAAAATAAAATAAAAACGCTATATTTACACAGGAGCGACAGAGACAGATAAAGAGGTTAATGAACGAAATTATGTGCGCAATGCGACCGAGTTATAACCTAGCTAGATAGTTTTGTACATACATACTTTGAAAATGGATTTTTCCCTAATACCTTTTTGTGTCACTATAAACATTGTTGTTAGACTACGAGTATATTGGTTCTCTATTTAGGTACCTAAAGACGGAAATAAATTATATTTACTATGAATTTGTATTTTTTTTACGTTGTGCACCTTTAAAGCTAAGGATACACTGAGGGGCAAATAGAGCAACAGTCATGTTCCTCAACTCTACGTGGAAGTGCCGAGATAAATGTCGGGGAAGAATTTGTAGGCCGGGGTATGTGCGCTTGCTCTCGAGCAACATGCCCAGAGTCACGTACAATGTTGCGGGACACAATGCAACGTTGCAGCGACACTTTGAATGTTGCGCGTCATGTTGTGGGACAAAAATCAAAATGTTCCCTAGTTTCCTAAACTCCAAAGCCGAGTCATACTGCGTGGCATCACGTTGATTTGCTCGAGAGCCCGAGTTCCGCTTAAACACAGTCGGTTAGACTTATTGACCATACCTATTGAAAATAACTATCTAACATGTTTATTTTTTACTATGATCTTTTCCTAGTCGTAGGTGTATACGTTCCTACTTCCTATTAATTTAATAAACGTGTTACCTATTAAACACTAATTATTTAATAGTTTGTTTCACTTATGAACTACTGAAATTATTGCGATGAAACTCAGTATGTAGATAGCTGAAGACCTGGAATAACACAAACATATTTATCAAACATAGACAACTATTTTAAAACCTTTTACAAGGAGACAGACTGATCCAAGGGGCCAATCATCCCCTTAACCAAACCAAAGAGGCTTTAAAATTGAGTTCAGGGGTAATTGGCCACTTGGATCGGTCTGTCTTCTTGTAAAAAGTTTTAAAATAGTTGTCTGGTGGACATATATAAAAATGGAGCATTAGAATTTACTTAAAGTCGAGTAATTATTTTGGGAGCTTTAAAGGGACTGCAAAGCAATACGGCCGACGGAAAGTGTATGGGAGTATTAGCGACTTATTTATAAGTACACTGCTAATATACGTGAAAATCGGCTCGGAAAATTAACGTGAGGTAAGTAATTTTTTGATGTATCTTGATGACCTGATATCTCAGAATTGGCCGTCGCAGCAGGCTAGCAAGTAGGCATGCGTTCTTAGTTCATACTAACACTACTCAATCGACCACATTTCGTTCATCATAAAATACGTGATGTCTGCCACTTCTGGGATCTCACTCTCTATGAAAAGTTCAGCGCGCGGCAATCGAGTCTAAATAAAAAGAAAAAAACCTATGTTTCTTTTTATGGCTGTCATTGTCAAACATGACATTGGCAATTTCGAGTTATGAAAAAAATAATTCAAAATTCCCATGACATGTCAAAAATAATATTGCGTCGAAGATTTGTGCAAGATTTTAATAAAATATCGTGAAAATGGTTTTAGAATGATGATTTCAAACATTTATTGTCATTTTAATGCTAAATTACAAATATTATTAATATCAGCGTCTTGACTACTGTGTAAAATGACTTGAAAATGAAGAACGGATCCACTGAGACTATAGAGGCTAAAGTTGCCGAGCGCAATGAACGTGCCAAAAAACTTTATCGGTGAGTTTTAACACAAATAAAGTGTCCGTACGTGGCGTTTTGATAATATAAATATCTTCTTTACATAAATTATGGGGTTCTGGAACCCGTTTGGAATCTAACCATAGGTATGTTTTACTTTTGAGTCGTCAGTAAGTACCTATATCCTGCTTCATTTGTTTTCAGCTATATCAGCGACCTAGCGAGACGCATCGGCGAAATGACGACCAAATGCCAGTCCATCAAAGATCTCTTTTCCATGCACATTGAGATCCAAAGGCAAAAACTCCGGGACAACTGTGAAAAACTACTGTTTTTAGACCCATTAAATTACGGTAAGAAGACTCTAGAACTCCTTTGGCGAAAGGTTTACTACGACACTGTATCTGCTGCAAAGAAGTTGCAAGAAGTTGACGGAGAAAACAATAGCTTCCTTTTTACTCATATTGTATGTGGCATCGGGAACTTCCACCACTTTATTTCAAGAATTCAAATTGATTTGAAAGTTTCATACAAAGAAGTTGACTATGTCTCCGATTACAATGATGAGGAGAATCAGGAAATTGGTACAATACCTATTGAAGAAGATGTACAATTTGGAAAATCTGCTTTGTACACATGTTTGATATACCTAGGTGACCTCTGCCGATACCAAGTTGAAATATTCCATAACACTGACTCTTCCATGGCAGCTCGCTACTACTTACAAGCGGCACATATTGACTTGTCCTCGGGCATGCCTTACAACCAGTTAGCAAACTTGTACCTTGACAAAAATTATAACCTAGATTCTACATGTTATTACATTCACTGCCTTAACTGTGCTACCCCATTTGATGGAGCTATGGATAATCTAAAGAAAATCTTTGAAAAAAATGACCAATACTGTGAGATAGATCCAGAATCAATGTCTCAAATAGAGCATATACAGAACACAATTGTAAAATTTCTTTCTCTTATTGAGATTTGGTATATTGGCAAAAATGATACTAATATTCCACAGAGATGTGGCACCATAGCTCAGGGTCTTAAACTTTCAATGGATTTCACTAAAATCCCTTTGCCAGATATTAACAAATCTAAACATGATGATTACATACAGGCACTTGAAGATGAAACCATAACTCCTTCACACCTAAATAATAACTTGGTTCACAAAATTGTACAAATATGCTTATTCACTATACCAAAAATGGTTGAGTCAGATGAAACAAAAGCATTTTCATGTAAAGCTTTCACACTAGCACTGTATTCACAGATCTTACAAAAGCTATTAAAAAATCTTGAACAAATTGGCTTAAAAAATCCAGCTCGGAAGTATAGGGATAGAACTCTATCTATATCAGAAGTAGAAATTAAAATTACTGAAAATAATGAATCTGCTAAGATAGAAACCGCTGCTGAAGATGTAACCAAACTTACAAATGGAAACAACTTGCCTGAAGAAGCAGAAATCAAGAAAGACAGTGCTGAAGAAGAAATTGACAACACTCCCAATGAAGATACAAAGAATAATAATAAGAAGTTGTTGAAAAGACGGCGCCGAAGACGAGTCGCTTCGTCAGGTAGCTCTGATATAAGCGATGTAGATTCTATCAGTGACTCAGATGTTGAATCTAGTTCAGAAGAAGAATCAGAGTCTACATTTCAATCTGGTGATGAATCACAATCTCAAGAATCATTTGACGAAACTGATGAAGAAGAAGAGCATCCAAGTCAAAATGGAATCCTAGAAAAACCTACAGAAGGTTTAGTCGTTAATACTGAATTGAATGGAAATATAACAGCAACAGAAACCAATGATTTAAAGAAAGATTCTATTTTAAAAAATAATGAACTTGATGAGAAGGAATTAAAAAACTTTTTACTTGGCGATAATGTCATGGCAAGCATGAAACTACTTCAAGACTGGATTTTAACTGAAAAAGACTTGATACTATCCTGTGGAGAAAGTGGAGATTCACTTTTCCAATGTGTTGTTGATTTGCTTAACATATTGTCCCATTATTTTATTCATAAATTCGAGAAAATTGAAGAGAAAGAAAGCCAACTCCTAGTGAATACCAGAAGCTTTGTAAAATCACTGAAATTGGAGTACAAAAATATACCACTGCCCGAAGATATCAATTTACGTGGCACTAACATTTGCAAATTTGATAAAAATGCGGCAGAATGGCAAATATTAGATCATCGTAATATATCAGTGTATGAAGAAAATGTTATAAGAATATTGAATTTCATCGATTTTGGGAATAATATCGCGAAAATTGTCCCCAGAATAAGGTACAATAGAACCATGAAAATTTTCTACTTGAAAAAGATATCATCACCAAAAGTTAACACCAAAATCAATCATAAAAGAAGCAGAGAGTGGCACAATTCTAAGAAACTTCAGGTATGTACTTGTACTACTATTTATTTTGATTGTGATATCAACAATTTTTATAAAGAAAGAGAGGCTAAGGAGTCTGTACTTGAAACCTTTATAAAGATCAAGTTTGATCCACGGTTTTTCGGACTTACGCGGGTGAAGCCGATGGGTGCAGCTAGTCTTTACTAATATCATAAAGAGGAAAGATTTGTTAGTAACAAATAGGCTCTGAATCTACTGGACTGATTTCAATAGAAAGCTACATTATCGAGGAGTAACATACATACTTTTGATCCCGATATTCTTACGGCATCAGGACTTACGAAGATGAAGCCCCAGGCCCCGGCTTACCTTCCATACATATAACATTTAATGTCCTTAGTGATTAATTGACTGACTGACTGAACTTTATTGCAATGCACAGATTGCACAGGGTAAACAGAGACATGAAATTTGGAGAGTATGTTCTATGTGATGGGTGGGCATCCACCACTAAGAAAGGATTTTTTGAAATTCCCGCCCTGACGGGAGGTCCAATTTTGTACGAAACATTTAGTTAATAAAAGCTATAAACCCACCTTTCGTTTATAGATTGAGCCACCAGACAGCGGGCTCTTACGTCGCCTGGGACGCCTGTGGCTCACGTCGCAAGTTCGAGAGCTAGAGCGTAGTGGCAGGCAGCCCGCGACTCCCGCGCTGCTCGCTCTCGACACTGCCGTAATGCACAAACATCTGCGACGCGTCAAACAACTACTCAGAGCTAAGAACTTTATACTGCTCATTCCTGCTGTTGGTAAGTGAAAACTTACAGTTATCTGTGTAAAAATTTCTATCGTTTCCATTGGTCTCAGAGTTAACAATAGATATGGCATCAGAAGGTAGACAATTGAACAAGCTACTGAAGTAACGCCTTTTAGCATCTTATCATTTATTTCATTTTTACGATACTTAGACGTTTTTTTAGACAGCTTTTTTATATTTATTTCGCGTAAAAGAACATGGAATACGTTTGAGACTCTAGTATAATTTCTCAAAGGTCATTTCCTACAATTATTCAAGTTAAGAGTGAAACAAAACAAGTGAAAATTTTAAAGTTGTGATTTCAGATTGTTCCTACTCGATCTATAAAATTGGTCCATAGGGATCTACTGGACATTTTGTTTCTAGGTAGATCCAATATAGGTCAAGTGGAAACTACTTTTTTTTCAGTAGATCCTTAAGATCCCTATTTAAAATATGGGTCTGTGCATTTGATTTCAATAGAAAACTAGAATTTCAATAGAACCTGAGGTTCATGAATGATTTTCTACAGCATCATATTTTAAATTTAAAGAAAATACTTTTAATTCGCATTAGGCTGATTGTAAAAAATATTTTCAATTGCAGTGCTACAAGAGTTGGACACTCTTAAACGCGAGCAGAGTTCCGCGCGAGATGCAATCCGCTGGTTAGAGCTTCAACTAAAGAGCGGATCGCGATTCCTCCGCGCCCAACGACCCAACCAATCAAAACCCCTTCCACTCATAAAGTATCCACGCAAAGCGCCACCACATATCCACAACTTCATCCAAATACTGGAATTCTGCAACCATTTCGTTGGTGAGGATAAACAGCAAGGTGGAAACGGTGACAGCGATCTTTCGCAACAAAATAAACCGACCCAACTACTTATTCTTCTTATGGGCAATCAGTCGGGAAGCGACGATGAACAGTACAAGGAGTTCAGTGTGACAGGCGCTGCGAAATCGGCTGGCATCTCTGTGGAATACATCGAAGACTTCTATACGAAATGGCGCCAGTCTGTCCACAAAAGCAACAAGAAGAGATGAACTGATCTCGAACAGATTGGGTTTGGATACATCAGAGGATACAACTAAAGCGCTGGCTGGCTTGCTAGTGAATAACGTATTTTCTATTTGAAAGGAAACTGGCATGTTTGCGAATGTAACACCGCTGAGCGCAAAATAAACAAACTACGCCGACGAAGACTTCAATCTCTGGAATCGTCCAGAAATATACTGAAATCTTCATTCTCGTTTCATAAGTTATATTTTATAAACCTTTACATTTGTACCTAGGTACTATTTAGTTTCATTTTTCATATTCATGGGTATCATTTTCACTGTTTTCTTCATTTCATTCATTATGGATATGGTACTTTCTGTATCGCCTATCTATATTGTTACCAAGAACTTGAATTATTGTCATATTTGATTTATAATAATTCATTTTATCGTTTCAATAAATGTTTCCATTACGAAACCTTGTTTAAATGTGAGACTACGCCGTGGTTAAACCAATTGAAAGACCAACAAATAATTTAGTTTTTTAATTTTAGAGTAGGTAAACTTAACTAGGTACTAATTTTTTTACAAAAAATTGACTAGTGAGTTACGCAATTGGGAACCCTGTCGAAAGTATTACAATATCTTAGAATAGGCCTAGAAGGACAAACTTTACGAAACGATACGTCTGCCGAAATAAAACACTGGGGTTTTCCACCAAGGATGCATGGTTTGGATGGACAAAAAAAGGTTTGTTACACCAATATGATGCGATCCTATTAGTTTTGATCACAGGTTCTAACAAAACTTTCTTTGCTACGCTTCTTTAGTGGAAAGGCTGCCCAGTATACAGGGTGAACTATTTAAACCGACCTTCAGAGGGATATCTTAAACTATAAGAGATAGGGAAAAATGCTGAAAGGAGTTGTAACCCAAATTTTGACAAAAACTAAAATGGCATGTTTTGATTATTGAATAATTTCATTACCTATTAGTCAGGAAAAGAACCTTGTCTTTATGCAAAAAAAAACCATCTTAGATTATTATATTAATCGATACTGTTGCTGATAGGATCAAATCTTGGAAACAAAAATAGTGTGGCAAATCAGCAGAAAACATTTCTGCTGATTTACCACACTATTTTTGTTTAAACGGTTCACCTTGTATAGAAAAAAAATAGCCGTAGTTGCGCGCGTATTCAGCAAATCGAATTAAATTCGATTCATCCAACATTTATATTGGAGGAATCTGACTAAAAATGCTAGTTTAGTCAGTGTTTAAACTCATCGCCTTTTAATTTCGAACCAACTCTGTGACTAAATTCGAAATTCTAAGGCAAGCACTTCTCATAATTGACAACATAGAAACCAGCCCTATGTCTCCCTGTTAGGTTTGGTCCTTCGTCTGCGTTACCAATCATGACTATACGTAATTATTAGAGATGGGCCGACTAGTCGGGAAAGCCGACTAGTCGGCAGGTGCCGACTAGTCGGCAAATTATGCCGACTAGTCGTCAACTAACAATTATACAATAAAACCAATATTTATTTAATTAGTAGTACAGTTTAGAAGGTGGGTAGTCAGAAAAACGTAAACAAAACACGTCATAGCTTACATACATCATCTAAACATCTAAAGTGTCATAACTATGCCTCAGCTCCATTTTTTTTTCCAACTTTTATTTTTATTTCATCCATTTTTTGGAAGTTTCGCTACAGCTTTCGAAGTGCAAACTTATCCAAAAATAGCAACAATCGCCGAGTGATCACGATTAACCCAAATATCTCGGAATTATAATGATCTGCATTGCCGACTAGTCGGCAATTTTGGAACCGACTAGTCGGCTAGTCTGCTAGTCGGCAGAACCCCTAGTCGGCCCATCTCTAGTAATTATATTACAACTTAAATGAGATGTTAATTTAATTAGTTACGATTAAGATACAAACTCTTACGAAATAGCTTTTGACAATTTAATTATGACCTATTTAATTTCTAACAACAATAAATTACATGTTATTTGAATATATTATACATTCAGCAGTGGCATGCAGCCGCAAAACTAAGAAAACTCGTCACCTGCGTGGATCAAAAGATGTCTTCAGGTAGAAGCGAAATAGTTCGGTGCAAAATTTGTTTCTTTTTCTAGTTTTTTACACAAATAACCAAATCGAATAAGGTATATTTTGGAATCCAAATATTGGTGTTTATTTCGTAGATTACAGCTGCAGTCAAATTAAGAATTGTTTCAAATCCTGACTAATGTAAAAGCAGCTGAAAATCAATTTCGTAGTTTGGAGTACCTATTGCAAAATTAAATTATAACATTTTGCGCCCAAGTATTTACTTTGTTATACAATAAAACCAATATTTATTTAATTAGTAGTACAGTTTAGAAGGTGGGTAGTCAGAAAAACGTAAACAAAACACGTCATAGCTTACATACATCATCTAAACATCTAAAGTGTCATAACTATGCCTCAGCTCCATTTTTTTTTCCAACTTTTATTTTTATTTCATCCATTTTTTGGAAGTTTCGCTACAGCTTTCGAAGTGCAAACTTATCCAAAAATAGCAACAATCGCCGAGTGATCACGATTAACCCAAATATCTCGGAATTATAATGATCTGCATTGCCGACTAGTCGGCAATTTTGGAACCGACTAGTCGGCTAGTCTGCTAGTCGGCAGAACCCCTAGTCGGCCCATCTCTAGTAATTATATTACAACTTAAATGAGATGTTAATTTAATTAGTTACGATTAAGATACAAACTCTTACGAAATAGCTTTTGACAATTTAATTATGACCTATTTAATTTCTAACAACAATAAATTACATGTTATTTGAATATATTATACATTCAGCAGTGGCATGCAGCCGCAAAACTAAGAAAACTCGTCACCTGCGTGGATCAAAAGATGTCTTCAGGTAGAAGCGAAATAGTTCGGTGCGAAATTTGTTTCTTTTTCTAGTTTTTTACACAAATAACCAAATCGAATAAGGTATATTTTGGAATCCAAATATTGGTGTTTATTTCGTAGATTACAGCTGCAGTCAAATTAAGAATTGTTTCAAATCCTGACTAATGTAAAAGCAGCTGAAAATCAATTTCGTAGTTTGGAGTACCTATTGCAAAATTAAATTATAACATTTTGCGCCCAAGTATTTACTTTGTTTCCACCTTAAAATTTAGTCCAAGAATACAATGAATGTACCTATATTTAAAACAGTACCTATAACTTCTAGGTACAATACCTTCTTAATAATACCACAACATATAATACTATGGCAGTAAAAATTACAGCAATACATACAATTATCTGACAAGCAAGTTTAACTTTACCATGACATGCTACACTAGTAAAGTTTACATAACCGAGCTTAGTTTAAATAACACACATCCTGCTGGGCTATTCTATAAGAAAAACCGTGTAGACGCCAGCTGGCTTCTACACGGTTCGCGAGTTAAGGTACGAATTGGTAACGGGCGACATGAGGCGGCAGCGGACGACGCGCCGACACTACTGATTTCTATGAAACTCCCTACGTAGTTAGCGACACGAAGCTAGCGACGCGTTCGGTCGTCGAGGGAGCGCGGCGTAGGGAATTTCATAGAAATACACAGATTTGATTTATTTTACATTATTAATGAATCCAATCCCTACCAATCAAAAATGTCTCACGGTAAATATAATCTATATGCTCATAGACCTTGCAGGTATACCAAATTACATCAAAATCGGTTGAAAAAACACAACCTGTAGTGGAGAAGGAACAAACATGCATAGTTCTAAAAGCAAATTTTGCCGGATTTAAAGCAGAGACGCTACGCTCGCTCGGTCAATTATATTATTTATATAAATTACTAGCAGATTCTCGCGGTTTCACCCGCGTATGTCCCGATCCCGTGGGAATATCGGGATCAAAAGTCTATGTTACTCAGGGTGAATGTAGCTTTCTAATGGTGAAAGATTTTTTTAAATCGGTCCAGTAGTTTCGGAGATTACCCCCAATATACATACATACATAAATACATACATACATGTTACCAACGCTACCTCTTTTTAATATTAGTATAGATTCGTATATAATCGATAATCAAGTGATTTTTTATCGCGTCTAGAATATTAAAAGGCGTAAAATGATTGCTGCCGGAACGTGTAGAAGCTACACGGCATCTACACGGATCAGACACCCTAAATGGTAATTAGTAAGACGATTCAAAACGACCATGTGAAAACTTATTGATTAAATAAAATGTTGTACCTATGAATGGTACTAGGTAGTTACGCATTGACCACTGAGCTTGTGTAAAGTATACTTTATGTTTGTACCGATAGAAAACAAAAACCTTGAGGTACGACTATTAGTCAATTTGGTTCCATTTCTTTGCTTCACAAAAAATCTATGGCACAACAATACAAATCATAAAACATAACAAATGTATTTTGACTGACTATTTTTCAGCAGATACTTTTATATGCTATGCATCCAAATACAAACATGGCTGACAAATTTACGTTTTTTTTAAATAACGCAACACGTAATATGGCGCAAACAATTACCGCTAGCTGGTTAAACCACTACCAATATTAATAAATATTAAAACGAACGATCTAAGGTTGTATTAGAAAAGTTAGGCTACTTCTCACTGTAGCCTAAACAAATCTTCAAATAATTAAGTAGGTAGATAATTAATTTAAACATAGTTTGAGTCACATTCAAACACCAAAATGTACGTACTATTTTTAGTAGGTATTAGAATATTATTTACATTATTAATATTTACCCCTCTCCCAACCAACTTAGAAACGACGCGACGTATAAGGCCGGTCTCACTTTGGATACGTTGTCGCCTGAAATCATTATTGAGCGAAGCACGAACACGTAATAACAATCACATCCTTCGAAGTACTATGTAAGCACGCAAATTGCATACGAATCAGTAATTCGTACGACTAATTCGTATGCAGTCTGCGCACTTTCATAGTACTTGGAAAGATGGGATTGTTCGTACATCTCCGTACGAGAGAAATTCGGACGTATCCATAGTACGCCCGGCCTGAGTCACGAATAGTGACGCGATGCGTTGATTTTTACCGTGACACGATGTTTCAAAGACAGATAGAAACAAATGATTGTTTATTAGTTAGAAAGTGATTGGTAAATAACCTTTTGATGCTAACTGTACCTACACCAAAAACGACAAAAATATCCTAATCTGTAAATCGAACTACAAAATCCGTAATTCAAGTTTCCCAATGTAATCTATTGTCATAGAGCTGTGGTTCCGTCAAGGGTACAAGCATGACGCACCAGAGAGCGAACCCTAGGAGGAAGTTGACGACAATAACCACCCTCTCAACGGGTGGGTACTGGCCTATCTCACCGAAGTTAGGGAAACCCATGTGGTTGCAGAATATGTGAGCTAGGAGTGGTGCGATGAAGTGCCCTGAAAAGGAGTTACAATTGTTATTCCATGACATTACAGACAGCTCAATCCTAGTGCTTGTACTATGGGTACTAGACAACGGATATAATACATATTATACTTTTTGTTTTGTAAATACATACACATAATACAAAGACCCAGATCAGAAATATTAATTGTTTTAATAAAAAAATATTTATTTTTAAGCATAAATATCTGCACCCGGCGGGAACCGAACCCGCATTGCAGTCGGGCTTAGTTAGTAAGGTTAGTATCGATTTTATAGACGGATAGCAACGCCTGCGGTTTCACCCGCGTAAATCTCGATTCCGTGGGAATATCGAGATCAAAAGTAGCCATTGTTACTCAGGGTGACTGTAGCTTTCTATTTTTGAAAGGGAAACATTTTTTGAAATCGGCACAGTTGTTTTTGAGTTTATTCATTACAAACATACACACACTTAAAAATACAAATCTTTCCTCTTTATACAATTAGTGTCGATGTACGGAACCCTAAAACACTGCATGTTTAGGCGTAGCAACTTACCTGTTCTTAAAAATAAATAAGCTGAATATGCTCCGAATAAACTAGTATATGTGAACTGGAACACTGAAAAAAAAAAACAAAATAATAAATATATTTTTTAAGAGTCCTATTAGTAGCATTTAGAAGTTTTCCAAACTTAATAGAAACCCAACTTACTGGAAATCATCAATGCAGTCTTAAAATCATATCCTGACTTCATTTGTTCATACATGTGATGAAAATGAGCTGAAATAATACAAATGGGCATATTAATTAGGAACTACATTTTAAGCTATGCATAGTAGTGTGGCCATGCAGTGGGTGGAACACACTCAATAGGTTTAATAATATGGTGATAATTTATCTCAATTTTTCAATGTAATAATAGGGTCGGTATTTGAGAGACTTAAGCTAAGCACAACATCGTGGTATTTGATTTATACCAGGGCTATTATCAATCTTACTAATATTATAAATGCGAAAGTAACTCTGTCTGTCTGTCTGTTACGCTTTCACGCCTAAACCGCTGAACCGATATTGATGAATTTTGGTATAGAGATAAATAGGACCTCGGAGAAGGACATAGGCTACTTTTGATCCCGTAAATCCCGCGGAATCGGGACTTAGGTAACAGCGCTTTCACGCCTAAACCGCTGAACCGATTTTGATAAATTTTTGTATTAAGATAGATGGGACCTCGGACAAGGACATAGGCTACTTTTGATCCCGTAAATCCCGCGGGGTCGGGACTTAGGTAACAGCGCTTTCACGCCTAAACCGCTGAACCGATTTTAATAAATTTTGGTATAGAGATAGATGGGACCTCGGAGGACATAGGCTACTTTTGATCCCGTAAATCCCGTGGGATCGGGACTTAGGTAACAGCGCTTTCACGCCTAAACCGCTGAACCGATCTCATAAAAATCGGTCAAGCCGTTTCGGAGGAGTGTTAGTTACCGTACTCCTCCGAAACGGCTTGACCGATTTTTATGAAATTTTATTTTCGTATTCAGTAGGTCTGAGAATCGGCTACTATCTATAATTTATAAGGCAAAACAACGTTTGCCGGGTCAGCTATATTAAATAAAACTCAAAACTCAAAACTCAAAATTTTTTATTCATTTAGAACGTATATTATACACACATACGTACGTTTTGAAACGTCGAGATTTTAATTTACCGAGGTTTCGGAACGCGCCCTCCGATGAGAAGAAACCACAAGAAACTCATGGGGTTTTTTTTTCCAATTATTTTTTTTATCATGTTTTATATTACAATCGTCATAATACAGATCTTAATCTGAACAGGAGCAGTTAACAATCATGTCCATGGATTCTTCTCATCAAAATATTTTGACGTGCTATAGTACGCCTTATTACACAATTTAAGTTTAATATATTTTTTGAATCTTGTAATGGACATGTCAAATACGTCTTCAGGTAGTTTATTATAGTGTCGTAGCTTCATGATCAAAGTATCATGTCGAACACAATCGAACGCTTTGGAGAGGTCACAGAATACGCCATATGCATCATGCGACTCCTCCCAAGCATCAAATATGTTTTCAATTAATGCAATGCCCGCATCAGTAGTCGAGCGACCCTTACTAAAACCGAACTGTTTATTGTGTAAAATATTGTTGTCATCAAAATGCTTTAGTAGCTGGTTCAATATAATTTTTTCAAAAATTTTGCTTAATGTAGGTAGTACTGATATGGGTCTAAAATTAGAGGGGTCCGATGTACTACCGGATTTAAATAATGGAATTACTTTACTAAATTTCATTTGATCAGGAAACACGCCACAATCTATGCACTTATTGAATATAATAACAAGCTCAGGTACAATAACTTCTATCAAGGATTTAACAATAGGAACAGAAATCCCCCATAAGTCTTTAGTTTTTTTTTTTTTTTTTTTTTTTTTTTTTTTTTTTTTTTTTTAAATTTATTTACCAGATTACATAAAAGAAATACAAAAATAGTTAAACTTAACATCTAAAAACCACGGAGGTTATAACTTGATGCTAAATATAAGTTTAAATCAATACATACATAGCTATAGTTCAATAATACATATATACATTATAGGTTAAGTTTTAAATTAATACACATTTATCAACAAGAAAAAAGAAAGAAAGTGACCCGGTAAGTAGAAAAAATAAACAGATATTATAGAAAAGTGTACGGTAGAAGACAAGGCAGGAACATTATAAAATACAATAGGTACGGAACAAACTTGTTTTACAGATTATCTATAAAATATTGTCTAAGTTTGAACTTAATGTTTTGTTGAGTTATTTTTTCGCATAACTCGGAAGGTACATCGTGCATCAATCGCGGCACCAAGCAAGCGGCCGTTCGATCGCCGTAGGTATTGAGGGCAGCGACCAACCTAGGCCTGTTGTGTGCCATTGCACGCGTACGTACAGGATGTTTGGAATATGACTTTACATTTCCATTAAAAAAGTAATGTTTTAATATCATATATTTAACCTGTTCATAAATCGGCAATGTTTTGCAATGTTTAAATATTTTTCCGAAATTTTCATCATGAAATTCATTGCGCTGATTTGGAGATATAATAATTTTAAGAATTCTAAATTGTAAGTCATAAATCTGTTTGAGATATGAGCTGTATGTTCGACCATAGCTCGTCAAACCATACTGGACGTAAGATTCTGCTAGAGAATTGTAAAGCATCAGTTTCACTTTGAAAGGTATTCGATTTTTTAAGATTTTTACGTTAGCTAGAAACTGACGAAGCTTGTTACAGACATGTTCGATGTGATAGTACCAATTGAACTTCGAATCAATAATAAGGCCAAGATATTTTTGTGTGAAAACAACTTCGATTATTGGACATTGACAAGTTCCTATCCGGTGGAGACAGTCATGATTATGAGCAACCAGGGGCTTTGCTACAGGGTATTTCATGTATGGAGATTTGATGATCATAAGTTTGGTTTTGTCGGCATTTAACACCAAACCAGCATCATGACACCATCGGACTAACACATTCAAATCAGCCTGAAGACTATCACAAGCACCCAGGATATCTCTACTCGAAACAAGTAGACACGTATCGTCCGCGAATTGGTAACACGAACTGTTTTTTAGACAATTACCCATCTCGTTTACATAAGATAGAAAGTGTAACGGCCCGAGAACCGATCCTTGGGCGGTGCCCTCAGTCACATATATGGGATCACTGTAAGTATCTTTTATTTTGACCGTGAAACTTCGATTTTCTAGGTAGTTTTTACACCAATTTGCAAAGGTCCACGAATACCACAATCGTCGAGCCTCTCAATTAAAAGCTTATGTTGCAAGGTATCAAAGGCGCGAGAAAAATCGATAAACAGGGCCAGTACTACTCTTTTGTGGTTTAAATGTTCATTAACCTCATCAGTAAACTTACATAGAAGATCCGCTGTACTTTTGCCCGCTTGAAAGCCGAATTGATTTTTGCTTATCACTTCATGCCCTCGATAAAATCTATGAATTTGCTCACATACAACTTTTTCAACAATCTTATCGATAGCAGAAAGTAATGTAATTGGCCTGTAATTCAAATAATCGTCATGTCTACCCTTCTTGAAGACAGGTCTCACGCATCCTATTTTAAGGTCATCCGGATATTTCCCAGATGCAATACTGCAATTAATTAAATTAGCAATTGGTAAGGAAAGTTGTTTGTCAACCACTTTCAGATCAGGTACCTTTATACCGTCCGGTCCAGGAGCCTTATTTGAATGAAGTTTGTTAATAACCCTGCTCACCTTACTCTTTGTTACCTTCTGGAATAATATACTGGAATCCAGCGGTCTTCGAAAAGCAAGTGAATCAGTTAGTTTTAAGCTGCATTGAGGAACGATATCCTTAACTGCTTTCTCAAAACCAATAGCAAAGTTATCAGCTATCTCTTTTGTAGTAAGACCCTGTCCGTCAAAGGCTTTCAATATTGCCTCATCAATGGATAATGTTACTCGCCCTAGCATCTGATTAACAATTTTATAAAGTTTTTTAGTATCTTTAAAATTACTATGTATTTCACTCAAGTAATACGAATTTCGTTTTGATTCAATTAGCTTATGAAGTTTATTTCTGGTTTGATTGTACTCCAGTTTTATTTTGGGATCAAAAGAACTGCTTTTCCAGAGTTTAAACAAGTAATCCCTTTTTTCGCACAGTCGGGTAACATTACCATCGATCCACGGGACCGTAGGCATTTTTTTCCGGCCTTTAGAGTACTTGACGGATTTAGTAGCAGATGCCGTCTGCAAGGCTAACATGAACGATTTCCTAATAAACATCAATATCTCGTTAGGCGAGCTCATGTTATCTGTCTGTTCCCAATCAACATCGCATACCTCTTTATGAAAAGTATTAATATCAAAAGTAGTCTTTATCGAAACATCCTGTACGCGTCGAGTAGGTAACGAGTCATCAATGCACGTCAACACTATGCCTTGGTGGTCGGCCAGTGCAGTATCTAACACCGCCGAGTACGGATCAAATGTGGGGAATCGTGCAAATATGTGATCTATGCAAGATTTAGGTGTGTGTCAGAATGGCTGGTTGTCTGTGGCTTTGATCTATGAGAGTTGATTCAAAAATTGCTACATAATTGCTTATATTTGCTACATATAATAAAAAATTGCTACATAGTATATATATTTAGAAATCAAATATTTTTTTTGACCAGCCATTCTGACGTTTGAATGGCTGGTCACCTCCTAGTTTAAAGTCAGCATGCAGAGTTTCCCGAAATGTATTGCGTCAATAATTGCTACATAATTGCTTCATTCATCTAATTTAGTTCTAACTTCAAACATATGCTAAATAAAGGATGTAGCAATTATTTTAATTTTCCCAAGTAAAAGTGCCTAATAAAATAATAAAGGCAAATAAATACTATATTTGTCATGGAGGTGTCAGTTTAATCGTTTAGTTAGGCTCTAGTAACTGTGAAAGTAACGCGATTCTTACGTCAAAAAAAATTAGCTACCCTCAATATCTAATATATTGCAGATATTAATTTAATTGACGAATAAAACTAAATAAGCAATATATTAGATATTGAGGGTAGATAATTTTTTTTAACGTAAGAATCGCGTTACTTACACAGTTACTAGAGCCTAAACGATTAAACTGACACCTCCATGACTAAGTATTTGCCTTGATTATTTTATCAGGCACTTTTCCTTGGGAAAATTAAAATAATTGCTACATCCTTTATTTAGCATATGTTTGAAGTTAGAACTAAATTAGATGAATGAAGCAATTATGTAGCAATTATTGACGCAATACATTTCGGGAAACTCTGCATGCTGACTTTAAACTAGGAGGTGACCAGCCATTCAAACGTCAGAATGGCTGGTCAAAAAAAATATTTGATTTCTAAATGTATATACTATGTAGCAATTTTTTGTTATATGTAGCAAATATAAGCAATTATGTAGCAATTTTTGAATCAACTCTCATAGATCAAAGCCACAGACAACCAGCCATTCTGACACACACAAGATTTAGTGACTGTATTTTTCCTATTTTCAATCCTAGTGTAGTTTGAGATTCCACACATCAATCCGCGCTCGCTGAGTGTTCGCAAATAAGAGTCCCTATGAGATGAAATTCCTTTCAGGTCAATATTGGAATCACCGATCAGTAACAGGTTTGTTTTCGAGTCAAATTTAGAGATGTACCTGCCAAGCTCTTGTACGAACATATCTTTATCTTTCCAGGGTGGTTTATAAACTGCACATACAACTACCTCCACGCTCGATGTTATTTTTAAAATTGCCGTTATGTTTTCGAACATAATAGTTTTGTTTGGTATTAAAGTGAATTTAAGATGATTTTTAACATACACAATGACACCGCCTCCTCGCTGCGTGGATCGTAGTTGATAGTACATATTAAAACCCGGCAGATTGTAAAGATTAACAATAATTTCTGATATGCCGACTTCGGTCAAAACAATTAAATCTACTGGGTACTTAGAGCTGTGTACAACCTGTTGAAGCTTAGTGAAATTCTTTATTAATGATCTTATATTAAAATGTAGACTAGTAAGCAATGCATGTCGTTTAGATGGTAATTGTTGAAAATAATTGTTAATATCGTTACAGTTATCTAATTCATTAATTTTTAATGCCATAGTAAATAATAAAAGAAACGGATTTAAAGTTTAATTCAAACAAAAAATAGCAAACGCAGACAAGCAAAGCAATTATGAGGGTTTAGAACCGTTCAGATGTTTTTGTAATTGTACAATATCATTTTCGGAGTGAATATAAAATATCTTACTATTGGGGCTTTTTCTAACAAGTATTTTCCCATCTCGGCACCATATATACTGGACGGTTTTACCTAGCTGGGCTTTAGTATTATATAAGAGGGTTTTTAAATGCTTAGTCAGAGCTTCTCTGATGTAAACTCGATCATCAGCTACTTCTTTCGAGGTGTTTGGTAGGAGAGCTCCGACAGTAAGGCATTTCTCCTTGCCTGCTTCGATCCACCGCTTCTGTACTGTCTTTGATTTCATCTCCACTAGAATTAGGCCAGGGCGATCCTTCGGGCCGGGTAGACGCTGTGAAGATTGAATGTCACCCACATCGGTGCCTAATTCTGAAGCTATAGCTGCTAGCACTTTTACGGGATCCTTTAGAGAAGCCTCCGGTATTCCTGCTACTTCGACAGTGTTTATTAAACTTTTCTGCTGGAATTTTTTTACTTCTTGTTCAAGAACATTCACTCTAAGTTCTAGATTTTTGTGTTTATTTTGTAGGTCTAGATTTTTATTTTCGAGTTCTTTTATTTTGTTGTCATGTCTCTTCAGGGAATGATCAATTTGAGTCAGCTTCTCGCTTAGGAACTCGATTGACGTTCCAAGACTCCCGATCTCCTCTCGGAACGTTTTTTTCAACTCCCGGCTGATATCCTGGATGAGCTTCTTAGTGTCAAACTGAGTATTCAGAGAACAGCCAGTCACAGAATCGTCATCATCATCAGCATCATCGTCCGGAGTCAAAAATGAGGACCTACGCGATGCGTTCTTCATACACTCCTCACAGCTCCATTCTATGCTTGGCGAGTTACGAAGAGTGCTTAGCTGTTTATGCGACAGCTTGGCACAAGTTGGATTAGCATGAACAGTAGTATTACACCTGCTACATACCAAACCTGGCAATTTTTTGGTAATATTTTTCACACAATTAGCGCACTTCACCAGCACCATTGTAGGTAGTTTAAAAACAACTCTAAGCTTTTCTGACACACAACCGATCGTTACGGCGTACTGACGTAAACTGAGATTTTACACTGAGACTTTACATTGATTTGTTTAAAAATTACTAAAATATCATGTTTTTTAACATATTTGAATTGAAACGCTTTACTACATTCAGGTACATTTGCTTCTAAAAGAGATTTAGCAATGGGGGTAGAGGAGTTTAGGGCTTTTGTCAGAGTAGTAGGCACATTAGTGAAAAAATTCTCAAACTCATTCGCAACATCTTGGTCAGTGTTTGTCATCCTTCCGCCAATGTCCAACTTAAAATCAATATTTTTGTTAAAGACTTTACCAGTTTCAGCATTTATTATTTTCCAAGTGGCTTTAATTTTATCATTACTATTCTGTATTGTAGATTTAATGTGTAAGGACTTCGCCAATATACAAACTCTTTTAAATATCTTTGAATAATTTTTAACGTAAGCCTTAAACTCCTCTGAAGTATGAAACTGTCTCTCTGCGTACAACTCGTAAAGTTTTCGTCTGCTTCTATCCCTAGCTACTCCCTAATAATATCCTGTGATTTGATATACATGCTATTTATTGAATCAAGGGAGCTTTGAAGGCTTTTAAGTTCTAATTCATATTGGAGTATTTCTGTCTCATGTTCCCTTTGACTATTTTTCAGTTGTAATGTACAAACATCTAATTTATCTAATAATTCTTTTCTGTTTTTGCAATTTTTAACATTTTTAGTAAATTTCCTAAGGTTATTTATTAAGTTTGTATTTTTTTTAATTACTTTATTCGATTTCAAGTATTTTTTTAGTTTTTTACTGCTGCAATTACCCAGGCGCAGCTTGTTTGACAGTGCATGGCTAGGAGTGTCCTTTGTAAGGTCTATTACATGGGATTTTGCAGCAGTAACCAACTGCGGAGACTGTCCTATGAGCTCATCAAATAATGATTGGTTCTGCTGAGCAGTCACCTGGTATGAGGCATCCCGGAGGCGTGAAATATGCTGATGGGCTTCACAGAGTTCCTGTTCTAACTCCGATATACGTCGCAGGGCCAGTTCATACTCAGCAGAACATTTATCGAACCTATCTAACATAGTTTGTAGACTGTCCCGCTCTGATCTAACCTCTTCTAAATGTAAATTTAACATTGACAACTCGGTTTTTAATTTACCATTTTGTGTTAATGTTGAAATTAGCACATTTTCATTGTCTTCTATCTCAGCGTTTAATTGGGAAATAAGGTCTTTGCTGGATTTTAGTTCCTGCAAAGTTAGCTGTGGAAATGGATTATAAGATTTTAATCCATTTCTTTACCTATCAAATTACATCATCATATTATCTAACTAGCGTACCGCGGTTTCACCCGCGTAAGTCCCGATCCCACAGTGGATTCAAATCACAACAAACTCGCCCTCCAAATTTCATTAGTAGTTAAGTTAACACACAGTGTTGATATATAGTTGAGTCAATCAATCAGAACTTTGAATTTAACATCTATAGATTCATTGACGATTTAAATATGTACGGTGTCTAGTACCCATGCCCATGGTACAAGCCTAGTGCTTGGTTAGATTGCGCTGTGTGTAACGTCATGCAATATTTATTTAGTATTTAATACAACTCTATATTATGTTCATTTGGCCCTTTAGGGACATTTTACGCCAACATAATTGGATAGTGTAGAAGCCAAGTGATCCAACTGACTTTTTAAAAATTTCGAGATATGAAGCAAAACACTTGTGCACTAGAAGTTTTCTTACATATCAGTTGTGCACAAGTAGGTAGTCACACATCTTGTTGTTCAGTTCAGAAACTACAAGATAGCCTACTTGTGCAAAACTGATATGTAAGAAAACTTCAAGTGCACAAGTGTTTTGCTTCATATCTCGAAATTTTTAAAAAGTCAGTTGGATCACTTGGCTTCTACACTATCCAATTTGTATTTATTTCTATTCCAATAATAGTTAAAAATATTTATCTCACCTATCCCAAAGAGCAGCGGTCCAACAAACACAGCAGTCATAGGTTCGAGACATTGCAGCAGCAGGGGAAGCATACAGGCTCTGAACACCCATTCTTCACTCAGAGGTGCCATGAAGTGGTTCCGTACCCACACCAGGTCTTGCCAGCTGGACAACCAGTAAGTTGGCTCTGTGAAGCAAGGAAAAAAATACATTAATCAGATGACTAAGATATGATGACGTCATGATCTAAGTACAAGGTCTCGAAGTCTAGTAAACAGAGTGGTTACATAGGTGGGTACAAACAAACATCTTTTTAAAATAGGTATAACTGACAGTCCTCTGTGCAGGGGTTGCATGAGGACTGAAGAAATACCCCACCACATGCTAATGGAATGCAGCATGGTAGCAGACCAATAGGCACTGTATCTGAAAGTAGACAAATCTTTTCCGGAGGGTGAATTACTGGCATTCTGGGACGGCTTGGGATGGTTGGAGTAAGGTTTTAGATACATAAATCGTGTACAATGGCCCAATTGTCAGGCTTAGTGCGGAAAATGCCCAGCGAAACTAACTAACTAGGTGGGTACAACCTACATCATTAATTACAAGAACTAACATTATAATGATGACTTTTGTAGAACGAAATTGAAATCGTACCCGGATCTGCCGCCGGAAACATCTCCGGTTTCGGAACTTTATCTGGCGCCAGCTCAGGCATCGGAACTGGACTGAGATCTTTAACTGGCTCCAGCTCTAGCATCGAATCTTTAACTGGCTCCAGCTCTAGCATCGAATCTTTAACTGGCTCCAGCTCTAGCATCGAATCTTTAACTGACTCCAGAAACGGCTCCGGAACGGGACCAGAACGGGACTTGGCAATGGAACCGGAATTGGAGTCGGAAGAGGACCTGGAATCGGCGTCGGAAGCGGAACCAGAATCGGCTTCGGAACTGGGAATGGAACTGTCTCCTGAACAGGAAACCGAATCAAAATCCTAAGCCTAAGCTGAAATACAGATCCAAATCAAATTCTATGAGATTCTGTCTATATAGCTTCGTTCCTTACCCTCACTTTAAGACTGCACCTATCAGAAAATTGGCCATGAAGAAAGCCAGAGACTAAAGACAGGTTTCAGAGAACAGAGAAGTTTGTTCTAAAACTTCTCTGTTCTCTGAAACCACAATCTTCTTTTTCTTCTTGTTATAAAAAAAATTGCATGCTTTGTAAAAGTAAAAATACTAGATCGAATTGTTATAATATTAAGTTATGCTTTAATGTTTACCTCTGTACTGTATTTTTGGCAAATAAACCATCCGAATCTGAATCTCAGTCACAGGTAGGGCATGCAATATCGGAAGGTTTTCAATCTCGAGATGATATCGATATTAAGAGCTCAATCCCGGGATCCCGGGATTGATACTGGGATTTTAGATATGGTTAAAAAGGCGAATTTAATACAATAAAAATGTGTAAAATCTAAAATATTTAATATATTTAAGACTCTAGTGGTTTCATTACGTAAATAAGTTACCCTAAGGGCCGTCCACCCCATCATTTTGGAAATATGGCGGGCAATTAGCCTAAACCCGAAAGTATCTAAACTTTCGCGCCAAATTCTAGGCGCACCACTAAAATGATGTTAGCAGTAAAATTTAGCATGCGAGCTTGTATAAAAAATACTTGTCTTAAAAATTGCAATGAATCACGTTACTTTTATTGTTTTAAACATTTTACCAATTCCCTACGCTTCTAAATCTAAATCTCAGGGGTAGACTAATTTGGGTTTAATTTTAATAGTTCTATTCAATCTTTCCATGAGGCAAAATATAGCTAAAAACCTTAATATGAACCCAAATAGTAAATTGGTCAAATCTCGATATCGGATCACTCAATCCCGGGATTATAATATCGAACTTTTGCGTCCGAGATCCCGGGATATCGTAATCATGCCCTAGTCACAGGCACATGTAAATAAATTGTATACCTAACAACCAACATATTTGTTGGTTTTAGTAGGTCATGGCCCCTAGCCCTTTACTAATAATTATTATAACAAAACAATGATACTAACTAGAATAGACTTTCCAAATTCCTGATAAGAACAGCATAGTCAAAGGTCCCAGGAAGAGTGCAACAGTCAACAGTAAGGGTAAAAAGGCTGCCTGAAGGATTCCCGAGTACCGTAGGCCAAGGTGCTCGTAAAGTGCACCTTTCTTCAAAGTATCCTCAGTGAAGAAGTATTCACAAAAAAATGGTGAAGCTACCATCATACAAGAGACACTGAAAAAGCGTCGCTTTATTGTCGATGGGTGGTCTCTGAAACAAATTAGTCGTTAATGTTTTAGCAAGGCTTTCGTTTCAAATATTCAGAAAACATCCCAAAATAAACACCTACCTGCTCAGTTTCGACCTCCACACATATAAACTTGCTACATAAGTCATTGTGAGAAGTATGCAGGCTAAAACCGACGCGGTACAGTAATTCTGATGAATAATATCTTTGAAGAAATCCATGTTGATTTTAATAAATAACGCGAAAATTGAGGAAAAAGTAGAAAAAACCTGAAACTGCACTACTGATTTACATTTTTTTTTATTTTGACTTTGACAATTTGTGTGACAGCAGACAATGTTCGATACGATAGTGTAGCCCACAGTAGCCTGTAGCCCTTAATAAAACCGGTAAAAAGCTGAAGCCGAAAAAGGGGCCCTTATTTTAATTCACGGTCCGTCTCTGTCAAGATAAAAAAAAACAACATACATTGCGTTTTGTTCTTGCTAGGATAATGAAAAAAAAACAAGTTAGGATGTACTAGATGGCGCTAGTGAGACATTTGTTCGACTCTTGCTGCCGGCCGCCATGTTGAAATCCGCCATATTTTGCTGAGAGTCGCCCATTGCTCGGGATAGTGTGAATTTGTCTAAAAAATATTCAAATCATGAATTTCGTTAGCTAACTAAAGTATTTCTGGTGTTTGTGAGTTGTGTTGGATTAAAGGAGATTAAAATTAAGTTTATTCCTACTACTAATGCTGAAAATCTCCGTTTCCCGTTTCGTCTCCCCAATCTAATCTAAACAGAAAATGGCCGACGGTGTTAGTGCAGCGGGTGTCTTCTTTGTTTAGGGCTGAATTCTAGTGAAAATAAGTGCTAAAAGAAATAATGCCTAGTGCCTCGTTTTCTTCTTCGCGTTCTTACGTCCGTAGATCGCGAAGAAAAGGCGGACACAGAATACCATTACCTACGAGGGCACAAACGAGTAAGTAATCCGGGTTGGCAGAAGTCGCCCCGTTCTATTCAAATCCTTGTCTATTCGTTTGGCCTGGAATATTTCCACCTTGAGACTTATTTGTTCAGCCATTTTTAGTTTTCCGTAATAAGTGTTGTTCAAACGCTGGTAATTTACGTGGAATGTACTTGCAGTTTCGGAACAGGATTGTCGATCGAATATTTGATGATCATTGTTCGTTTAGGTTGATTGGCATGCAAATTGTAGTATCGTACTATTCACGAACTGTCCACATTTATTAACTACACGAAGTAGCGCATTTCATTGTCATTTTGCGCATTATCCAGTTATTGATCTAAAAGATGAAAAGTTGTTTTACATGAATTGACGAAACAGCTGTTCTTAGACATGCGAGCATCCGCCGCCTGTGTGAAATTACGAAACATTTCATATTTCTATTGTGATGCCCCTACCGTATTCATTATTTATGCAATCATTTTTCTTGAATATTAATTTAAATTAATCATCTGTGAATTAGACATGTAACTACAGCTAATAGTTACTGCTAAGCCTAAAAATTTAGTGCAAAACAACACACAGGTTTTGGTGTAACACAGTTTGAAAACAGCTATCACTATCGCACAACCAATGTTTTGTGTGTTTAGTGTCCATGTGTGACCTATAACGAGAATATGTTATAAATAACAACATGACTCAATTACAGACTAAATTAGTATTCAGTGATGAAAAACATTAAGCTCCATCTCAACATACTAGTAAAAAAAAAGAAAAAGCTTTCGACTTACATACTTGCAGTCACTCTCACCCAGTTTAGTGACATTTTTAAATGTCGGGACGCTTTTACTTAGACTCCTGTTTGTCTGACTGTCAACAGGCTGTAACTCATGAACCGTGATAGATAGACAGTTACAATTTTCACACACAATGTAGATACTTCTGTTGACGCTATAACAAAAAATAGTAAAAATAGAATGAAATACATATTTATGTGTGGTCCTCGTATATCACACATGATTTTTTGTGATATTATATAAAGTTTAAATTTCAAAAAGTTGTAAAACAAAGTCAACAACTTTCTAACTTGTTAAAAGTCTAGATGTGAACCTTAAAATTACATTGCCTTTATGAAAACCATTTGTATAAGTACTTTATCATTAATTTAATAAATATATTGATATAAAACTGGCCAAGTGCGAGTTGGACTTGCGCACGCATGAAGGGTTCCATACCATTATCATAAAAAATTCACACCATAACACATGATTCATATTCATAAGAAACAGGTGCCAGACAGACAGAAAATAGTTCATCATCATCCGAGCGATGTTCCCAGTTGCATACCTCTCGAGACCCAGAGGTTCGCTTTCCTACTTTTACGTCTCCACTTCGCACGATCTTCGGCATCCCGCATAGTTGAAGGAAATTTACAGAAAATAGTTCAGTCTTAGTAAAAGTGTCCTGTTTTTACTTTTAATTGTATACTTAATTAAAATAATAGAAATAATAATGTTGGAACTCTAATAAAATAACAAAAAAACATTTTAGTTTCCAAAACTGTTTGGATCTTAGCTTCAGAATGTAAAATACTTCAGAAGATATTTGTTATGCCTTTACAGATTTTTTTTTTTTGCCTTTTTCTGCTTCTGGCAACACCGCGATTGACAGCTGATCTAAATTGTTCCGATTAATTATTGTTTTAAATTAATAAAAAATAGCCCTTCGCCGATTTCTAAGATCAAAATAGGGTTTTAATATTAAGTATTACGTGTGTGGATGTTTTGTTAAGTGTTTAAAATAGTAAATAACTAACCAAGAAATTCGTTGTAAAAGTTCAAAGTTTTTTTCAAAATATATCGTTGTTTTCCCGTGTTTGTGGATTATTTGTGCCTGAATTTGGTTTAAAATATAAATTCTAAGCGTAACCACGTAAGTACATTGTAATTTACGTGTATTTTGTTGCGATTTAATAATAAAAATTCAACTAACCTCACTCGCCGGCCGGTCTGACAGTTCCATAGAATTGTGTTTACGTCGTAGTCTTTCTACAAGGTTTGCTTGTAAACATGATGACTCGCAGAGCCTTATCTCGTGAACAGGAGAACATGAAGCTACAATTAGCATTAAAAGAACTACAGGCTACCAAGGAACTGTCTGCCCAGCTTCAAAGTGAAAGGGAAGACAACGAAAGGTTGTTGCTTGAGGCCTTAGAGAAAAACAAAATGTTAAAAAGTGAGATGTCTTCGTTACATACGAAATATCTCGAAACTATAAGTGAGCGGGACACATTTAAACAGTTGGTAGGCAGTTTTGAAAAATGTAGCTCTGAATATGACTGCACCCTGGACAGAATCTGTACGTTGGAGCAAGAGTTGGTTGAGGCACACCGGTACATTGCCTCTCTAGAAGAACAATGCCACAACTACACAGTCACCCAAAATCTATTAAAATCAAAGTCTATTCGATGAATTAGTTAGTGCGGACCCGCAGTTTGTTTCTAATGGAATCGATGAAAACTGTCCTGTGGTTATAAATCACACTCAAAATAAAAGAATGCCTAGTGAAACAGATGGCCCGGTACGTCTAATCGGTTGCAGTAGAAATAAACTTAAAAAATATATTAAAATCAGTAAATTTATTAAAAAGAAAGTTAAATTAATTAAAATCCATAAAAGATTTTAATAAAGTGTAAAACTAAATACTAAACGATTACAAACTATTGAAAGTCTAAAAATGTACTGTACACAATTAAAAAATAAGCAGCTGAAGTATGAAACTGACACACAGACTTGGGAGTTTGAGGTTAAAGGTCTTAGGGAGTCATTGAACTCAGCGCTCAAGAAATATGAATCATCACAAAGTGTTATCAGTGAGTATTCATTGGCTATGGATGCCCTTGTTAAAGATCTTAAATACAACGCAGATCGATATGATTCCCTAATGACTTCTCAAACATGTCCATGCCCACACGTTGACCCGACTCCAACAAGCAGTTGTACTAATAATAATCCCTCATCGGTTGAGTGTGACAGTTTCCATAAGACAGCACATTTAAGTAAAAGTAATATAAATACACAAAATAAATTAAATAATGTAAGCCAAAGCAACCTCCTTCTAAACCAGCCATCAATTTTAATGTACTCCGACGAAATCGACCAACATATGGGCTCAAAATTAAATTTGTTATTAAAGGAACAAATAATAATAAATAACTGTTTTCCTAATACTTGTTTTAAAAATATAATAAGAAAAGTAATTAATTCAAAAAATTCTTTTAATAATGCCTCAAAGTTAATTATTTTAGTGGGAGATAGTGGCAATGTGGACAGAAAAGAACTGATATCTCACTGTGACTCCCTTAACAATTTAAATGTAAACAAAATTGTAATGTTCACATTCCCCTACATAAAAAACATGCCAGAAGCAGAAAACCACAAAAGGTACATGCTTAATTGTATGTTATATACCATAGCATGTAATAACAATAAATTTGACCTCATTATAAAATTTATTTATTAAAACACAAATTAAAAATCTTTGAATAAGTAAGAATAATTTATTCAAATTAGGATCATACAATACAATGCTAAATATTCAAAATTAATTATACCTATTCATGTCTTTAAACAAATGTCATTTGAAATTACCTACCTACCTACTAAGTAATATACATTAATGTCCCAGAAACCTATAAACATTAATCACATTAGACTTAGTATAACCTTTGCAGAACAAATATGTTGACACAATAGCGAATGACTAACTGTTAACAAAAATATAGATACAGTAATCCTGCTAACTAACTAAGTTTTGTTGTTTTTACAGATGTAAGTCTTGGTTGTAAATATTCTAAATAGAACAAAACATACCAACAATAGATTTTAAGTAAGAATAGGCCTAGAAATGCTAATTGCATTATAGACATAGATAAATACCTAAATAAATATAGCATGATGTTATACACAGCGCAACCTAGCCACAAACTAAGCACTAGGCTTGTGCTATGGGTACTGGACAGTGAATACACTACATATTATACCTTTTTTATAAGATACATAGAAAATATAAATTTACAAACAATGAATTATGTAGAAAGAGTTTGTCCCAGGTCTTTTCTTGCAATAAAAGCTCTTATTGCAAGAAAACACCTGGGACAAACTAGAATAAATCAAAAGGCACTAGTAGAGACATAGTATTTTAGAACTACTCTCTTTCATTGGAGTTTTGTTCCCAATTGCATCATTCCCAAAAGCCCAAGATCCGTTTAAACCCTAAATTTTTATTGGGGTTGGCACAGTCATCAATAGTCATCATTGCCCACACCTACTGCAATTAGATATGACAATGGTTTTTACGGCGGGCTGTCTGCCTGACACCAAGCCTTCTTGGGATCAAATAGTTTACCCGACACCGAGCGTGGAGAAATCCAGGTTTCCCTAGTCTCCCCCAGATCCCTTAGTCATCTTTTACAACACCACACGGGACAGGAGCCATATTCTATTAAACTGATTTGTATTTTGGAACTATTGATTTGTAACATATCTCATAATTTTAGGAAACTGCACTAGATTTGTTATCAAATAATATTATGTGACAAAACTTTTGGCAGCCAATCAAAAGTACCTACTTTATTATTATTAAAAAAATGTGTCATCAGGACGAGATTTAGAAAGGTTGTCAATGAGGAAAATTCTGTTTTTAGTCTAGCTGGAAAAAACCTAATGAATTAAAATACTCGACATAAAAAAAGAAAAAAAAATGATTGTTTTTTTTATCTAAGTACAAGTTATGAAGGAATTGATAATATCTAGAGATGGGCCGACTAGTCGCCGACTAGTCGGCAGTTCAACCGACTAGTCGGCAGGTGCCGACTAGTCGGCAAATTATGCCGACTACAGTTACAGTTACAGTACAGTTTAGAAGGTAGGTAGTCAGAAAAACGTAAACAAATCAACTACATTGGCACTTAAGGCCCAACGAAATGTTATTGTCTCCTTAGACTGACTCACACCATGGAAAACTGGAAAGTCCATAAATTTTTAAGACCTAAAAGGTTAGGCATACACACTAAAACGAAACTAACATGATTATGATCTGTTAAAGTGTCTTTATTATGAGTTTAATTTGCAGAAACCAATCAAATAAAATTACAAAATTATTTAAAAATATGAATTTATAAGCTCTTCTCGTACTACAATCCTGTTCCGTTGTTTCTGACTACCATTTTCCGCAATTATAGACATCTCACGCTGGGTCCATTTTACCCGACTGCCAAGAAAAACGTTATGTTTTTCGCGAGTATCTTGTATTAATATAAATTTCTTTATTACCTTTCTATCTTTCAAACGGCTAGATATGGATTTTGAATTTTGATAGTTGGGGTATTTATTTATTACTTAACAATAGTCCTATGATATTAACCTATCATGTTTGAACAGTCCAGGTATGTGAGATACCGTGTCCGAATAACGTGACTGGATCGGCGATGGCAGCGACAGCGGCTTGCGCTGGGCCGAGCGGCAGCGGCGGCGGAGGCTCCCCACCGGTCCCGGCCGCAGCCCCGGCCACCACGGCGGGCCATCACAGCCCGTACGACTTGCGAAGGAAGTCACCCCCTGCTTACCACGAGCCCGGACCCTCGGGCACTTGCTCTCTGCCTGCTAGGAAGAGGCCACGGACGTAAGTATTACATACTAGCTGCGCTCTTTGGTTTCGGGTGTAAGATATGTTTTTATTACGAACTCTTGCTATCTACAATCTACATTCCATGTTACATACATAGCATGCATGAAGGAGTAACAAACATCTTCGCAAACTTTCGCGTTTATTGATATTGGGATTAGCTGTCCGCATGATTTAAATTCATGAAAAATGTTGTGATCGATCGCGTTTTGGCATGTGCCATACCATACCTAAGGGAGGCTTTTCCGCAGGTTCAAAGCCGAATGGTATCATTTAGTTTAGGGTGGTTATTCTAAAATATTCATTTTGCGACCAACAACTATTAAACTAGACTATAACTTTTTATTTGTTATTAAAAAAGTAGCTACCTATATAATATGGTTATATAGTCTATATTTTTTACAAATTTATAACTGTTTTTGGGCGGCCATTGAAATCTGAAGATTGTGTCAAACAAACATCTTATAATTTTTCGTAAATGTAATCTACCTTCTGTAATACCTAGGTATGTATAGCAAATTAAATTTCAACTCTTGCATAAAAATTTTACAACCGTCCAGCAGTATATAGCCGTATGTAATGGCGATATACTGCATAATATATTTCCTCAAGCATAAATACTAAGGAGCAATACCCATGCTCATTCAAGTTTACGCAAGTCAAATAAGTACCTACTTTCACTTTCCCTAACTGAGATTAACTTCCAATAAAACACTTTATTTATTTTACAAGCTGAGACATTCACTAATTTTATGAATTAGACGTGGCAGAGCTGTCAAAATAGGAATTCAACAGTTTGGCCGTATATAGAAAGAAAGCTGGAAACTTATAAGCGCTGACAAGCGCTTACCAGCGCTTGTCAGCGCTGGTGACCCGCGCTGGAAAATGTATGAACCCGCGCCGATAAGCACTGATCGGTGCCGACAAGCTTCAACACGCGCTGGTCAGCGCTGGGCTGCTGACGTCATAACATCGTCCGATGAGTCCGACATTCTGCCTCAACCTGTTTCCTTTGTATAGAACGGACCAACGCTGACAAGCGCTGGTAAGCGCTTATAAGTTTCCAGCTTTCTTTCTGTATACGCACTTTCATGATACGAAAGTTGTTTTCAAACTCGATTGTGTAAACGTATTTTCTTGTTGCACATAATGCATGTACACTTTTATTTAGTGCCGAAATATCGAGTAGTTACAACAACATATTAAAGCCAAAAAAATTGTAATTACGTGTAATTAATAACTTAGTCGTAAAAAGGTAAAAACTAGTAAAAATGAAACTAAAAATAATTAGGGCTCAACGCTTCATGACGACCCGCTAGTTCTGTAAGTATGCTTGTGAATTATGAAATATTTAAGAGCGTAGGTATCCTATCAGCGCGGTTTCCTCGCGCATGTCACCTATTTTGTTCCCAAATAAAGATATTGATGTGTATAGCAAAAATAATAATAAAAAACAAGTGCGTGCTTTATTCCACGGGCCGAGCTCTTTGTAAGGGTTTTGTAGTTTCCAAAAAGTTAATCGATAACAATGTGTGACAATTGCAATTTGGGAAAAAATGCCTACTAGCATTCCGCATGAACGACCTGACGCGGACGTGACTAAGAATTAGAACTTTAGGAGTAAGAGGATGGTTGCCCTTCATTAAATGGACCATAAATAAGCTCCTGGCATTTTCAGTCCGTCTTTCGACTTTCTTTTCTTATCAAAACTGGAAGGAGACTAATTGGCCCAGCTGGATAATTGTCTCTATACAAGTCTAAAGTCATTAGGTAATTAATTAAACAGAAACATTATTTTGAAATACACGTTTCGATCTAGTGTCACGGCTCGGGTGTATTGTCTGTCTACACTACACGAGTCATGGCTTCCGACACAGACTTGCAACTCGTAATCCCTACAAACATTCCGTAGCCGTATGTGAGATTTGCCTTTTTTTTACTTTAGAACGTTTGCAAGTCCACGTCCAAAAGATAGGAAGATGGTATTTTTTTTCCTTTGCAAGGTTATTTTCTTTGTACACCCCTTGCGTGCTGCCATATTGCTCTAGCTAAACATTTCAAAACAGAGACCACGCAAATAGTGTTGTTTACACGGCAACGACAACTTATATCGAGCGATGGTGAGACAACGGCAACTAGTTGTTGCTGCAGTAGACAGTTGATGTATACGTCGAGTGTCTTGTGTCAAGACATATCGTGATTCCCTAGCTTTTAAAGCTTCAATTACACGACGACACTGACTCTTTACCTAAAACAGACCACACCTACAACACACATTAAGAAATTCGTGCATGTGTGCTGTAGGTGTGGCCTGTTTTAGGTAAAGTGTAAATAAATAAATAAAGTGCTAGTGTCGTCGTGTATTTGACGCTTAAGACTCCGGTCACGAGCCTCGTATCAAAATTCTATTAAAATACAAGCTAACATTTTTATTATCTTCATTAGATTAGACCTACCTGTAATTGTAGATAAAAATAAAAAATAAACACACGATGTTATGTTTATTTATAATAGTAATCGCGTAACATAATTCTGAATTGTTGTTCTAGAAAACCAATTTGTTTTGTAAATAATTATCGCAATATTATGTAGATGTTAAGTAGGTTAGGTACCTATGTAGATATTTAGAACTATTCAAGTAAAGGTCACTCACTATTCACAAGTATCACATTCTCATAATTATATGCCGATAAGTCACTCCCATTATCAATAACTTATTTTCTAAAAATCTATTTTATTGATCATTCCTCTAAAATGAATTAGGTAGGTAGGTAATTCTTTACTTAGGCAGAGCAGGAACATATGCCCATATAAGAAAACGGATCTCTACAATACAAAAACAACACAGAAATACCTTTATTTATATTTCCTTTAGTGTTTTCTACACTTGGTTGACTAGTTTTTTTTTTAAAAAACCTGGCTGGAAAACTAGTTGTTTTGGCCCTGTCGGGTGCAAAGTTTTAAAAAGCATTTTTACGAAAAACTTACACATAAAACTAGTAAGAGATTTTATACACTTTTGTAAAAAAAAACACATCATGCCTCGCTCCGCTTAGCCGTGCGATGGATGATGGGGCGATTCTATTGGTTCTAACAAACACATAACAATAACGCAGACTAAGATGTTGAGCACAAACTCGGCAAAAACGCAATTCTAAAAGTTGTAATTTAATTGCATTAACTTGCCAAATCTTAAGTTAATGCAGCTAAGCTAAGCTAATATTGCCACAAATCACTATTTGCAGTAGATGTGGCCAATAATTAATGAATACCTACCTACTGCCTACTACCTACCTAATTATTACATACTGCGTCAACTCCAAATAAAGGTCTCTGCAAACATAACGTTTCCCGGACGGCCCATCCCCTCCATCGTCGCCCCGACAGGATTTTTGTATGTAGAAATTGACACCTCCCGTCCAGGAAACGTTACATATGCAGAGACCTTAATTTAAAGATTTAGCGGACCCCGGGCTCCCGAGAGGGAAGCAACCGAGAACTTGGCTCAGATAATAGAATTGCATTAACTTGTCTCTCGTTTTCCCAGCTCGTTGTCCCAAGGCGTGGATGTATGCAACGTGTCTCAGTACCTGCAGTACGAACTGCCCGATGAGGTGCTGCTCTGCATCCTGTCTCATCTCACCGAGCGGGACCTCTGCCGCGTCGCGCAAGTCTGTAAGAGATTCAACACAATCGCCAACGACACCGAACTATGGTGAGTTTTCATTATTTTGGGCGTTATTTAAGGTATAAATAACTTGAGGTGTCGGATCGATTTTACTTTTCTACTACTAGTAGGTTTTTTTAGG